>NW_020873302.1:436722-498013 GCF_001901225.1 Dermatophagoides pteronyssinus | reverse complement strand
GAGGGCGGCAGCCTGCTGCAGGTGACGGTGCGTGACCCCGACTGCCGCCGGGTCTGGTTTCGGAAAGGCCGCGTGTACACGGCCGAAGACTTCGGCGCGCTGCCGGTCGCCAGTCTGTTCAAAGTCGTCGCTTGCGGCGCCGCCGCGGGCACTGCCGCGCCGCCGCGCGACGAAGAGGAACAACTTCTGGAGCCGCTGAGCATCTTCC
The DNA here is from genome assembly GCF_001901225.1 of Dermatophagoides pteronyssinus. NCBI lineage: Eukaryota > Metazoa > Arthropoda > Arachnida > Sarcoptiformes > Pyroglyphidae > Dermatophagoides > Dermatophagoides pteronyssinus. Next base: position 497,805 of record NW_020873302.1, on the reverse strand, counting down.
GCGCGGAAAAATGCGTGCTGATGATGCTGAAAGGCGACTACCTCGTGAAGCACAGCTTCTTCGACGTGCCGCACGTGCGCTACTTCTTCCTCTCGCGCGACCTGCAACACTTGCGCTGGATCAGCAGCAGCAAACTCACCGCAGACCGCGTGCCGCTCCGCGACGTGAAGCACATTGCGAACGCCGCGGAGCTCGAGCACTCCGCCGCGAGCGAAGACCGCAGCAAGCTGACCGTGGAGGTCGTGTACGGCAACAAGACGCTCGTGCTGTCTTTCCTGAGCGCCTCGAGCTACAACGACTGGGTGCTCGGGCTGAAGGCGCTCGTGCTGTACTGGAAGAGCTGCAAAGTCAGTCTGCGCGCGCTGCGCAGCCACGAACTGCCGCGCGACGAACCCGCCGACGTGCTGTGCCTGGTCGGACTGCAGAGCGCGAACATCAAAAACTGCATCCGCGTGATCCAGCGGTGCTGCCAAAACATCCAGGCGTTCCTGGAGGAGCTCAGCCTCGAGTTGCCGCACGACGACTGCGCCCCGTTCGAAGCCAGCCCGAGCCGCTTCTTCCAGCCGACGCCCTTCAGCCACGGCCGCTTCGCGGAGCTGCCGCCGTCGCTGCGGCTCGCGGCGCGCAGCGACCGCGAAGCAGAACTCGACGTGCTAAAGAGCTGCATCTACCCGCGGCTCTGCAGCGTCGCGACCGAGATCGAGGCGCTGCTCGAAGGCGGCTTCGCCGAACACGAAGCCGCGCTGTGCGAGCTCTGCAAAAAGGCGACGTACGACGCCGAAACCGCGAAAGACGTCATGGCGCGCTACCAACTCAGCCGCAACCGCTCGCCCGACCTGCTGAGCACGCTGATCTGGAAAGCCAAGACGCTGCTCTCGCACTAGCTACCCGAGCTCGTAGCTCTTGATCAGCGCGAACAGCGACCAAGACACCAGCTCGCGCGACAGACTGCCCAGCAGCAAAATCCAGAACGCCGCCGTGTAGTTCTGCAGCGTCAGCACGCGCAGCGCCAGCGCGTAGCTGCTCAAACTGTACAGGTTTATCGCCAACGTCGTGTCGGGCCCGCGGCTCCAAATGCAGATCAGCGCCGGGACCGTCTGACAGAACTGCAGCGCCGTCAGCGCCTTCAGAATGTCTGCGAGCCGCACGCCCTGCAGCGCGGCCGCGTCCGGCGCAGCGCCACTCCGAGGCACCACCTTCACGAACGCGAAGGACAGCAGCGATGTCGCTAGCGTGAACGCCGAGAACTCCAGCAGCCCCGACAGCACGCGCCACACCCACCACTTGTAGTACAGCGGGTACACGCCCGACAGCAACAACAGCTTGGCGACCACGCCGTCGACCGACAGCGAGGTCGTCTGGAAGAAGCGCCCGAGCGAGACCGCCGCCAAGATCGCGGCGCACGCGCAGTTCGTCGAGTGCTGCACAGCGGCCGCTCGCCGCGCGCGCTCCGGCTCCGCGACCTCGCTCGGCGGCGTCGCCGCGCCTGGGTCCAGAATCGCGTTGAACACCACGTGCCGGTACGCGCTCTCTTTCAGCAAGATCAGCTCAATTAGGATGTTCACCAGCTGAAACTCCACGAACTTGTCGCAAATCAGGTTGCAGCGGCCGCAACGCGCCAGACGGAACTGCGCCTTCGAGATCGCTCGGAACAGCGAGCCCACCGGCGCGCCGCACTCGCAACAAACTGGCATGCGAGCACTCTGCGAAGCTTTGCCGCAAATTTCTGAAATTGCGCTGCGCGTAAATCATAAATGCATTTTTACGCAAAGCGCCGCGCGTACTGCAGCAGCTTGATCAAACTTGCGTAGCTCACCAGCAACTCGTCCACGTCGCTGATCAGAATTTCGTACGCCTCCGCGTTCGCCGCGAGTATCGCGAGAAAGTGGTAGCTCTCGCGCCGCAACATGCTCACGCTGACCACCTGTCTCCACGGCACCGCCCACAGCCGCTGCGCGTTGTTCACGCAAATCAGCATCGCCTGGTTCAGCACCACTGCCGCGCCCGTGCGCGCGCGCGACTCGTACGTCGATAGTCGGATCGGCACGATGTAGTGCGCGCCCGCGGTCGCTCCCATGATCGCGCTCGACTCGTTGATCCCCAACACGCGGAACAGCTGCTGCGACTGCAGCGCCAGACTGCGCCAGTAACACAGGTCCGCGTCGTACGGCGCGCCGAGGTCCACGTTGTAGTGCAGCTCGCGCACGCGCTCCGCCGCCTCGAACTCCAGCAGCTTGTGCAGCACAATCGAGGTCACCGAGCCCGTCAAGAACAGCGCCGCGAGCGGCAGACAGCACAACACGCTGAGCAGCGCGCCCAACAGCGCCTTGACGAACTCTAGCAGCGCGCGGTGCGCGATCGCGCGCTGCAGGCCGCGCTTCGGCTTCAGGAACACGTCGCAAAACGCGAACAATAGCACGATGCCCGCGTTCGTGAACGCGTTCGACACCTTGTACCAGGTAGAGTAACCTGGGTCACTGTGGTACGCGATTGGGTTGTCGTTGAGCCGCTGCACGCAGACGTAGTGCCAGTTCAGCACCGCCGCCGGCACACACGCGCTGCCCCACTCCTTGCTTTGCTTCAGGTGGTAGTGCGGCGAGAAGGCGCTCAAGTACAGCGGCCACGCCGCAAGCAACATGAACACGCGCCGCCAACTGTCCGCAAGTCGGTTCAACCCAATGAAGAACGCGACCGCAAAGCTCTCAAGCGCTTTCGACAGCGCCGCCAGCAGCGCGTACGTGTCGCGGTAGCGCAGCGCTGTCACCAGGCCGTGCACGCCGTAACTCAGGCCGCCGTAAATGTTGCGCAGCACCAGTGCCGGGTTGCCCAGCAAGTCGATCGCGCCCAAAACGCTCGCCGTGTACTGCAGGAAGCGCCCCGTGTACGCCTCGCTGATCTCCGTAAACACGCTGCTCGCCGGGCCCGACAAACACTTGTACGTGACCGGCGGCAAAAAGATCACCGCGTCCGACAAACTCGTCTGCACCGAGATGCTGTCGATCACGAACGCGCTCAAGTCGTTCCGCATCGTCGTCAAGTCGCTGATCTGCGTCCGTCGCTGCAAACTAGCGCGGCTCGCCGAGCCGCCGTCCAGCCGCCGCGCGGTGGAGTGCTCCGAGCAGCGCGAACCGTTCAACCGCTCGGTGTGGCTGCCGTCTCGGCGGAAGTCCGACGCACGCGCGCTGTGCTCTTCGCTCACGCCATACAACTCCGAGTAACTCGAGTGTTTCCCGCTCACGCCCAGCAACACGTTTTCCGCAGCAACGCAGCTCGGCGAAAACTTCAAGAACAGCTGCTCCAAGCTCTTCGAGTAAACCTTGTCCGTGCTGAGGTTCAGCACTAGCTTTATCCGCCCCACGCGCAACAGACTCAAACTCAACGTGTTGAGGCTGTTCTTCGCGTAGTTCTCCGGCTTCACCGGCTCCGTCGCCGTCGCAATCGCCTTCGCCAGAGCCTCTGCCTTCGAGCGCGGCTTCTCCACCGACCACAACACCACGTCCAAAAATTTCACGAACACCAGTATGTTGCTGTAGTCGAATGACACGCACAGCGCCGAGCTCAGGATCTGCATGTAAATAAAGTCGAGCAGTTCCAGGTTCTTGTTCTGTACTGCGCGCACGTAAAACCGCGCCGAGCGCCCGTACTGCGCACAGTCGTCGCTCAGCTTGAACAACGTCGAGTTGCTCACGTACGAGTCCAGCTGCGCCTGGTCGAAGCAGAACTGATACGAGATTAAGTCGCCGGACAGCACCACGTCCAGTACCAGGTTCGTCACCGAAAAGTACGCAAAGCCCACGTTGAACAGCGTCGGCTCGAAGCCAATTCCGCGCAGCTGCGCCGCGAACTGCACGTTCTCGAAAATCGAAGACACGCCCGTAAACGTCCCGTACTCTTCGTTCGTCACTATGCTGTCCGCCAAACGCCGTCGCCGCTCGACGCTCGCGTCAGCCTTCGCGTCGCCGCGCGAGCTCTCCGCGCCACGTGACTCGTGCTGAGGTGAGCAGAACGCCGACCGCGTCGGATCGCCGTCCGTCAGCCGCGCCTGCTTCGCAGACTGCCGGCTGTCCGCAAACTTAAAGTGCATTCCTTTCGTGCGGTTAGTGTACTGCATTTTAAAATCGCGCACCAAGTTCGGCGAGCCCAGCTGCAACAGGCGTCCCATCTCCGCATTGAGTTTCAGTTCGTGCTGCAAATAAAAGTCGACGACAGCCTCCACGCTCGCGCGCTCCGCGTCCGCCCCGACCTTCATCTCGCAGTTGTGCCATAACATGTCGAGCTGCGCCGACAGCCACGCTAGCTGCGAAGCATCTGAGCCGTCGAACAACGAGTCCGTCTCCGCCGGCGCGTACGTGCGGAAGATGATCCAGTACATGCTGTTGAACAGCCGAATCTCCATTCGGATCGGAATGCGGTATGAGCCACCTAGCGGCACAATTAGAGCACGCACCACGGTGCGCTTGCGCAAGTCTAGCCGACCGTGAATGGAAGACTTTAGCGCGCGCACCAGCTCCTCGACGTTCAACGCCCTCGTGCCGCTCGCGCGGAAGTTGTTGCACAGCCGCAAAAAGCTCGCACTGCTCGTCTGCTCGAAGCAGTTGCAGTTGCCGGAGCCGCACACGCCGCCCGCCGCGCCTTGCGGCTGTGCGTCTGCAAACATTGTCGGCAGGTTGAGCATTCGCGCGTCGCTCTCGTTCGAATGGCTCAACATATAGCCCGTGAATTTCGACCGGTACTCGGTCAGCAGGTTGCTCGTGCCGGACCGCGCGACGTGCGGCGCTGCGGCCTCGTCACGCCTGCGGCTCTGGCAGTGACCCGGCATGCTAACCAGCCACAGCTCCAACACGGATTCCACCGTCTCGTCGTAAAACGCGAAAGGCAGCGCGTGGCTTGCGTACGAGTAGAAGTCGAAATCGTCCAGCCAGCTGCACCTGTTCGAGCGCTGCGCTTTGTCGAGCGTCTGATAAAACCGTCGCACCGTGACCTTCTCGGAGTCCTCCGGCGCGTCGCGGCCGGCAAGCAGCCCAGGCTTCAGCTCAGCCGCTCCGTCGGGCAAAAGCTTGCACAGCGGCTTCAGAATCTCGAACGGACCGGGATACGTTTTCTGCCCGATGCAGACGCCGTAGGGCGTAAGGTTCAAAAGCCGGAACCGCGTGCGCTTGGTTTTGTAGATCACGACGTGCCGCACCCCTTTCTGTAGCGTCACGCAAATTTCGACTGCGTCGTACGGCGAGTAGCCCACGTTGTTCTCGTTTTGCGAAGGAATGCGGCATTGCCGACATACAGTGTTCGAGATCACGAATGCAGCGGACCAGTTCATCCGGTCGTTCAATGCTTGGTTCGCGTCTGAGCGTCGCTTTCGCGAGCCGCATCGCGCCTTCACAAATTGCTTGACCGCTGAATCCGAGTGCGTGAACTGCACTGCCAGCGTCTTTGAGTCTTGGTGCGGGTGAAACTCCACGTACGCATTGGGCCTCACCGCAACAACGGAACAGCTAAGCCGCGGCTTCGCAACTTCGCGGATGTAGATGCAGTGTGTCGTGAAATTGCACACGACGTACGCAGGCATGCACATCACCACCGTCGTCAGTCTGAACAGCCGGCTGGACTGCTCTTGGTACATAACCACAGACCGAGGCTCGTTCACGTTCGTAGCCGGAATGTGCACGTGGTTTATTTTGTTGTCGCGGTTCCAAATACGTTTACTAAACACGTACTCCTTTCGGAACCACGAGTACCACTTCTCGTCGCGTTTCCGGGCCTTCCGCGTTCGGTAGAACTTCGGCAGCACGTCGGCCGTGTCCGTTTTCTCGGTCACGCCGCTTTGCCCCGTGCGCACACCCAACCGCGGGAAAGGATAGTCCTGAGAAAACAAGCAAATTTCGTTCGGCGCCAAGCAGTACAGCACGTTCGTTTTGTAGTAAATCGTCTGCGTCAAGCAATTCGAGATCCAAAAGCGGCTGTAGACCGTGAACAGCCGCGCGCGCGACTCGCCGCGCAGCATTACGAAGTTCTCCACGACCGAATCGTCCTCGAGTGCGGATATCATGATTTGCAGCTTCAGCGACCGGCGCAAGTACTTTTCCTGGTTTTCCGGCGCGACGACCGAGAAGTACGGAGCCTGCGAGTTAAAATGGCGGTCAAGGTAAATGTCGGTGTCGGTCACCGGAATGTTGGTGTATACAGACTCGAAGTCTTCGTACTTCCATTTCAGCAGCGGCCTGAAAATGCAAATTCCGAAGTCCTCCCCAGGCTTAATTGTAGTCGCGCTTTGCGAGTCCTTTTCTTCTTCGATCAGCGCCGAGCTCACCTTAAACCGCGACAGGCCTGCGTTCGCCTGCAGTGCCGGATGTGCGCCAAACGACAAAGTTAGTTCGTCCGGCAATCGGTTGCGAATGATGCAGCTCGGCATCAGAGACGCCACCAGCACAGTAACCCTTGAACATCTCGACAAACCGAAGCCGTAAGACAGAGTGAATGCGCCGCAGTCCGCAGAGGTCAGCTCCTTAAGCAACGGCTCCAGGCTCGAATTGTTCGACTCTTGGTACGCCTGGTCTAGAATAAATGCCAAGAACGATAGCTGTTCGCTTTTCATGATCAGCATCTCGTTTGCATACAGATTCACCCGCTCGTCCAGCAACGTCGCAAACGGGATTGACACGAGCTCCTTGCCTAGCTGATCCCACGAGCGGTTACTCAGCATATTCTTGCTGAAGCAGCTTTGTGATCTACTTGCTCGAATCTCGCCGCTGGTCTCCTCCGACAGCTCGTGCGGCGTCGCGGAAATCATTTTCAGTAGCGTGGTTCGGCCAGTCGCAACGTTCGTCGCACTCACCGCAACGTCGACTGAAGCCTGCGAAACCTGCAGCACCAATCCGTTCAGCACCGATATTTTGCAATTCACTTGCCCTGCGTCCCCCTGTTTGCGCTCGACCCGAATAAAGGCTCTGATCGTGCGATTGTCAAAACTCAATTCGAACGGAATGTGCAAATCGACATCTTGCAGCGCTCGCTCTTCGTTCGAATTGAACGTAAAGTTTAAAGCGTCCTTCAGTTTATTGTCAGCGTAGCCCAAACTCACGCCCGGATTCGAAATCTGCATCCGCACTGCGCTGATCTCCATCAGCGGTAACTCTTGCGGCGACTCTGGCTCGAGCGTGTAGCTTTTGTCCAGCTCAAGAATTAGCACGATCTCGAGATCTGAAACCAACGATACGTGCGCGAACCGCTGCTCTACGTCAAGCTTTGCAATATCGGTATCCAGCGTTTTCGCAGAGTATCCGCTTAAACATCGATTCCTTTGCGAGTCGCGATCTTTGTCCAGCTTCGTCTTATTATTCGCATACGTCGTGCTCAAAAACAGCGATAGCGTCCGAGAAACGTCGAAACACAGCTTTCGGTAGTGCACCTCGCCGCTCTCGTAGAAGAAATTGTAGCGGAACGACGCAAACAACAATCCGTGAGCCAGCGCAGCCCTCACCCGGTCTCGGCACTTCGCAGACTGCAACTTGTTGAAGTTGTTCAAACGCCACAACGCTATGTAGTTTTCACTCTCACGGAGCGAGCACTCTTTGATGTACCGAGCAAACTCTATGTCGACCACTTTGTAGTAAGCGGAAATGTACTTTCGCAACATGTTGGAGTCAAACAGCAAGTTGATCCAGGTCACGTCCGATGTTAAATACAGCGTTGACAGCGAGTTGAGCTTGCTGCCGGAAACCGTGACCTTGAACGGCTCAAAAAGGCCGCTGGAAGAAAGCTCCATGTTGCACGCGCAGGTGAGCCAGTTTTTCGCAGAGCTGCGTTCTCCTACGGAGCTGAACTTGCTCTTGAAGTGATTTAGCTGATGAGAGTTCGAGCGGAAGGCTCCCAGCTTGTTGCGCAGCGCTTGGTACAAAACCTTTCCGCCACTATAACACGCTTTAGCTGCCTTTAGTATAGCGCCGTTATACTGCTGGCTGTCCTGAAATTCGTAGAAAGATCCGTCTGCCTCTTCTGCTTGACTAACCTCGAATGAAATCGACTCATCGTCGTCTGTCTGTAGCTCGTGTTTCTGCTCCGACTGCATCCAGCAGTCAATCGAAATGCTCGAAGAGTCGACGCCGTTAAAGAGGACACTGGCCTCCAAGTCATGGCTGTACAGACTGCAAAGATTTCGAAATAGCTCAAGATGCACTTCGAAAACATTCAGCTTCGCCTCGACACTGTCTGCAGAAATCAGCAGATTGTATACGCAGCGGCCGAAGTCTAACTTTTTGATAGAACCATTTTCGCGAATCCAGTCGAGATACTGAAACTTATCCTTCGGCAAAATGTTATAGTACCGCTTTTGTAGGCGCTCGCACAGCTTAGACTCGTGCGTCACGCGTACGCTGTTTTTGGAACGCTTCTCGTTTAAGAACTGAATTGTTTGATTAGTGAAAGTGTAGTTGTAGAACTCATCCAACTTTCCCAAGGTACGCGACGCGCCTTCGAAAAAAGACGAATAAATCACGTACAAGCAGATCAGCGTAGCCAAGCTGCGCTGCTCCAAACTGATATTGAGTCGGCTCAGCACGCTTACGTCAAACTTCGCATAAATCGGCAGCGTTATTCCGTGAATATTAAACAGACTGCGAGGGCCTGCGGCTTCGTTCCCGGTAAAGCCGTAAAGTCGCTCGAACAGTGTGCGCTCGTCCGGCAATCCTAAATCCAAATTTGCACTAATGCAAGACGTGGACAGTATCATGCTATACACGCCAGCACTCATCTGCGTGACGCTGCTCGGTTTGTCTAATTGACAGCGACCGAACAGCGAACGCGCTGTTGGTTTCAGTAGATATAGTTCAACGTCTTTGGCGCAGCAGTTGAAAGTGATATTCGAAGGAATGACGTACTTCCAAAAGGAATTGTTTCCTTGGAAATGAAACACGGCTGACTCGACAGCCAGGTACGACGGAAACAGGTCAGCATGCATTATTCTGTGATAGTGCGAGGTGTGCAAACAGAAGCGCTCATTGTATCGGTACAAATTCGCCGACAACGATAGATCGAACCGGAAGACGCAACACTGCGGATATTCGACGGTTTTCGGAAGGTTTGTGATATCCTTCAACGAAGACACCGCAGTAAACAAGTAATTCTGGTTGGCAGACAACAACAACTTTTTCGGCTGCGTTGGCACGACTATGTAGCAGCGCTCCAGTACGCACAGCACGTCAATCTGCTTCGCAACCGTCTTCTCACCAGACGTCCATCTGCTGCTATTGTCGCGCAAACAATTTAGTTCGTACCTGAAAGTGTCGAAGTAGGTCGGCTTACGTTCAGTCGTCGCTGCGTCGCTTTCTCCGTCGATTTCCATGTCATAGCTTCCGCGAAACGCACTCACATCAAGCAGACTGCATAGGCACAAATAACACTCAAATAACACCGACAGGAAATCGTAGTCCAAGTAGAGAGAGAAGGGACTGAGCTCGAGCACATGGTGCATCACGCCAGATGACTGTTCGGCTCGTGACCGGTCGTACAGGATTTCGTACTTGAAATGGTTCGCCGTGTGGCAGCTTTTGTACGGCGCGTATATCGCATCAAAACCTAAAGGATTCAGCAAACACTCTTCCAACACTTTAATGCTACGAATACTGAGCGACACTAATGGTTTCTCCGTAAGCGGATCATTGCTGAAGGCGAAGTTGCGACACAAACTTCTTAACTCTCTTTCGTCGACCTCTAATGCAATGTCACTGAGGCAAAGCGACACAACCGCAATATCACCACTCTGCTGCGAAGCAGAGCTGTCTAATTCGTTTACCGAGCTTTGGCAAGCGTAAGGATCTAGATCTTTCTTGTTGTTCGTGCTAGTTTCCAGTTTTGTAATGGATTGCAGATTTAGCAGCGGCGTTACGGAGACAGTTACGAAAATGCCCTCCAAATACAAAGCGTTAATGCAGCGAGCTTCGCTCTTCTGCAATGACGTCTTTACCGTACCCTGCGAGCTGTACAATTCATCTACTACTTCATTGACCGTCGTTTGAACAAGATCTTGCAAAGCGTCTTGCGAACGGGCTCTACGCGAAAATTTGCAGTTGTCGCTAGCGCTGTTCTCGTTCACTTCAGCAGCACCCTCGCATGCGCTTTGAGAAAACGCAGGACACATCGCGTCTACATCTGATTTATCGTCACCGGCATTGCGCTGCAAATATTCGTAGATTTCTTTCCTGTACACAGGGTGAAGCTGGTCCGCAAAGCATCCGCTGCTGAGTAACTGATTGTACATGGTGACCCACAAGGACTTCTGCATATCGCTGTTTGCTAATGCGGTGAGCAAGCTCTGCAACTTCATCACCAGCTTCTGTTGCTGCACTATACAACTGAGCGAGTTCGCTATGAGCGCGAGGTCGAATAAGTTAACGTCCATTTGCAGCTTTGATATCTTTACACTTGAGTTCTCAAATGAAACAAACAAATTGAAAGGCTTTAGCACCATAGATCCGCAAGTATAGTCGGTTACACTAAACGCTTTAGCCAGCTCATATCCGTCCGACAAACGAGTCTTCGGATCAGAGGCATCCTGATCGAAGTAAGCGAGCGAGTTAAGCTTGCGGAATTGAGAAATGACTGCACTCTCAGGACCGGCAGTCTGCTCAAAAACGTTGACGGGGTTTTGGTGCTTCCGAACAACGCTAATCTCTGCCACTTCCAACGCTTCGTCCGACATCATAGTAATCTGCGACAATACCAGCGCAATGTAATCGGATTCGTGCACAAGTCGAACTTCCGTCGAACTGTCGAAGTGAACAACATAGCTAATCGATTCAAAGTTGCAATATACAAACTGTGCGCGAAGCCAGTCCAAGCTGTTGTACAAGTCGCGGTTTTCGATTGGAAACATAGCTAGGATGCTTGCAAATCTGAACCAGTCTGTATATGACAGTAACATTAAGGGATCAAGGTAGTGACCTGCAAGTTCCAGGAGTTGCATAGGTTCTACGTTCATTACAATTCCTGTGCTGCGCAGCGGCGAATCCTTCGTTTCGTTGCCAGCGCCGAGCGTAAGCTCCAGACGACCGTCGCCTAGAGTGGCCGATGCTGTAATGGTCGTGTTACTTCGTATCAGCGTAAGCAGTGAAAAACCGCTCACTGACTCTGATTCCTCGTTTACGTTCTTGATAAGCGAAATTGAACTGTCGAAGAAGTCAGCGCGCCCAGTCGCGCAGAAGATTTTCATATTGCACTTTTCGATGCCCTCTTCAACCTCAGCAGCTTCTCCGCGCGCATCCGAGCTTTGCAGCAAATCCGTTGCATAATAGCTCCATTCGTTCTTTATAATGAACACAGCGCAGCTGCCAAGGCTGAAAATTAGCTTCTGCTGCAGCAGATCTTCGCTAAATGTGTAATTCACTTCTAACGAATCCAAATGCGCGCAAAAGGTGTCTGAACTCGAGAACGCACTGTACATGAAACAGTTCTTCAGTCGTAGGTCGAAGTTGAAAACCGGCTTGAAGATGTCATCGTTTATGACGATTGAAACATTGTTACAACTATCCGCAAGGTATTCAGCTATCGTGCGAAGACGCGAATCGCTGTTGATGTGCTCAGTGTAAGGAGCGCAAAGCTGGCTTAGCAAAGAACCATTGAGACATAAATTCGTTTTGCTAAAGTCTGAACCGCCGCTGCAAAACAGAAAGGCCTGATCGAAGCCAGCCTGCGTACCGTTACACAGCATACTAATGATGCTGTCGCGCGCTGCAATGATACTTGTCGCTGTAATACTGCTTTCTAACTCGTTCAAAAACTGACTGATGACCTCCGGCATGACACCAGTAGTATCTTGGTAGTTCTTAGACTGCGCGAGCTTAAACAACCAGCACAGCTGATATAGACGAATTTCCCACTCGTTAGCAATTTTCTTCCGAGCGTTCGCCTCGATCAACCGGGTATAGAGTGAATAATCTTCGATCTTCTTATGCAAAATGAGCAGACGCGTCAGCGTAGCGCTGTCCAAGTCAATTCTGAGGTTGCGCAAATTAGCACTTAACTCAAACAATGGCTGAAGCAGCTCAGCGTTGTCAGCAAGATTTTCGAAAGTTCCAGAGTGTTTGATCAGATGGTTCCTTTGTTTCAGGTCGAGTGCCGCCAAGTCAATTTGAAGCTGCATCGAGCAGGAGTAGTTCTCAATGATAAAGTCATGATGTGCGCTATTCAGCCTTCGCAACAACTCTCCGATCTGGTCTAGTTTTGTCTCATCGACCTGCAGAAAGATGCAGTGTGAATTAAGAATTGCATTTGTCCTTTCGTGCGAAAGGCATTGAATTACGCTCATCGCAGCTGCGTCCTCGAAGTCGTTCGGAACTAAAAGCATGTCGCGATTCCTTTGAATCAGGACACTGTAGTACGACTTCATGTTGCTGTTCGTCACGAAGTTTTCAGTTACCTCGCTGTAGGTAGACGTTTTGCGGTTGTACACGAAGACCTTAACCATTGAGCACAAAAAGTCTTTGTACGGAATTCGTCCGTCAATAGCGTACACCAAGCCCAGAGCGCGTTTGGCATACAGCAAACTGCGTAGCGTTTTACGCTCGGCTTGATAAATGCTCGAGGCATCCGCCGGTGCTGCCGGTCCTGGCTTGCCCGGATGGTTCTCGAAACTAGAGCCGAAAGCTTCGGCGCGTTGTCCGATAATTAAGTCAAAGTTGGCATCGAATTGCGAACGAACTCGATAGCTCACATCATCCACGTAAAAATCGGGATGTACGAAGCATCCGTTCTGCTTGATGACATCCTTATGCACTATAATTTCTCTGCAGGGGTCTTCAAGAGTGCAAATCTTTGCCTCCGATGGGGCCGCGCGCGACTTTAAAAATATCAGCTCGTCGCAGTACGCGTTCAAATTGCTCAAACTTATATTTTTGACCACAGAAGAGGAAGTTGTTCTCAAGTCATAGCAGGCTTCGCGTTCCCGCTCTGTATCTTCGTGCGACAGCGTTCTGCGACTGAACCACTTCAAGTAAGACGGAGCGGGCGCCGCCACGTTATCTATCGCCAACTCGCCGAGCGAAAAGCCGTAGGCGGAGTATTGCTTCAACGAGCCGTGCATATCTTCGAAACGCACATGCAGCGACTGCAACCTGACTTTAATGCCCCCAAATAACTTGATCGCCAGGCGCAATAATAAACCGTTACCAACATGCCTGGACACTATGCGTCGTTCGTGATTTGTCAACGCCGCCTCGTTTTTGCGCCGGAAGTTCGCAGTCCAACGTTCCTTGTCCCATTCGTAAACTGCGTGCAGCGAAAAGAGCATGATGACGTCGCTGACCTTGACCTCAATTGGTCGCCGGAAAAAATTCCAGATAGGCAGCGAGATTTCCAAACTGCCCACGTACTGGAACTCGAGCGACACGGGCAAGTCCAAAAACTGTTCGACAAACTCGGGCTTGAACTGGATGTGTTTGATGAGCAGCTTGCCCTTGAGCAAATTTGCAAAACTGACATTTTGCTTTCCGATCGGATGGATGTAGTCTCGAACCTTGTCATACAAAAACCGCAAACTCAAATCCATGCGCCTTGGAAACTACAATCAGCGTGATCGCCTGGACTTAGCGCCGCGAACACTAATTTTGATTGCTGATAGGAACATAAAACTGGAAAATAACACAAACCATTATTACAGATTGCTGCAAATTAACATGAAAACTCCGCAACGAGGTGCGCACGCCGCACCGAATGCATGTTCGACTCCGAAGAAGTGCGCCTAGTGCTGCAGAACAAGAGTGGCATTGAAGCGCTCGAAGTGCTCGACAAAGCACTGTTCATTGCGTGCTGCCAACTAAAACACGAAGGACTGCAGCTCGAACACATAACGCTGAATGAGTGGAACGAAATTGTAGAGCAAGTGGCGATAGACAATGAAGTGAACATGGCGCCGCGGAATGCAGCGCCGCGGCGCGCAATGCGTATTCGTCGCATCGCTGAAAAGTTGGCTGCGCTCCGCGCCACACCGCTACTCGATAGCAGACCTCTGAGACACTGCTGCCAGCACATCGACAGAGCCGCGTGCCCAGTAGCGCAGAAAGGTAGGAAAGCAAACAGCAGTTACTCACGTAGATGCTCCAGCGTCAAGACGAAAAACTGATGCGCGCGGCGTCTGATCGCACTCTGCTGGCAAAGGATCTCAGTGCTTCGCAGACAGCTGACGGCGCGCCATCTCGATCGAGAAACGCTCAAAATCTGTCAAGTTTTCTTTGCGTGCAGTGCGAGCCTTCTTGGCACCCCAAGTGGAGTTCCTCCATTGATCGTACAGCTTGCTCTTCTCGACGACTGCTTTCACGTCCGCGACGCTGGCGTCTTCGCTGAAGTCGCATTTGAAGTCGGTGAGTGCGATGCCGTTAATAGAGAGGATTTCGCGCGAACCGTCTTCGTACTGCGCGAAAACTCGGTTGCTACACAGCGCCTTGACAATTACCAAGAGCTGCGGTTTGTCGCGCCCTCACTTACACTTCCGCAGCGAGGCCCATTGCTGGAAACAGCAAGACGACCGGTTTCAACAAAGCGTTTAAACAGGGCCATAACTTATTTAGTGCTGTATTTAACACTGTTATGTCTTATTAATTCGCCAGACGAAATTTCCCGCTCGTTCACGCAGCGAGGCGCGTTGAGTGTCGACGCATTCATTGCGCGCATGATAGTTTTTCAGCATTTAAATTCGTGTTGTGGAAAATGCTCAATCTGAATATCCGGGACTCCTAAATATTGCAGATTATATGCAGTCCGCAGATCTATTCGACTCGCGATGCGGTCTTCAGCCGGAAGCCATTAGCCGCGTAGAAATTGATCATGTCGTTTCGATGATGCACGAGTCGAAGCACTACGAATTAAAGCATGCGGATTTCTTGCTTAAGGATGATCAATTGCGCATCATAAAAGACATTGACGCGTTCAAACAGCTTCGACTACAACTGTTCAGCACAGCGGACATGTTTCTTCCTGAAAAAATTTGTGCAGTATATATCATCGTCGAATCTTGTCGCAGCGACACGAGCTGCTGGCCGTTGACGGCAGATGCTGGTCTTATTGAAGAAATAATTGCCTTATCCAAGTACATCACATCAGCAGAATTCGAAATTATATGCAATTGCAACTCTTCGTCGGTCAGAGACACGCTGCTGCTCAGAAATATCTACTTCTGTCTGATCGCGGATACGCGCTCTCAAGCCGAAGCGTATAATTCGAAGGACAGAAGTGGACACGAGTTAGACGCGGTTATGCAGCGCTCGCTTTCGAAAGACGAGCAATCAATGAAAGGGATCAAGATCAGTCTCAGCGTGTACAAAGAGCTGGTGACGCAGCTCAACACTTATTTGTGTATCTGGCTGTCGCACTTGCTGCCGTACATATGTTCTAAGAGCGAGGAATTTCAGTTAGGGCCTGCGTCGGAGCACTGCATCAACACAGCGCTGACACATTGCTCTTCCGAGAGTGTGTTAAGGATTGTGAGCAATCTATTGCGTCTGCACAGCGAGAAAAAGCGCATTGCCGCGCGCAGCAACGTGCGGACGTTGATTGCGCGCGCGATGGAATCTTCGAATTTGCACGCCAGATACGACGCTTGCTGGTGTCTCTGGATGCTCAGTTTCGACGCTGAGCTGTTTGCGAAGGGCGAGATCTTCCACTTCCACCGCTCGGTTCTTCGCTACTGGATAAACTGCGTGTTAACAATCACGAACATCGAGAAACTGGTCCGCATCAATGCTGCTATACTCAAAAATTTGGCGCGCGTGGAATGGATACTCGAAATTTTGCTGCTAAAACGTATTGATCGCACGTACAGTTTGCTGCAGCATGAAAAGTGGAAAGATGAAGAGTTACCAGGCACGTTGCGCGAGCTGGATCAGCAGTTCTCGGACGCCGTAAGCAGCAACCATCTTTACGACAAGTACATGCACGAGCTGCAGAACGGGCTTTTGCTCGACGGCATCGTTCACACAGAAACCTTTTGGAAATTAAACTACAAGTTGTTTGCGCAAGACGACTTCGCTGCCGTGCGTCTGCTCGTGCAGTTGCTGCAGCGCCCAGCGGAGTCGAAAGTCCACTTGCTGGCTCTCTACGACTTGCAAAGCTTCGCGAAGTACAGCGAAAATAGCGATATAATTATTGAGCGTTACAACTTGCGCAGCACGCTGACAAATCTGCTCGGCACAACGAAGGGGTCGTTGAACAAGATAGTGCTGCAGACGCTGCAGAGTGTACTGTACGGCAGAACAGTGGACGCGCAGTCGGATGAAACTCCGACAGTCGCCACTGCAATCCCCGCTTAGCAGTTACTCTTCCATTGCGGCGGCCGCGAGTTCAGCAAACCTTTCGATCTTCGCCTGCACTCGGACCGCGCGCTCGGCGGAGGACAGCTTGCGCGGACGGTACACGCGCTGCGTGGAGCCGTCCGGCTTGCGAATTACGATGTGGTGGTTGTCACGCTCATACTTGTACACGACAGCAGGCTTCTTTTCGGCCTTCAGCGGATTGCTGCGAATCGCATCGTGCAACGCTCTGTACTTCTCTTCCAAATTCGCAGCGTTGATGCCGGCAGCGATGTAGCGCGAGAACAGCTTAGCGTACTTCTCAGAGTCCTCCTGCTCAAGCAGCTGCATGTAGTTCGCAACGTGCTTGCCAAAGATGCGATCGCGGTGGGCCGCAGAGTCGTAAGAGCCCTCACCGCTCTCGTCCTTCGAGTAGCCGGGGAAGCGCTTCTCAGAGTGCGGAATCGAAAGTCCTCCGTCAAGCGCGCCCTTGAGTGCGCCGAACACGCGAGCGCCCGTGGTGGTGCGCACGAGCCCGACGTCGAGCACCGCAGTGAACGGGCGGCGCTCAAGGTCTTCGTCGTCAACGGAGTAGAGCTCTCCATCCGCGCGAACTTTACCCTGAATAGAGCTGCTCAACCCGAGTTTCTCGAGACAGCGACGCGCGCACAGCAAGCCAGTCGCGTACGCAGCGGCGTAGTTGGTGAGTCCAACCGGCATGCCAAAGCCCACGAGCTCTGTCGAGTCAGCGCTGCACATCATTACGTCGCCCATAATCGTCGAGTACGCCACTTGGCAAAGAACACGGTTGTTGGTAAACCGCACAACAAAGCGATACTTCTTGGCTTGGTACTTGTCGAGGTCCTGCTTCACCAAGCGCGTGCGCTGTTGGTAGTCAGTTTTGCCCTCGCGCCTTCTGCGCTTCTTCACTTGGTAGCGCGAAAAATACGCAGGAGTTTTTCTTACAGTGACCAGAACCATGTTTGGCAAGGGACGACTAAATCGAAATTTAATTTGTATTGTCGCGACACTAACTAATTAATATTTACGTCGATCAACTCTCGTCTGGACTTACAAACTCGTCCGAATCTTCCGTGTCGCGAATCGCTTCGCTCGAACCAGTTTCTTCTTGAAACATGCATGCTTCTTCCGTGGTCTCCGCTGCGTCTTCTGGCAAGTCTGCCGGGACGCTGGTCGGCTCGGTCAACTGATCGCGGAGTGCGCGCAAGCGCTTGACGAATTCCGCGAGCTCTGGCTGCTGGGCCGCGTTGTTCAACTCGGCGAGCAGCGCCTCAGCGATTTCTAAGCAAATCGTCGAGCGCGGTTTTAGCGTTTTCGGGCTGGGCAATCTGATCAGTTCGAGCACGTACGAGTTAAGCCCTTTGCGATCGAGCGCGATCACCTCGAGGAACCTAACTAACTTCGCAAGCAGCTCTGGCGCGTCCGGCGCGGCCTGCGCAAGCGGCGCAAGCAGATACCTGGTGCGCAGCTTCGCGTCGTCTATGCAGCAAGCGAGTCGCAGCAGGAACGGGAACTGCACCTCGTTCGCGTAGTAACTTGCGAGCGCGAGCTCGTTGAGTTTTAGCGCCTTCGCGAAGTCATGGCAAAACTTCTTCTTCTCTTTGGGAGTCCAGCGCCCGCACAGGTGACTCAAGATCTCGACGCCCGTTTTGAACTTCAGCAGTTCGAGTGAGGCTTCGAAAAGATTGAGTTTTAGCGCGTCGAGCGAGGCTGCGTCGAGCGCGCGCGGCGCGCGCAGCAGGATCTGCAGATACTTTAGCGAAACTACGTTGCCTACCAGTTCCTTGTCAACGATTTTGTTCACGAAAAACTCAACTCGGTTGCGCAGGACGGAGCGCAATTTGTCGTCGAGCGCGGCGAGATTGTCTTCGATCGAGCGCTGTTCGACCTCGGGCCCGAGCGCGGAGAAAATTTTTTCGAAGAACAGCCGATTCACGAACGTGCGGAGCACTTTCGCGCTGCTGCACGCAAGGCACAGCGCCTCGACGGTCTTTGCGCCGGCTTTACAAAAAAACAGCTTTTCGTCTTGCGCCGACAGGGCAACGAGCTCGGCGAAGCGCGGCTTGTCGTTCCTGAGTCTCTTCGCGAGCTTGACGAGGACGTGTGCGCCGATGACGTTTTTCGCAACCGCGCCCCACACGGGTCGCACGGCGGCGAAGAGTCGGTCAAGTTGCGCCGCGCTGCCGTGCTTCACCACGAACTGCAGGATGCGGCTGACGACGCTGTCGCAGAGCAGCTTCGCGTGCGTCTCGCGCATCTCGGCCGACTCGAGTGCGAGCGCGCCTGGCGGAAAGAGCGCGTCAAGCGCTGCGTCGAGGCGCGGTTCGAGCGCGGCGGCGTCACACGCGGCGCGCAGCAGCTCGCTGTAGAGCGCGCCGCGGCGCTTGCGCGTCTCGAACTCCGGGTCTTTGAAGCGTTTGTCTTGTTCCTTCGCCAACTTGCGCGCCTTGGCGTTCGAGAGCGATTCCTCGACCGTCAAATTACTTGCGAAATTGCTCCTCCGCTTGCGCACGCGGCTGCCATAGTCTGACGCGCGGGGCTGCTTAGCCTGGGCTGACATGTTGTGGTGTGCGCGGCTATGGTGGCGTTAGGCGCTCGCGCTATTTGCGAAATTCGTATTGGCGAATTTTCGAGTCGCATAATCATTAAGCGCGTTACAAATTTCGGCGGCGAGCGTTCGCGCCTGCGAGCCGAGCTGGCAGAAGGTTTGGGCAGACTCGACGAAGCGACCTACGCTGCGCATGCCGCAAACTTCGCCGTCGGCTGTGACCGCGACGCAGTGCGCCGCCTCGGCGGCCAGTTCCTCATCAAAGCTCGGGTCGGCGCACACGTTCCCGACAACGGTCGCGAAGCAGAGCAAAAGCGGCACGTGCACGGCCAGCGGGACGGGCTCGAAGGCCCAGCGCTGCAGCGGCGAGAGCTTCGCGACCACAGCGCTCAGCTGGCCGAGCGCCGTCGCGCTCGCGAGCGCGTCCGCCGCGTTGGCCGCGGCGCCTTCGCGCAGCGCGAGCGCGCTCAAACTGGGCTGTCGCGCTACGCGGAAGGCGAGGTACGCGGCGAACGAGCACAGGCTCAGCAGCGCGCCGCCGACTGCGCGGACGGTGAACTGCACCACGTAGTGCCAGCAGGGGCTCGCGCGCGCCGCGCTGCGCGCTTCCGCGCGCGCGAACAGCAGCCGGTGCAGCCGGGCTGCGAGCGCGGCACCCGCGAGTTCGCTCGCCGCGTCGTCCGCGCCGACCGCACAGAGCAGTTGCACATTCACGAAAACGCGTGGCGCAACGCAATTCAGACTCAGCTCGCAGCGCACCTCCACACTGACGTCGCTTTCGCCGTTGGAGAGCCGGCAGTGCGCCAGCGCGCCGTCCGCGTCGAGCGCGCGGCACTGCACGCGGCGCAGCGAAGCCGCCGTTCTGCCATCCGCGCGGCAGTTTGCCTGCGCGCTGCGCTGCAGAAACACGCGGCGCGCTGTCCCGAGCTTAGCTGCGAACAGCTCCATTGAGATGAACTGTACAAAATAAAATAAAATATCGCGTTAACACAACCCCTTCAGCGATGCGTCACTTGACTAGCCGTCAACTACAAAAACTCCAGCTCAATCCACTTCGTCTTCAGCTTCGGCGCTCTGCTCGTCGAGATCGTAGTCGACGTTGACGAACGGCGAAAAGACTGGATGCGAGTATAGGGCGCTGCGGACGCGCCGGTCTTTCAACAAGTGGTCAGCGACGCGATGCGAGGAGTATTTCACTTCCGAAGAACTCATGTCGGTCAAAATTTTGTACAGGCGCGCGTACGCTCTGCGCCAAGCGTGCAGGCTGGCGGGGCTCGAGAGACTGTCCGTAGAGCCCAATTTGTTAATGCTCTTCTCCAAAGCGCCGTAAATTGCGTTGCGGTCTTTGCCGAACTTGGCAATTTTCCCGCTCAAGTAGTCGCGCAGCAAGAAGACGTCCGCGGACTGCTTCAGGAAGTAGGCAATCGCGGCGATGTGTTCGTCGAATTTGCAGACGCCGGGTTTAGTCGGGTCTTCCGTCGTCACAGCCTTCAGCGCTTTGCAGTGCTCTGTGAAGCGGTTGAAGTCGTATAGCTTGTCCGTGAGCTTGCTGCACATTTCGACGTACTGCTCGGCCGAAATGCGTTCGGTCAGGAAGAAGTGGAACAGCGTGAAAAACAACTTCTCGGTGGCTTGGAAGCTCGCGAATCTGCTGAGTTCACAGTACTTGGCCGCGCGCGCGTCGGACGACGCAGAGCTGGGTTTCGGCGAAAATTTGTGGAAAAAGCTCCAACGCTTCTCCTTCAAATTGTTTAACGCCGCTCTGATTCGCTTGCCGTCGCCGAAATTTTTCGGTTTGATTGGCGAGGCGATCGGGTCCAACGTCGCGCAGTACAGCTTCCAAGCGTGCTGCGAAGACTCGCGCATCGTGGCGTATGTCGGCGAGACAAGTAGTGAGGGGTAGTCCAGCAGCGACAACTGCGCGATGGGGACGCTGTAAATGTTCATCCATTCTTCGTGAGTTGGCGGCGCGTCTTTGTTTAGCCGCGGCGGCAGCGACTTGGCCCAGTCGCCCTTCTCGGTCGACTGCGGCGCCTTCACGTCTCGCACTGCGTACGCAGTCGCCGCATTCTTCACTTCCGCAGCCGGTTCCGTCGCGCTCTGGGGCGTTACAGTCTCAGCGAGACCTGGCAACACGAGCGCGCAGCTCACGAACTGACAGTCGGATGCGAAGTTGCGAGGCAAAGAACAAATTCTCATTCTGTTTCGGTAGAAAAAAAATAATTATTCTTCGCCGAAAACACAACGGTGCCGCAGGCGCTGTCTACCTTGTCGTGCGGCACATTTGTCTGCGCGATTTTTTCCGCTATAAATTTCGCCACGTCGTGTCGGCTGCGCGGCTCGCAGCGGTGGATGGCGCGCGCAAGCGCGCCGCAGTAAGCCGGACTCACGAACATCAAGTTCGTGAAGTCGTTCACCAGTTTTTTGCACTCGTGCAGGCCCGCCAGCGTTGGCAGCGCGGCGGCGTTCTTCGCGGCGGGCGGCGCGCTGCGCAGCAGCTGCGACGCGAAAGCGCGCGGTACCATGCCCGCGCGCAGGTCCGCCTCCACGCCGCGCGCGACGCACTCGAGCGTCACGCCGCGCAGGCGGCGCAGCAGCGCGGCGAGCTCCGGAAGCTCGCCTGCGTCGCTGTGCAGCTCGGCGAGCAGCGCGTACGCGCCCTCGACCACGCAGAACGTCAGGTCGCACCAGGCGGCGGGGCGCTGCGGCGCGTTGTTCGCGCGCGCCGGCTGCAGCGCGGCCTCGCACCACTCGCTTTGCTGGCGCGCCGCGGCCGCGAGTGACGCGGTCAGGCGCGCGGCGCTGGCTGCGGCCGCGTCGCAGTCCGCCGCCGGCACGCCGAGCTCGCGCAGCAGTTGGACGAGCTGCGCGAGCAGGAGCGAGAGGACGTACTGCGCACAGCGGCGCACGCGCGGCAATGGGCACTGCGAGACGAGGTCCAGCACGTCGCGCACGCCGCGCGGCGTCAGCGCGAGCAGCGGCGCCGACAGCAGCGCGAGGAACACGAGTTCTTCGCTGGCGGCGCTTGGCAGCGGCGGCGCGGCTCGCAACCGCTTCCACAGCGCCAGCGGCGCGAGTCGCGCACTGGCTGCTGCGCAGAGTTGCTGCAGCGCACGTAGCGCAAACTGCCGAGCGCCGCTGCCGAACGCCGCAGTCCACAGCGCGGCGGCGTCGTGCAACACGACGGCGGCCGCCGCGAGCGTCTCAGACGCGATG
Source organism: Dermatophagoides pteronyssinus (assembly GCF_001901225.1). NCBI lineage: Eukaryota > Metazoa > Arthropoda > Arachnida > Sarcoptiformes > Pyroglyphidae > Dermatophagoides > Dermatophagoides pteronyssinus. The sequence continues at coordinate 475,749 of NW_020873302.1, read as the reverse complement.
GCTGCCTCCGCGGCAGCTGCTGCAGCCGGAGCGCAGGCTGCCGCCGCGCAGCGCGAGAGGCGCGTCTCCAGGAAGTGCAACTTCGCGGCGTACGCGGCGTGTGCCGCGTTCGCGTCGCCGGCCGCACGGACGCGCAGCGCCTGGGCCACGCCCGCGTCCAGCTGCAGCGGCTGCAGGAGCGCAGCGTCGGCCGCGCTCTGCGCAGCGGCGCGCGCGAACAGTGCGCCGAAGTCCTGTGTGTCTAACGGAAACAGCAACGCGCCGAGTGGGACTAGCCGCGTTTCGCGCGGTGCCGCAAGCAGCGCGCAGACTGCGACGGCCACGGCGTCGGCCGCGGCGTCGACGGCCGCGGCCGGCGTCGCAGCGTTGCGCGCTCGCTCAAAGTCTTCGAATGCGCGCGCGGATGCACTGTGCAGCGTCCGCGCGGCGTCGCTGCGCAACAGCGCGACTAGCTCGCGCGCCGCCTCCGCGGCGGCGCGCTTCGGCGCCGCGGGCAGTTGCGCTTGCGACGCAGCCGCTGAGAAGAGCGCGTCTAAGTGTGCCGAGCGTTTCGTGAGTATGAAGCGCTCGACCAGCGCGGCCGAACGTTCGGTCGCGCCCATACGTTTTGCTGCATAAAATTGCTTAAAAAAATTAGGAAAACTCTTATGATGATCCAGAAACTCAGCTCATTCGTAGAGGCGACTCAATGAGGAGACTTTCTTCGCAAGCCCGACACTTGTGTCTGAAACACCACGCGGGAACCCAGCTCGGCGCGGAGTTCTTCTCCGACGACGCGTTTAAGTTCCCAACACCGCTGTGCTGCGCGCTCACTCGAGAGAGTTCTCGCAGAGCGCGCTGCACAACACTCGCATGATGAAACCAGTAATGCCAGTTCTGCTTCTGAGCTGTGATGAGCGTACTGACTTCTGACACACTGTTCTACATTGTCATTGCAACCGTGCGGCTGCTTTGCAGCCGCTGCCAGGCGCGCTCCCGGAGTGCGCTTGTATGCGCAGTTATTTATCTATAGGGTGGCGGCGACGCGATGAGAGATTTGATGTAATTGTATTGCTGCAAAGTGAGTCCCGGGTTGTCGCTGAACACACTCTTTACGCCCATGGAGAGGAGCATCTGGAGCTCCAGCACCATGTCGTGTCCCTGATGTTTAGCCATTACCATTTCGGGCTCGTTTGTGAGCACGTTGGTGTCGTCTGGGTAACTGCTGAGCGAGTACGCATATACTTTCATGCGGAGGCGCGCACATTCATTCATGAATGCGTGCCTAGCTTCTAGTGATCCTCCATGCTTTAGCAGCCAGTTCTTATCTACGGCCACGTTCACTCCGGGCAGCATATCGTTAATATCTTGGCAATTAGTTTTTATTTCTTGCTGCCCCGAACTTGACTCCATGGCAATAGTGGGTGAATCCGATTCATCAGTCCCGCTGTAAAGTATAGCTATTAATTCAGTGTGCTGCTGCCAACCCATCATCCTAAGCAACGTCAAGTCTGCTAGCGAGTGGGACTCGAAGAACACCATGTGCTCAGGTTGTGGGAAGAACTCCAACGACGAATAACCCGCTGCCTTCCATCTGTGTGCAGCTAATCGAAGCACTTCGGGAGGGAGTTTGTACTGAAGTGCATAGTTGGAAACTTTCCTGATAGCAATATGCGGACTAGTTCTCTGCAGGCGACAGAACCTTCTAAAGGCCTCATGGCAAACAGTATTTATTGATTCGACGACTGGGTCGCTTTGCATGTTGTGCAAATGCCAGAACGAGTTCTTCGGCTCGAGCATGATATTTCTGCGCGGTTCAAAGTGTTTCACCATGCCCAGAAAATTGACCAGAGACATGATGTTCCCAGTAAGATTACAGTTTCTTCGGGTGGAGTGGCGCGGCATGATGTCGACGGCTCTCAAACAGGCAAACGGGATGTCCGCCAGCAGCACTTCGTTGGCTATCGAGGAGCTGTTCTCGGGCTCATATGCGATTCCGCTCGGTACAGGCCAGTTACTTCTCAGCATCTCGAATTCGAGTTCTGACAGCATATCTTTTGACAAAAAGTTGTCGTGCCAGCAAACGGGAGTGCGGTCCCGCGTTAAGTTGATGTCGCACTCGACAACATCTGCGTAACGCAACGCGTGTTTGTATCCCAGCAAAGACGACTCAGGATACAAATCAGGCGCCCCGCGATGGCCTATGATCTCCAGCCCGTGTCCAGCAAGAGTTGCGAGACTCGCCGCGACAATTTTCGACAGCATTTATATCTAAAATTTAGGAAAACCATCGCGCTATGGCGCATGCGTATTTTGACTGGAAATTGTTGGGCGACAAGTGCGTTTCCTGGAGTTGCGCCGCTAACTGGTTTTTTAGCGCAGTTTCGGATCTGAGTGTAAGCAGTGGAGTTCGCTCGGGAGCGCTTTTCCTGAGCGAAGCGGCAGTGTTGTGCGTCGCGCGCGCGTCGGCCGTCTACCTGCCCGCGCGCAGCGTCGGGTCCGTGCGCCGTCTCGGTGAAGAGCTAGTGCTCGAGGCCACCAAATGCGCAGTGCTCGAAAGTGGCGATGAGTTTGTGTCGTGCCACAGCTGCCGCGCAGAGTTGCATCTGCGCCTCGATGCGCAAAGTCTCGACATCGTGTACTGTTGGCTGAGCAGCCCATACTTGGTCGACACGCTGTGTTCGCTCGCGCAGCAGCGCGCGCACGACTGCTGTTTGCGGTTGCGCGCTGTCCGTTGCGCTGTGCGGCTCGGCGTCTCAGAGTTCCAGGTCTTCGCGGCGCGCCAGCCAGAAGGCAAAATCGCGCTGTTCTCGCAGTTCCGACCGCTTCCGGGCTTCGTGCCTGAAGACGACGAGTTTCTGGCGCTCCGGTTTTGCACGAAAGACCTCGCCTACTTCTCGCCGTTGCTCGACGCGCGCGGCGCAGACGGACGCGTGCAGTGCTGCGGGCTGGATCTGTATTTCGCCGCGCAGCGGCCGCGCGGCACGCGGCGCGCGTTCGGCGCACGCGGAGCCTGTTCACACTTTCGCGCTCTGCAGCCTTTCGGCTGCAGCCTTCGACTTGTGTTTGACTCTTCGGCCGCGCTCAACTACGTGCTAACGTACTTGCAAGACTGCAATCTTCTGTCGCACCGTGGGCTCGACTGCGCAGGCGCGAAGTGTCGCGTCAACAACGTGTTGCGTCCGCAAACTGTGCTTGCCAACTGGCGGCTGAAACGGCTCTCGACGTATCACTTCTTGGGCTATGTCAACGCGCTAGCGCAACGCTCGCTTTGCGATTTTTCCGAGTTCTACATTTTTCCTTGGACACTGTTAGGCAACCATGACGAAGTCACGCGCACTGCGCTTCTCCTAGCGCGCGACGCGCGTGCGCCGCCCGCAAGTTTGTCTTTTAACGAAGCGCCGGTCGTGCGGCTGCGGGACGCACGGCACGCGCTTAAGCGTTACAAAACTCTACGCACCGAGAGCCGCGACGCGACCCCGATCAGTTCTTCCGACCCCTGCTTTGGCGCACCTCGTGTAGTGTCGTCCGACGCAACTCGTTGCGCGTCTCGCGGAGCCTCCAGCGGCGCAGTAAACGAGCAGAGCGATGTTCCGCGTCTCACAGCAAACGGAGCTCCACCCACCGCTCCTGTGGATCTGACAGGCGACGCAAACGGCAACGCAAACGGCAACGCAAACGGCAACGCAAACGGCAACGCAAACGGCGACGTGGAAGGCGCCGCTGCAGGTGACGTGCCGCTCGCCGCTGCGAGCGATGGCGCAAGTTGCTGCTCTCACGTTTCGAATGCGGGCTTCGTGTGCTACTGGCTGTTTCGTCTCTTTTTCGCGGAGCACTTGAAATACAACTCGTACGTCTGCGACTGCGCTGACCGGCTGTTTGCCAGTTTTGAAAAAAGCTGGCGGCTGATCGCGCAAAGCAACAGCGTCTGTCCGGAGCTGCTCCCGCAGTTTTTTTCCAACGAGTTGGACTCACTTAAATCCGAGTGTCCGCTGATCCCGAGCGAGCTTCGCACCTTGAGCGCGACTCCTGAAGAGGCTTTCAACGACTCTTGGATATCGCATTGCTTCCTACGCCACGGTTTGCGCGAACCCGGCTCCTTAGGCATTCTCTGGAACAACTTTTTGAATCGCTATGCGTTGGAGTCAGAGCCATTTTGCGAAGGTCTACTGCACTGGGTGCAGTATGTGTTTGACGCCGCCCCAGGTACTTTTAACTCGCTATCGTGCTGCTTGCGACGCGAAGGAGTGCACGTAGACGCAGAAGATTTGCGCTTTGCTCGCGAGCTCGGCATCACGCCGCCGCGCTGTGGCGATGTGCTGCGATTGAGCGACTGGCTGTGCGCCGAGCAAAATAACGCTGTTTCCAGAAAAGCTGTCGCTTCTGCTGGAGAACTGCCGCCCGCAGCGCTGCTCTTGCTATGCGAACAGCCGTGTGCCGCTGGCAACGCGCAGATGCACTGCGATTTCGCAACCTCCGCGCAGACCGTTCCGCCGCTGCCGAGCGTAGTGCACGTAAGACAGCTGTGCAAGGCTTGGCAGGATTTTCTGGCAGAGCGCTGCTTGTTTTCGTCCGAGCCCTGGCAGGACGCAGTGAGCCGCTGTTTGGAGTTGAGCGCTCGTTCGCTGCGCGTCAGGTTATGCGCGGGCATTGAGCAGCGGCTCGTCGCCCGCAAGTTTCAGCCCAGCTTCTTCGGAACTCCCGATGAGTTGGTTTGTTTCGAAGACGCATGCTTTTTCAACGCCAGCAAAGGCGTCGTAGTAATTCGTGACGTCGCGCGGCGAGCAGTGCATACGTTGCGGCTGAAAGAGCGTAAACAACTCGCTGCTCTATCTATCGACGCCGTAACCTTGCACTCGCTATGCGTGACTGCGCTGTGCGCACAGAAGACAAGCAGCGAGTTCTACTTAGCGGTGGGCACGAGCATGGATTTTGCACTGCTTTTTCACCGCTCTGGACGCTCTTGGGCTGACGCAGGGGTGGTACGCTGCGACAGCCGCGTTGTGACTTGCCGTTTTTCCGCAGATGATATTGTGTTGCGCACTGCGCGCGGTAAAATATTTGTGCACAAGCTGCCTAGCTTAGAAAACCGTAAAGTATACAGCATTAACAAGCTAGGCTGCATCGATTTCGCGCTGCTGCCAAGAGTAGCGATGGTGCTGGGCTACGCCGACTCGTTCACGTTGCTGCCGAATCGGCTTTCGGACAGAGACGCCCTTCGTTTGCCGCGCGGTGCGCAGAACGGGGCCACTGCGGGGCAACGCACTCAGCTAAAACTTTTGCCTGGAGGAGAGTGCGAAGTTACGCTGCCGCCGCGATGGCACTTGCGTGAATTGCGCGTTGCAGAAGAAGGTAACGAAGTTTACGTAGTCGCGCAGACAGCTGGAGGGTCACTTGCGCGCCGCGGCGGTGAGGCGTCAGCGGACGTGGGCCTGGCGTCTACACCAGATGCTGCGGCCGGTTTTGCGGTGTTGACCGACGGAGAGTCGCGCGCGGCTGATGCACAGCTCTGCGAGAGTGCAGCAACCATGATTGTGGTGTTTGACGCCGAGTTGCTGCTGGCGACGAAATGCTACTTTTTCGTCGGGTCGGAGTCATCTTCGCAGCAGGCGCTAGTCTCCTCGGCGGCGGCCCATATGTGCCCCGTGCAGGAGTACGCGCCGCAACTGTGCGGCGCGTTTGAGTGCCTCTCGCCCGAGGCTCTTGCGGTGTTCAAAAGCGCAGACGGCGTGCTTCGCGTGTTCTGCTGTGTTTCCGCTATGTTCGTCGCGACGCTGAAGCTTGAACCGCAGTCAGAAGACTCATGTTGCGCGACTAGCTGGGAAGCCGCGCAAAGCGCGGCGCCGATGAGTGGTGAGGCTGTAACTAGCGGCGCGAATCTGTACGGCGAGTACGCCCGGCAGCAGCAGAGTGTGCGGGCGTTTGCTACTGCGAGCGCGCTGGCCGTCTGCGACGGCCTGCAGGTCGCGATGTGGCGGTGATCAGTTTGATTTGGCTCCGCGACACAAAATCTACCAATTTTATAAATAATTTGAGAAAGAATGAGTGCCACTCCGCAGCCAGCGCCCGAGCGGAAACGCTCTCCAAACAGGTTGATTGTTGAAGAGTCGATAAACGATGACAACAGTGTTGTGCTGCTGCACCCCAGCCGAATGGTTGAGCTGAATATTTTCAAGGGAGAGAACGTGTTGCTCAAGGGCCGTTTGCGACGACAAACAGTCGCGGTTGTGCTGCAGTGCGACGCGCTGGACCCGGGCAAGATAATGGTGAACAAGGCCATTCGACGGAACTTGTGTGCGAAGCTTGGCGACCTCGTAACTATTGTGAACCTGCCGAGTTTTCCGTTTTCAAAGCGCGTGCACATTTTGCCCGTGGACGACACGATTGAGGGTTTGCAGGGCGACTTGTTCGAGACGTACTTGAAGGGCTACTTCCACGAGAGTTATCGGCCGGTGCACGAGGGCGACTACTTTGTGGTGCGCAATTCGTTCAAGCCGGTCGAGTTCAAAGTCGTTGCCGTCGAGCCGTCGCCGTACGGTCTGGTGTGCCCCGAGACGGTGATTCACACGGACGGCGAGCCGATCTCGCGCAAAGAGATCAACAAACTCGTCGAGATCGGCTACAGCGACATTGGCGGCTGCCGCAAGCAGATGGCGCAGATTCGCGAGATGATCGAGCTGCCGCTGCGGCACCCGCAGATTTTCCGGAACTTGGGAGTGAAGCCGTCGAAGGGCGTGTTGCTGTACGGGCCGCCGGGCAGCGGCAAGACGCTGATCGCGCGCGCAGTCGCGAACGAGACGGGCACGTTCTTCTTCTTGATTAACGGGCCCGAGGTGATGTCGAAGATGGCTGGCGAGGCGGAGTCGAACTTGCGGCGCATCTTCGAAGAGGCGGAGAAGAACGCGACTGCCATCATTTTCATTGACGAGATCGACAGCATCGCGCCGAAGCGCGACAAGGTCAGCGGCGAAGTCGAGCGGCGCGTGGTCTCGCAGCTGCTCACGCTCATGGACGGCATGAAGAACCGCGGGCAAGTCATTGTGATCGCGGCGACGAACCGGCAAAACAGCATCGACCCTGCGCTGCGCCGCTTCGGCCGCTTCGACCGCGAGATCGACATCGGCGTGCCCGACAGCCAGGGCCGGCTGGAAATCTTGAAGATTCACACGCGAAACATGAAGCTGGCGGAGGACATCAACTTGGAGCAGCTGGCCGCGAACACGCACGGCTTCGTCGGCGCAGACATTGCGCACCTTTGCACGGAGGCTGCGCTCTGCTGCATCCGCTCGAAGCTGGAGTACATCGACTTCGAAGAGGAGACGATTGACGCGGCGGTGCTCGACTCGATGGCGGTGAACATGGACCACTTCAACCAGGCGCTCGCTACGATCAATCCGAGCAGTCTGCGCGAGACGATCGTCGAGGTGCCGGACGTCAAATGGGAGGACATTGGCGGGCTCGAGGAGGTCAAGAAGTCGCTGCAGGAGATGATCCTGTTTCCGATCGAACACGCGGACAAGTACGAGCGCTTCGGCATGTCGCCGAGCCGTGGCGTGCTGTTTTACGGCCCGCCGGGTTGCGGGAAAACGCTGCTGGCGAAAGCCGTGGCGAGCGAGTGCTCGGCCAACTTCATTAGCATCAAGGGCCCCGAGTTGCTGACGATGTGGTTCGGCGAGAGCGAGGCGAACGTCCGCGAGGTGTTCGACAAGGCGCGCGCTTCGGCGCCGTGCGTGCTGTTCTTCGACGAGCTAGACTCGATTGGCACGCAGCGCGGCTCGAGCCACGACGGCACCGGCGTCGGCGACCGCGTGATGAACCAGCTGCTCACGGAGATCGACGGCGTCGGCGTCAAGAAAAACGTGTTCTTCATTGGCGCGACGAACCGACCGGAGCTGCTCGACGACGCGCTGCTGCGGCCGGGCCGGCTGGACCAGCTGATCTTCATTCCGCTGCCAGACCTGCCCTCGCGGCTGAGCATCTTGAAGGCGTTGACGCGCAAGACGCCGCTGGCCAGCGACGTGCCGATCGAGTTCATTGCGCTGAAAACAGAGGGCTTTTCGGGCGCGGACTTGGCGGAGCTCGTGCAGAACGCGAGCAAGGCCGCGGTGCGCGACCTCATCAACTTCGAGCGCAGCCAGGAGGTGGCTGACGGCGCGCCGGTTGAACCGGCCGAGAGCGGACAGGTCGTGGGCCGCAAACACTTCGAGGAAGCGTTCGCGCAGTCGCGCTGCAGCGTCTCGGCGAGCGACGTGCTGAAGTACGAAACTTTCCGCAAGAAGTACAACCCGCAGTTCCTGAGCGCCGCCGACGCGAAGGGCGCGCCGGTTGTTGTGTGGCCCAGCGCGCCAGCGCACAGCAACGACATTGACGTCGAAGACGACGAAGATTTATATAACTAGTCACTGCGAGAGCAGCAGTTTGTGGATCGGCAGTTTTTGGTACTGCGCCTTGTCGAGCGTTGCGAGTTGCTCGTCGCTGCGCAGCGGCTGTACGCGGCGCAGCGCGGTGACGCGCTCGGCGGTTTGCGCGACGTAGAACGCGAACTCGTTCATTAGCTTTTTGAACGAGCTCAACAAGCCGAGCGGGTCGTGCTGCTCGCCGCCGACCTGCTTGAACAGCTGCTTCAGGCTCGCCAGAAACCAGAGCGCCTCTTCGGGGAACGCGGGCGCGCTGGCGCGCAGCGCGAAGTGCTTCGCGAGCAGCGCGAAGTAGAGTTTCGCGAGTCGCTCCTGGTTGCGGTAGTACAGCTTGTTTTCGGTGTTCAGCCGCAGCAGAAGCGTTAAGTCGAGCTCCTTCATGAGTTTCGCGAGCTTCGCGTTGAAGCTGACGGTCTGCTTGAGCGTCGCGAGCTTCAGCAGCGCGGCGGCCGCGTCGAGCAGCAGTCCGCCGACGTGGATGCTGCGGTCGAAGGTCGCGGAGAGCCGCTCGAGCGCGTCGAATAACTGCAGCGAGAGCGGCAGGTACTGCGGCTGCGACTTCACGCTCGCGAGCGCGGTGAGCGTCAGCGCGACCAGTGGCTCGAGCAGCGGCGTCAGTGCGCGCAGAGCGTCCGGGCGGCTGAGCTTCAAGTTGTGCGCGGTCTGCACGTAGAGTCCGAGTAGCGCGCAGAACGCCCACGAGAGGTGCGGCTGCGGCGCCGCGTCCGCACAGCCCTTGGCCGCTTCGGGCCGCCGGCGCACGCTGCTGGAGAGGTAGCGCGCGAACCAGGCGTTGAACTCGCGCAGGAACGGCTCAGGCGGCGCGTGCTCGAGCAGGTGCGCCAGCAGCACGGAACTCTTTTTCACGTAGCCGCGGAGCTTGGCCGCGGCCGCGATGGTGAGGCGGCCGCCTTGGTTCGACTGCAGCGAAGTGAGAAATGCGCGCAGAAATTTGTCGTAGTGGTTGCTCGCGCGCCAGTCCGCGCTGCGCGCGAAGAGCGCAAACAGGCTGACCAGCACGGCGGGGAACTGCTGCTCGTTCGTCGCGAGAAGACAGGCCGCGCAGAGCTTGCGGTAGAAGCGGCCGAGGTTCGCCTTGACGGGCGCGAAGTGCGAGAGCAGCGGCTCCTCGATCACGCAGACGAGCTCCTGGCAGACGGCGTCCGAGGCGCGCTTGAAGCAGAAGGCCGCAACGATGTCGTGCCAGAGCGCGCGGAGCAGCTTGCGTTCTCGCGGCTCGAGACCGCGCGCGGCGCAGCTCTGCAGCGCGTCGACGAGGTTGCCGAGCGCCGCCGCGCGATCTGCGCCCGCCAGCGCGGAAGGCGCGTCGGCAGCGGTTCCGCCGACTACCTGGAAGATGGAAGAAGCGCGCGCCTCTTCGTCGAGGTTTGCGGGCAGCGAGTTGCGCAAAAGACAGCTCGCTTCCGCCGCGCCGCGCGCAAAGGTGGCGGCGTCGCAGTGCTCCGCTGCAAGCGCCGCCGTCAGCGCGTCCAGCGCGTCGCGCGCCGCGGCCGGCGCGCGCGCAGGGCTCTCGTTCTCCGCCATTAGCGAAATTAATTTATATTCGCCGCGCTCGGGCCGGGGAGAAACGCGTCGCCGCCGGCCATTACGCGATTTGTTGCGGCAGGTCGCTGGTCGGCAGGTACGCGCTGTCGGGTTGCGCGAGAAACGACTGGATCAGCTTTGCGGTCTGCCGACTCTTTTCCGCGAGAAACAGGTGCCCGGCGTTGCGCACCAGCGTGATGCGCTTGTTCTCGATGCCGTCGAACGTCTGCGGCGCGTACGGCATGATTTCGTCGAACTCCGCCCAAATGATCAAGGTGGGGATCTTCGTCTTGTCGAGCTGCTCGTAGAGCGGCTGCGCCTCCCAGAGCGGCATGCGCGCGGCGCAGGCCAGAATCGACGCCATGCCGTTGCGCTTCCAAAACAGCGAGAAGCGCAGTCTCTGCTGCAACGCGGCCTCGTTCGCCTCCGCGATCTGCGACGCGAGCCGCTTCGGCGCGTGCGCCGGGCTGCGAGCGGCGCGCTGCGGCGAGGCTTCGCTCTTCTCCGGCGGCACCGACTGCGAACTGCGCCGCGGCGCGTCCGCCTTGCTGCGCGCGCGGCCGCGCAGCTCGCCGCGCAGCTCGTCGCGCAGCTCGTCGCGCAGCTCGTCGCGCAGCTCGTCGCTCTGCTCGCCGGTCAACTCACCGCTCGGTGCGGCGTGGGTTGCGGCGGGCGGCTCGCGGCGCCGCCCGAACTGCTGGTCGAACTGCTGGTCGATCTGCAAGTCGAACTGCGTCGCGAGCTCGTCGGCGCTGCGGCTCGCGGCGTGTCGCGCGGCGCGCTCTGCAGCGAGCTGCTTCTGCCGCTGCCGCAGCAGCAGGTTGTACAAATGCTCGCGGAACAAAAATGGAATCGGCGGAATGCAGCAGCTGAACTTGCGCAGCAGCCGCGCCGGGAGCGGCACTTTGCCCGGGATGCCTGCCGGCGAAAGCAGGACCAGTTTGTTTCCCGCGCGGTGGTGCAGCGCCATGAACGCCACCGCGACGATGCAGCCGAGGCTGAAGCCCACGAGCGTGACTTTGCGCTCGTGCAGTGCCAGCCGCTCCAACAGCTCCTCGAGCTGCTCCACGAAGAAGGCCACCGTGTAGCGAAACTTCTTGAGCGGGTCGACGCGCGGCGCCACCGAGAGCCCGTGCCCGTACAGATCGTACGTGAGCACGAGGTAGTGTTTCGCCTTCAGCAGCGCGAGGAACGGGTCGAACATGCTCAACGAGCCGTTGAAGCCGTGCAAAAACACAACCTGCTAGCGCGCGCGCGCACTTACTAGTGGGTCCGCGAAGTTGCCCTCGAGGCGGTAGTGCGTCGGCCCGTACCGGAGGTCCAGAAAGCTGTGGACCGCGTAGGGGTAGAGGTGCCGCTGTTTGCGGCGCTTCAGCAGAGCGGACTGGTACGGCTGCTTGGCCTGCGGCATGCTGGGTTTAAAAAAAGCAGCTATTGCGTTGCAGCGCAAATGCGTTTTTATTTCGAAACGTGTGTGAGAAATAGGGCTGCGCTCTCTCGAAAGCATGAGTAGTGGCGCAGCGCAGCGCGAACGCGCGTCCGCGTTCCGCGGCGTGCGCTTCGAAGAGCCGCTCGCGAACTACTTCGGCGATTCGCACAAGTGTTCGCGCTGCAACGTGCTCGAGGCGGCCTGCGAGTGTCTCACCTGCTTCGAGTACTTGTGCGTCTCGTGCCTGATCTCGTTCCCACACCCCATCGAACACGCGCTGCACTACTACGGCAAGCACTTGCCGCTGCGGCGCGCGGCACTCGCAGACGCCTACAAAGGCGCGGGCCGCTTCGCGGCGCCGGCGAAGGCGCCCGCAACAGCGCCCGCAACAGCGTCCGCAACAGCGTCCGCAACAGCGCCCACAGAGACGCTCAACGCGGCGCTGTCGGCGGCGCGCGCCGGCTGTACTGTCTGCGCAGCTGCGCAACCGTCGCGCGCGACGCACGCGCCGGAGCAGCTGTTCGCGGTGGACTGCACGTTCAAGGCGATGAACGTCGGTGCCGCGGACGAGCCCGCGAGCCGCAAGGCGCTGTGTGCGACCTGCGGCAACCGCGTGTTCGACTTGCGCAGCGAGCGCGCGCAGCATGCAGAGCATGCGGTGCTTGAGGGCGGGCAGGCGAAGGCGTTCCTCGGTCGGCTGCTGCAGGCGCTGGCTCCCGCGCTGAGCAGCGTGACCAGCCGCAGCTTCTGCGCGAAGGACGAAGCGCTGCGCGCGCAGCAGCAGCTCGGCGACTTTGCGAAGTTCTTCGCGGAGCACGCGGCGCAGGCGCGCGCGGCGCTCTTGACGGCGTTGGCGAACGCGAAGGTTGCGGCGCTCGAGACGCTCCGCGGCTTCCACAAGGCGCGGCTCGAGGAGATCCAGCGCGTCGACGCCGCGCTGTTCGAGCGCGCGCAGGCGCTCTCGGCGCTCGACGCGCGGCTCGCCGACATTGTCGCGCTCGGCAAGCGCGACCCCGCCGCGGCAATCAACCGCTACCGCGCGTTCGAAGTGCAGCGCGAAGCGCTGCTGCGGCTCCGCGAGTCGCACTGCGAGCAAAGTCTCGCCTACGCCGCTTGCGGTGACTTCCTCGCGCAGATTTCGGCGTGCCTCGACGGCTTTCAGAGGGCCGTGGAACAGATGCAGCAAAGCAACTACGCGCTGGTGCGCCGGTTCACCGAGCGCTGCGCGGCCGGGGAGCGCTCGGTCAACGCGCTCGTGGAGCGCGGCGGCCCCAGCGGGCTGCCGCGCGCGGTGCGCGAGGTGATCGACGGCGACGCGCTGCAGCTCGCGCTGAGCCGCGAGCTCAAAAACTTAAACGTGTTGCTGCCGTACGCGCGCGACTACCCAGACCAGGAGCAGCTCGGCGCGTTCGAGCAGCTCGACTGTTTCAACCGCCGCTGGAAGGCCGCGCGGTGCGCCGTGCACCGGCGCCAGTTCCTGCTAGTTTACGACGCGGCGCGGCGCGGCGAGCCCAGCGGCGAGCCCAGTGGCGAGCGCAGTGGCGAGCCCAGTGGCGAGCCGGAGTCGATTCTGCCGCTGCAGCAGCTGGCAGTGCACAAGCTCGCGACGTGCGCCGGCGCGGACGGCGCCGAGGTCAGCCCGATCGGGCAGCTGCTGCAGAAGAAACTGCGCAAGCCCGCGCTGGAGGTGTTGAAGCTGGACCGCCGCAAAGTCGTCGGCTGGTGGGTCTTCGCGAGTGCGGCGCCATCGCAGGTGGAGCGACTATTCGCTGCGCTCACGCAGTTCGCGCGCGCGACGCAAGTTGAGACGCACGTGCAGAGCCGCGCCGCGACACAGTTTCTGCCGGCGCTGCACCCGGCGCTCGTACCGGAAGACAAAACCGTGCGCGCGGCGCTGCAGCGCGTGCGCTGGCCGGCGACGCACGTCAACGACGCGCTGCTGCTCGACGCGGGCGTGGGCGGCGGCTAGCGCCGCCGCGCGACAAATGCATATGCAGTTACTCTTCCTCGTCCGCGGCGTGCGCAGACTTCGCTTTGCGGCGCGCCACGCGGCCGGGCTTGCCGCCGGCGTAGGGCGAGTTCAGCGCGAAGTCGATGTGCTGGTCGGAGCCGATGCGCACCATGAACGAGGGGATCGTGATGACCTGCTCGCCGACGCGGATGTGCCCCTGGCGGATCAGTACGCGCGCGTGGTGGATCGAGCGCGCATGCGCCTGGCGGAAGACGCGCGTCTGCAGGCGGCGCTCGAGCAGCTTGTTGATGGTCAAACCGAGCACGTAGTCGAGTTTCTTCTCGTTCTCGCCGAGGAGCCCGAGCTTGATGAGCCGGTGGATCAGCGCGTTCGAGTGGAAAATGCGGTCCGGGTTGCTCTCTTCGAGCGTTAGCAGTTCGCGCGCGGCCTTGCGGATCTTCGCGAGCACCAGCTGCACGCGCCAGACCTCGCGCTTGTTTTTGAGCCCGTATTCGCCGATGAGTTTCAGCTCGTGATCGAGTCTGTTTTTCTCGTAGGGTCTCTTCGGCTTGCGGTTGGTCTTAGAGTACACATGGTAGTCGCGGCCCATTTCCTATGTCACACACTGTAGAAGCGCAAGCGGAAACGCAAATTTTAATTGATAATTGCAGTTGTTATAAACAGAGACAAAACAGAAGATGAGGCTCTTAGGCTGTTTCGCGGGACGTTTGGTGCTGCTGTGCGCTCTCCAGGCGCCGAGCGGCGCGCACGCAGCAGATCTCGGCACGCCGAACTCCCGCAGCGAGTTACCGTACGTTTAGCGCCTCGGGCCGCCGCGCGCGGCCCGCCGCGCGGAGGCAAAACGCAGCACGTCGAGCGCTTCGCTGTCCACTGCAGAACAGCGCGGCGCGCTTCCGGGCGCGCTCGCCGAAGCCGAGGCCGGGCCCGGCGCAGCGGCGCTGCGCGGCTTCGCGTTGAGCGAGCCGGCCGGCAAGCTGGAAATTGAAGTCTTTTCGTTCGAGATCCCGCTGGGCGAGCGCAGCGGCGAGCCGAAGCAGCGCGCAGAGTTCGGCGGCGAAAGTCCGTTCGGCGAAAGTCCGCTCGGCGGCGAAAGTCCGCTCGGCGGCGGCCTGCGCAAGTACGAGCGCGACGCGTTCGCGCCGCTGCAGGCGCTGTCCTCCGCGTTCAGCGCGATCGGCGCGTACCTGTTCGACGTGCTCGACGGCGAGTTTCTGGCGACGCTGCCGCCGTCACTCTACGAGAGCGAGCTGACGGAGGCGGAGGCTGCCGCTGCGTTCGCGTCGGCGTCGCAGTTCGCCGGCGACGGCGCGCGCGGCTCGTCGGAGCCGCAGGCTAACGCAGAAACCGTAGCTGCAGACGGTGCCGCATACGGTACCGCAGAAGCAGAAGCTGCCACAGCGCAGCTGCTGCGCACAAACGCCGGGGTTGCGAGCGGCGAAGCGCTAGAGTCGCAGAGCGCGCACGGTGAAAGCGCCGCGGCAGAAAGTGCAGCGACGGAAAGCGTCGCGACGGAAAGCGTCGCGGCGGAAAGCGTTGCGGAAGTCGAATCGGTTATCGCGACTGGAGCCGAAGCTGTCGCGTTGAACGCGCAGGTGGACGCGACCGCAACCGACACGGTTGGCGCGAGCGCAATCGACGCGGCAGCGTCGAGTGCGCAGGTCGGCGCGACAACTCCCGACACGGCTGCGTTGAGCGCGCAGTTCGGCGCGCGGAGCTTGCGCGAGAAGCGGCACCTGGGTCGGCGCGAGCACGGCGGGAAGTCGAGTGCGCCGAGCGTGAAGACGGTCATCGTGAAGAACGCAGTGAGCGGCAGTCTAGAAGATGTCGACGTAGACCCGGTGCGGACCGCGTTCTTTGCGATGGAGCAGAACCGTCCGGACCCGTTCGACAACGTGAGTTTGGCCTCGCCGAGCCTGGTGAATCCGACACTGGCTCGCGCTCCGAAGCCGGAAGTCGCGCCAGGCGCGGAGCGGCTGGTGTGGGTGCAGGGCGAGACCGCAGCCTAGGCGCGCGGCAAGTAGTTGGCGAGGAACGGAAGTAGCGCGGCAGCGTCCGCAGACGCGGCTGGCGCGGCCGACAGCGGAGCCGGCAGCGGGGCCGGCAGCGTGTCTGCCATCGTTGCCGGCGGCGCGGGTGCGGCGCGGCCGTAGCGCCGCAGCAGGTCGAGGTTCGAGATGGGCGCGGCAGCCGGCGGGTGCAGCGCGGCGAGCTGCTCTAGCTGCGCGCTCGCGGCGGCGAGCGCGGCGGAGCGCGCCTGCTCGTAGAAGCTCTTGAAGATGCCGTGCTCGTCCGCGAAGAAGCTGCGATTTTTGGCGACGAACTTCTTGCCGCGCTCTTTGAGCACGGTGCCAAAGCCGCCCTTGCCGCCGCGCAGCCGGCGGCGCAGCGTGAGCTCGAGTCCGTCCTCGCAGAGCCGCGCGGCGACCAGCCGCCAGTCGGCAGCGCAGCGTGCGAGCACGGCGCTCAGCGGCGCGGCTGTGGCGGAGGCGCGCGGCACGCGAAGCCGCAGCGCAAAAAACCGCGCCGCCGCCGGGGGAAAATTTTCCATTATTTAAATCGAAATGACGGCGCATCTAGATATTCACAACGTGTACCGGCCGGGCGAGATTGACGAAAGCCGAATTTTCGCGAAAATCGCCATCGACCAGTGGGAACGCGTCGGCGACTCGTACACCAGACTCTGTCCCTGCGGCGACATTTTCAGCATTACCGCGCAGCAGATTGCTCTCGGCTACCGCGTGGTGGAGTGCCCGAGTTGTTCGCTCAAGATCGAAATCGTTGTATAGATGCGCGCCGCGGACGTGTTTCGCGTGCTGGTCACGACCGACTCGCACCTCGGCTACAAGGAGCGCGACGCGACGCTCGGACAGGACGCGTTCGACGCGTTCGAAGAGTGCCTGCAGCTCGCGGAGCAGTTCGAAGTCGACCTGCTGCTGCACGCAGGCGACTTGTTTGACTCCGGCTCGCCCTCGCAGCTGACGCTGTACAAAACCTTCGAGCTGCTGAGCCGTTACTGCCTGGGCCAGAAGCGGCACGCTTTCGTGCACGAACGCGCGCCGAACGCGCGGCCGCTGAACGTGGACCTGTCGCACAAAGTCTCGGTGAAGCTGCCGATTTTCACCATTCACGGCAACCCCGACCCGCCGCTGGCGCTCGGCGGGCAGCGCGTGTCCTCGATCGACGTGCTCGCGCAGCTAGGGCTGCTCAACGACGTCGGACACGCCTTCCGGAACGCAGAGACCTCGCTGGTGCAGCCGGTGGTACTCCGCAAGGGCGCGAGCGCGCTGTGCCTGTACGGCCTCAGCCACACGCGCGACGAGGCGCTGAACGAGTTGCTGCGCAGCGGGCGGCTCACGTTCCTCGCGCCGACGGACCGCGAGAACTCGTTCTGCGTGCTGCTGCTGCACCAGAACCGCTTCCAGAATGGCTGCGCGCTGAAGAAGGCGATGTGCTTGGACCAGACGCTGATCCCGCAGTTCATCGACTTGGTCGTGTGGGGCCACGAGCACGAGTGCTGCATCGTGTTCGCCAAGAGCGAGAACGGCAGCTCTTTCGTGACGCAGCCGGGCTCGACCGTTATCACGGCGCTGCGGCAGCCGGAGACGGTGCCGAAGAGCGCGCTGCTGCTGGAGGTGGCGCGCCGCGACTTTCGGCCGCACTACTTTCCGCTGCTCTCGCAGCGACTGCTGCTGTTCGAAACGGTCGAGTTCGCGGGCTGCGTCGGTGAGCTGTTTCTCGAGACGCAGATCGAGCAGCTGCTGGCGCAGCACCCGCGCCGGCACGCGGAGCTGGTCGAGGCCCACTGCCGACAACTGCGCTCGCTCAGTGAGGCGCTGGGCTGCGCGTTCGCGCCGCCCGCGGAGCGCGCGCCGAAGCTGCCGCTACTGCGGCTGCGCGTGCTCGCAGACGCGTGCGACGTGAACGTGATGCAGGTGCAGCAGCGCTTCGAGGCGCGCGTCGCCAACTACGGGTCGATCGTGCTGTTGCGGCTCAGCGCGCGCGTCGCTGCCGCGCGCGCGTTGCCTGGCACGGCGCCGGAGCGGCTCGCGAGCGCGTCGCTGCGCGAGCTGAGCTGCGAGCTGCGCCTGCTCGAGCTCGCGGAGCTCAACAAAATCGTCGAAGCGTGCGTCGCGCACAGCAGCGTGAGCAGCTTCAACGACTACCTCGGCGCGCGCTTTGCTGCGAAACTAAATGAGATATTAAATGCAAAAGATTTGGTCTGATCATGCGCGTGAGTTTGGCTCTCGGTGCGCTGCGCGCGGCTGCCGCGCTCTCGTTCAACTACTCAGCGCTGAAGCTCGCGGGCGACAAGATTGGCGAGCTGCCGGTGGTGAACGTGCTGGTGCACTCGGAGCCGCCGCGGCAGTAAGTGTTGGCGCGGCCGCCGCAGCACTTTGTTGGTCGCAAGCGCGCGCGACTTTGCAGCGTTCAGCGCGGAGACAGCGTCCGCGGCGGACGCCGCGGCCTTGCCACTGCGCGCGGCAAGCTCTGCGAACGCGCTCGGCGCGGACTTCGCTCGCGTGTTGCGCCACGTCAGGTGACACAAATTAGGCCGGATATAAACATGTAAGATTTTTTTTAATTGAATCATGAGAGTTGGGGTGTTAGTTGCTCGAGAGCGGCGTTTGCGCGGGCTGGGCGCCGCGCTGCTTGCAGTTGTCGAGTCGGTGGGCGTTGCTGCGCCACACTCGTCGACTTCTGTGTCTTCTGAAGAGCCCGGCACGAGCGCGCAGCAGAGCCCGAGCGTGCCGGAGCTCGCGACGCAGAGTGAGCGCAACAACGAAGTGCGAACCGCGCACGATGCGGGGTTGCCACCGTCCGAGCCGGTCCTGAACGAAAATCCGGGAAGCTCCGGCGAGACGGCGCCGAATATGGAAGCGCTGCTCGATGTGGAAGCGCTGCTCGATGGCTTATCCTTGGAACAGCTGCTGCAATTGCTGCTGCAGAGCAGATCGAACCTGCCGCTCCACGAAGAGTCGCTGCTGACACAACTGAAAAACTGCGAAGAATCACGGCTCTGTTTGGTGAACGACATGATCGCTACGGACACGGTCGCCCATCCGGACATGCTGCTCAACTACTCGCCGCAGTGCAACATGCAGTTGCAAAAGCAGGCGGAGCTCATCGGCAGCGTCATTGCGAAGAAGATGGCCTACGCGCAAGCAGACTCGACCGCTTCGTTAGACACCAACTCGCCGGCACTGCAAGATTTCGCGGACCTTTGCCAGCAGGCGCGCGAGAGCACCGAGGCCGCGATAGGCGTGCAAGAGTCTTACACGCTGCGGCTGCTCAGGTCCTTGTACGATAGCATGTCGTGGAAATACCGCTACCTCACGGCGCCTTACAACAAAGAAGAGTATCAGAGGCTCCAAATGCTCCGGGAGGTGATGGAGCACAAGCGCGGCATACTGCAGAAGCACGCCGACATGGACTTTTTCCGCGTCTTCAACCAGTGTGTCAACGAGGTGAACGATGTGTACTCGGAGCGCAATTCGAAGCTCGAGGAGGAGTACCGAACGCGTCTCAATAGCGGATTTGAGGAACTGCAGGAGACGGCGGCGAAGGCTGCCGCCGCCGACGCGCTGAAGGAGGATCCGTCGTGCGACGCCGACACAACCGACTCGGCGAGCCAGTCGGAAGCACAGTTCGCCAACAGCATGGATGAGCTCGCGAAAAGCGTCGAGTCCTTGTCAGCCGAACCCGCACAGGCTGTCGAGTCCGCTGCTGACGCTAAGAAGGATTAGTCCTGGGTGTTGTGCTAGCCCCTCGGGCTTCTCGAGCCCCCTGGGCTCCTCCGGTCCCACGAGCGCTGAGGTGTGCGAGCAATTGTCTCGCTCTGCCGCTGCGTCTGCGGCGCGACGCGCCAGTCTAGGCGAGCCGCGTTCTCACTCTTGAGATGCTGCGACTGTTTTATTTAATAGCTAATCTGTTTGTATTTCCGCCGCATCGCTCGTGGTGCTGATAATTTAATTTGATAGGCGCCTGCGATGAGTTCCGTGGCCGCGCACATCAAGAAACTCGAAATCGACATCCAAGATCTCAACAAGCGCATCGCGGACCTCACGGCGCGCGAAGCGCGGTCGCGGCAGAAGGCCGTCGAGCAAGTTGATTTGCTGCGGCGGCTCAGCAAAATCAAGAAACTTACCTGCAAAGTCAATTACGAAAACAACATGCTGGCGCACCGAGAAGCCGAGCTAAAGCGCAAGCAATTGGGCAAGAAGCTGAAGGCGCTGCAGCGTTCCCTCGAACTAGTCAAGCTAAAAATCAACTACGAAAACGCAAAGAAAAAAGCCGCGGAAGACGACGCGCGCGAGCACGCCGCGTCGCCCAACTACAAAACCTCTATCTTCTAGCCACAGTCAGGCGCTTGGTGATCAGCTTTTCGAAGAACGCCAAAAAAGACCGCACAAACACTTCGTCGCTCAGATCGCGCGCCGCGGGCACGCCTTCCACCGACGGCGCTGCCCACAAGCTGTTCTCGTAGTCGTCCCAGTGCAGCGTGTGCTGCAGCGTCTGCGTGACGGATTTGCGGTGCTGCACCAGCTCTGTTTCTGCGGGCGCGGCGAAGCTAAGCCCCGCGGCCGGCGGCTCCGCCGCCTTGCCGTCGCCGCGGATCACACTCTTCAACTTCTCGGAGAGGCTCGAGCGCAGTTGCTGCAGCGAGTCCGCGTTCTTCTCTGCAAGCGAAGAGAGCATGTTTTTGAACGTGCTGCGCTGCTTCAACTCCTTTTCGAGCGGGCTGTATTTTCGTGCTTGCTCCAGCGCCATCGCAATGCAGCTCTCGAACTCGCTCTGCGCGTTGGGCTCGTCGCGCACCATCAAGTCCGCGATCTGCCGCGGCGTCAGTCCCTGCTGCGCGCCAATCTTCAGCAGCCGACTGGCGCACTGAAACAGCCGCACGCTTTCGAGCGGCAGGCGAAAGCGCGACTGCAGAATTTTCGCGTCCGCGTCCGGGTCTAGCGTCGCAATGTAGCTCAGCGTCTTGCGCGTGAACGGCAACGCCGCCTGAGGCCACTTCAGCCAGCACAGGTCGTGTTCCATCAGGTTCAGCTTGCGCGGCAAAATCAAGCCGTGGTCGATCGGGATCAGCCGCAGCCGCGGCTGGCTCTCGCCGCGCCGCTCGACGTTGTGCAGGTACGGCTCGTACGCAGACGCCAAGAAGATCGCCTCCAGCGCCGGGTCCAGATTGATGAACTCCGACTTCACCACCAATGTGTTGCCCTCGTTGCGGTCCAAGTTGCACAGCCGAATGTCCAAAATACAAATCTTGTGCACGTCGTGCAGACAGAACATCGACGGGTCGAAGTTCCCGGAGCACTCCGCGTTGTTCACAAACTGCTGCAAACTGCCCGTCTTGTAGTTGATGATCGTCTTATCAAGCGACTTCGCCAAGTTCCGCTTGAACATCAGCCCTTCACAAAGGTACTCTTTGCAGCGCGTCTTATTCGGACACTTCGGGTCGTAGCAAAAGTACGGATGGATCGCTTCAGCCAAACAAGTCGGCGGCACGCTGCTAAACGAGCCTGCCGCCTCGTCCAAGTAGTAGGCGCAGACTTCGCGCAAGTGTCCCTCGCCGCTGCAGATGCCTGGCCGGAACGCGAGCTGCCCGACTGACCCGGTGTAGCCGCGTGGGTTGTTCGGCGTGAACGCTTCTTCGTCCTTCGGCTTGAACAGTGCGCAACACTTGTTCATCTTGTTGTAAAAAATGTATGTGCCGCCCGTGCCCTCGTCTGTGAGCCGCGGAGTCACGTTCTTCGAAAACGCGAGATTGATCTCCGCGATGAGCCGCGAAAACATTTCGCTGCACGGAAAGCCTTCTGGAAGCCGAATGCAGTGCTTGCTCAGGTTCTGCGCGATCTTCTCGCGAATACGCCACTTAATTGTGAGCCGGTCGCACGCGCGGCTTTTCAGCGCTCCGCCGCAGCCCGCGCCGATCTCGCTGGGCTCGAGCGTCTGCTCTGCTTCGACCAGCGACACAAGCATGAGCGACTTTTCCAGCTCGTGTCCGTTGTTGTACAGCACCAAATCGTTTAACCGCACGTTGATGTGCAGCCGGTTCAGTAGCAGCCGCTTCCACAACTCGATGTTGTTGAACGGGTACAAGTTGAAGCTTTGCCGTCGGCCGACAGGCAACAGCGTCGAGAGATTGCTTCCGCAGTTCGAGTCATTTTCTGCTTGCACCAAGTCTACTCGAATGCACGCGTCGGTTGCGGAGTGCTTCAAAAAATTAATCTCGCTAAACGCGTGTTGCAGCATCTTGCGTCGCGTCGATCAGACCTTTCATGAGCGTAGATGATTTAAATATTTTCGGTTTTAATTGTCGCCGCCGCTGCACTTTTAGCGCAGCGCATCGGAGCAATGATCGATCGTAACACTTTCAGCAGCGTCCAACTCGCGTCGATGCGCCAGATGTATGCCAAAGTTTCAGGCGAGCGCGATCAGTTGCCCTGCCGACAAGTCGGCTTGGTTTTCCGCGCGGTAGGCCAGTTTATCGAAGAAGAAAAACTTCAGCAAATCGTCGCGCGTAAGTGGCGTGCTGTCGCACGCAGAGCGCTTCGGCGCGCAAGCCACACTGTCGTTCGACGAATTCCTGGACTTCTACTGCGAACACGCGAGAAACATGCCCGCCTTCGAGCCGTGCATCACTGTGTTCCAGTACTACGACGTGAACCGAACGGGCTATGTCACCGCGGAAAAGCTCGCAGAAATTTTGACCAGCGGCGCGCAAGCGTTTGAGGATTGGGAAATGGAAGTAGTCAACAAAATAGTGGGAGTGATCGCGATAGACGGTTTAGTGGACTACGTCAAGCTGCTGAAATTGTAGGTATTTCGAAAAGAAATTAGAGTATTTGACCCGCAATATTTGATTTCCACCGCCGCGCTAGTTGGCTAGAATATTGCGAGTTCTATTAGCGCCGGCTCCCATGCAGTGCGAATACTGCGGAACTTCGAAGACCGTCAGCAACGACGCGCGCGGCGAAGTCATTTGCACCGGGTGTGGCGCCGTGCTACAACAAAGTGTTGTGGTGGATCAACTGGTCTACACTGCGTCAGGAAACGTCACGGGCCAGTTTCACAATGGTGCGAACGGACTGAGCTTTTCTCTCTCTTACCTGCGTCGAGGATCCGATGAGCTCGCGCTCTCGCGCGGGTGGTACAACCTTGAGAAGATCTCGCACCGGCTCGGGATTTGCGCTTCGCTGGTCGAAGCCTCGAAAAGACTCTACCACTTGGCCTTCCAGCGGCGTTTCACTACCGGCCGCAACAACTATTTTGTGGTTAGCGCGTGTTTGTACGCGATCTGTCGTAAGGAAAAAGCGCCGTACATGCTGATCGACTTCTCGGACACGCTCAAAGCGCCGGTGAAGACGCTAGCTCAGATCTTTATGAAGCTCGTAAAGTCGCTGAGCCTGCACGTGCCTTGCATCGACCCTTCGCTTTTTATGGAACGATTCGCAGAAGAGTTGAATCTCGGACCGAAGTCGCATCAAATAGCGCAAACCAGCGTTCGACTCGTGCAGGCCTTGACGCGCAACTGGATCGTGACGGGGCGGCGCCCGCTTGGGCTGTGCGCCGTCTCGATCATAGTCGCGGCTGCATACCATAAGATTGCGCTGAGCAGCAAAGATGTTCAGAACGTGTTCCGCATCTCGCTCTCAACGATTGAAAAGCGTCTGTCAGAAATTCGAGACACTTCGATTGGGCGACTTCCCGTCTCGCAGTTCGGCAGTGTGGACATCGACAGCCTGCGGCACGAAGAGCTGCCACCATGCGTAAAGGCGAAGCTGAAATACAACAATTTTCCGCTTGCGCTGAGTCCGCAGCCGCATGCGCTGAAGGATGCATCGGCTGCCTCCACGCAGTTCTCACAGGAGACATCGCCAGAGTTGACATCGGACCTCGTAAACATGCTGTTCGACAAACCTGCGCCGGCGCTGAACGGCGTGATTCCGATGGACTACGTAGGAAGTATGGACGAGATCTGCAGCCCACAGCTTAGCTACTGCAGCGCCAATAGCATGGCCACAGGTCTGTTAAAGGGCGTAAACTCTTACGCGCAGCTCTGCGACGACGAACTAGCGCAGGATAGCGAACTCGCGCGCTCGCTGCTCAAAATTTCGCAGGAAAAGGAACACATAATGGAGAAACTCTCTGACCTGATGCCGGCGCACAAAAAAGTTTCGATCTTGAATTCGCTTTCGGTTGAGACGAAGCCGGATGAAAATAGCGTGATGCTAAGCAACGAATCTTCTGTGTTTTTCGCGCTAGACAAGAGCGACGTCGCGAACGCTCAGCCCGACGTAGAGAAAGAGCTGTCGGACACGATGTTTGACCAGCTCGAGAACGATTACGAGGAGACGCTCAGCGAAATTCCGGATCGCGAAGTTGACGAAATTCTATTCACCGAGGAGGAGAAGGCGCGAAAAGCGCAA
This sequence comes from Dermatophagoides pteronyssinus, assembly GCF_001901225.1. Lineage (NCBI taxonomy): Eukaryota > Metazoa > Arthropoda > Arachnida > Sarcoptiformes > Pyroglyphidae > Dermatophagoides > Dermatophagoides pteronyssinus. Next base: position 451,974 of record NW_020873302.1, on the reverse strand, counting down.
CTGTGGGATGAGCTGACCAAGGATGTAATGCCTTACGTTCTCGAGCGGCAGAAGAAAAAAAAGCGGCTCTTTGACCGGAAGTCAGCCGGGCAGCACCAGTCACGCAAGAAGCGTTCGCCGCTGCCCGAGGCGCAGACTGCCGAAGAGAGCGTAATTAGCGCCCTCACACAGCACAGCCAGAACATTCAACTGAGACTGAACGAAGATGCCCTTAGCGCTTTGTTCGCGTAAGCTGCTAGATTTTTAGTTTCACCGCATATCCTTGCTAATTTTTGCTTTTATTATTTAGGTTAGTTGAGTGGAGGGAGAATGAGGATTAATCCGTGCTTTTACTGCAGTTCTCCCGTCTATCCGGGACACGGCATCATGTTTATACGAAACGATGCGAAGTCCTTTTTATTCTGCGGCAGTAAATGCAAGTCGCACTACAAAGCGCGGCACCACCCGCGCAAGTCAAAATGGACAAAGGCTCACCGTGTTGTTGGCTGCAAAGAAATGGACAAGTCTTTCTTAGACACGTTTGAGCGCGTGCGTTCAACTATGCCTCGCTACAACCGCCAGCTGTACATTCAGACGATCCAGGCAATGACACGCATAAAGCAGATTAAAGAACGCAGACAGCAGCGCTTCTACATGCAGCGGCTAAAGGCGGCCGAAGACCGACACTTAGTGGCGAACCAAGAACAGCTTACGAAGCGCAACACCCAAAAACTATCTAATTTATTGGCCGTAAAACGCGCAGTGAAAAACTCTTGGACTCGCAAACGAAGCACTGTTTATCAGAAGGAATTTAATTAATCACACTGGCTGATAATATCCAGAAATCATTGGGTCTATGTTGGATTGGTTGTATGACATAGAATATCAATATTTCAAGCCAGTTGACAATAGCATCATTGATTTTACGTGGTTTGAGGATAGATTCTACTTTGAGTTTGAAAAGCGGTTTAATGGCGTCGACTTTCTGCAACATACGCGCAACTATTGGTGGGCTTCGTATGTCGGGACCGCCATCTACCTGCTCGCTTTGTACTTTGGGACTCAGTTCATGCAGCGTCGCAAAGCATTCAACAATCTCAACGGCTTGTTGAAATACTGGAACTTGACGCTCGCGATTTTTTCATTTATCGGCTGCACTCGCATTTTGCCGTACCTTCTCTACTATATGTATAGAAGGGACACAAAGTGTTTGTTGTGCGTGCCGCCTCAGTTCACGTATGGCCGAGCCGCGCCGGGGCTTTGGACAGCGATTTTTGTGTATTCGAAGTACCTCGAGTTGTTTGACACTGCTTTCATCGTTCTTCGAAAAAAACCTTTGAGTTTTCTTCATTGGTACCATCACGCTACTGTTTTGGTTTTCACCTGGCTGGCGTACGTCAGAGCGATGCCGGCAGGCGTATTTTTCGTTTCTATGAACTACTTCGTTCATAGCTGCATGTACTTTTACTACTACCTCGCGTCATGCGGCAGAAAGCCGCAGTGGGGAATGATTCTCACGATTTTCCAAATTACGCAAATGATATGCGGATGCGTCATAGTAGCTACTTACGCAATGTACATGGCGCAGTCCGAGGCGTTAGCCTTAAGCAATTTGGATCGAGTTGTCGATGTGACTGCTGAAAATCTTTGCGCGAAGAGCGCTGTAACGATGGCTACCGGAGCCATCATATACGGTAGCTACTTGTATCTGTTCACGCAGTTTTTCATAAATCGGTACTTGTCTAAGCGCAAGAAAAACTAAACCGGTCTGGCTTATCACAAAACTAATGCTGCGGCGAAAATTTTGTAAAGTCGGTCCGGCCAATGAGGCACGGTTTCCCAGAGCAAAATTTTGCACTGGCTCCGTTCGAACAATTTTTGCCATCGTGCAAGCGGACGGCACGTAGAGAAGTCTGCTGCGTCGACTTCGACTTCGTTGGATTCTGAGTAGTTTTCCTTTACAATTATAACACCGTTTTTTTGCAGTTTCTGACGGCACGCGCTAAGTAGCGCAACGACCTGAGTGTCGTCGGCGTACATGAGCACCCACTGCAGCCATACGCAGTTGTACATGACTGCGTCGCTGCTTATAAACTGCGCAATGCTGGAACAGTAATAGGAACACTTGGTTTGATCCGTCAATCGCTTTGCCTCCTGGAGCAGATGATCGACCGGTTCATATAGGTCGACATGTTTAAAACATTTCTGAAGTACACCGGCAGTAACGCGGCCGATGCCCGCTCCTACGTCAGCGGAGCGCTCGTATGCAAACAAAACGCCGCTCTTGTTCTGCGCCTTGACCGCTTTTTGCAGAAACCGATGCGAATTCAGGATATCCGTGTTTGCTATTTGGAGCTGCCCACCGAGAATATCATGCAACGTGGCTTGCTTCTCTTTCCAGTAGGAAATGGAACTTTCTGACATTTACTACGCGGGGCGCGAGCCGTTGATACGAACTTTTGCCTACACCACGGTTTATTAAATAAATTTAGCGTTAGCGATTTAGCTGACACTCAATCGAGTGCGATCTTGTTCCTCAAGCTCAGTTTCTGTGTAGTGCACTAGATGTACCAGATTCTCCAGAACCGATTGTATACTTTGTGAAGTTTCAATCAAATGAACTGCTCTGACTACTTCGTACACGTTCAACTCGCGCGCAATTTCTCGCGATACTTTGAATTGTAACAGAAAGCCTAAAGTTTTAGCGAGGCGCAAACGCGTGGCTTCGCTCGATATGATTCCGATGGCCCCACAGGAAATGTTAGTTTCCAGAGTATCGGACTTGACTGCTGCAGTGATTGTTTCGCTATTAGCTATGGTCTGAGCAGAAGGATACAGAGTTTGGGCAATCGCAGTTATAATGTAGCGGGTGAGTTGGGTATTGGTGATTAACGATTCGCCCGCAAGCGATAAGTTGGACAACAGCACAGACGCAATGTTTGCAGTTTCAAACTTGAGTGATCTGCGCAGGAAAGCTATGAAAATGTCAGTGTTACGCTGCACAAGGGTTTGGCCTAGCGGGCGCGTAGTGATATTGCAGAAAAACCTGATCAGCGGGTCGCTTATGGATGATAAACTGTCACTGTCCACCTCTTGGCCTAACCAATCGAAGAGTTGCTGCAGCCAAGCTTCGCGGCACAACAAGTTTTCTAAATGCGACGCTCCCCGCGTCAAATTGTTGACCGCATACAACTGCAGACTCACTATCTGCGGACAAATGGTAAATTGCGCAAAATCGATCTGGTCAAGCAAAGTGTTCAAAGAAGCTGAGGATATTGACTCAGGAGTAGCCACAGCAGTCAAATGTATAAGCGCTTCGTAGGCTTTCAGCATACATTGCAACTGCGCAGTTTTAGTGCAGGCAATAATTTTAGTAAAATACGCGTCGCAGTTTTCCGACTGGGCCAGACTCTCGTCGAATACACTGATGAAAGAGTTGAGAGCGGAGAAGACTACATCGTGTCTGTCAGATTCCAGGAACTCGAACAGTAAATCCATGAAATTATTATTATTTGCTTAAAAGAGCTGCGTTCCGCATGGAACAAGATGCGAGCCCTGCTTACGTTTTGATTAAAAAGTAGGTGCTCTTCGTTTTCCGAAAGATCGACTTGCGCTGTGAGCATATTGACGCTTCGTGCGGTACTGCTGACTCGTCTTGAGACTGCTTTTGGAGTGCTGGGAATGTCATGCGTTCTCGACGACATTTGGACTGTGGGATATGACGATGGTTTAGTAGTTCTGAAGAGCTCGCCAAAGTAGGTTCCGACGCTGCGATCTTAGAAACCTGAGTAAGCTCATATACGCAATTCGGTTTGAACAGAACCCTTTAGGCGAAATACTGCGTGTGTCGAGCTCATTGCTGAGCATATTTGCGTATGAATGAGCGCGGCGCCGAAGCGCACGCATAGCACAATCTGCGAACCGCCAGCAAACAGTGCGCACTAAGCGTTTTTTTTTCCGGCCGCTTTAAAGCGCACTTGTGAAGGCGCACATAAATCGTTTCTAAAAGTTTTAGGTCAAACTAGCGCAGTGATGATTAAGGTTGCTTCCGCATTTGTGCTATTGGCAGGTGCTGATGTAATCACGCAGTACCAAGATATGCCGCAAAATTATGATGTTAGTGCTGAGAATTTCATTAAGCACGTTCCGGCGATGTCGGCGCCGGCGGTGTGCACATGTCCGACGTCTTACGAGCGGTTCGACACGCAGTGCTCCAGGATCATTGAAACGGCTCCGCGAACGATCTGCAAAGACGGTGGAGTTCTTTACAACAACGAATGCATTCGCACAGTCAAGCCGGAAACGAAGTGTCCTTACGGGTACGTCTACAGCGAAAGAGAATGTGTGAAGAGAACGCAAGCAATACAAGAGCTCAGCTGTCCAACTGGTTTTGAGCTGCAGCGAGTTGCGATCAAGGAAAAGCGACCGCTGCTGCTGGACTCGACGTTGCTCTGCTCGCGCAAAGTTGAAGTTTCGCTGATCCAAGAGTGTCCAGACGGCTCTAAATATCGCGGCAGTTGCTTCTCTGACCAGAATGTGCAGCCGCAGCTTACGTGCAAGCCGGGCTTTAGCTTGGACGACGGACTGTGTAAGAAGAGCGAAAAGATCCAATGCCAAAACCACAATGTGAGGTCCAGCTTGTTGCACGACTTGGCGACGCCGATCGAGGCGGTGTTGAGCAACCACTTGAACGGCAAGCACCTCAGAGCTCTGGAAGGCATTCACTATCCGCTTACCGCGCCTGTCGCAGACGAGGTGGTTTCAATTGACAGCGAGTGCTTCCAGCACGTGACTCTGCAGCCCGGGCTGTTCTGCAACGTCGGGAAGTTGCAAGGCAAGTACTGTAAAGTGTCCACGCGTGTGCAGCCGTTGAAGGTCTGCCCCGCGTACGGAGACATCGACGACTGCTACACGTACGAGAGAGTGAGTCCCGTTTCCACGTGTCCGTTGGGTTACAAGCAGCAGTGCTTGACTAGCAGGAACAAGTACAATATCAAGTGCGAGTGCGTAAAGACGTACACACAACCACTGAACATCTATTGCCCGATTGGCTTCGACCTGCAAGGCTCTGAGTGCGTCGCGCGATCGCCGTCGACGACGACTTGCGACAATGGAGAAAGCAGTGTGAACGGTTACTGCCAGCGCTTGGAGACGATTCCAGCGAAGTGTTACTTCACGTACCAGACGAGTCCGATCACGGCTCGCGCGGCGCCGGTAAAGCTAGACTCGAAGCACTTGGCGCACTTGACGCACGTGCCGCACGCGCACGCGGTCAGCGAGTTCCGTGACGAGCATTATTTGCATCACGCGAACTACCACATGATGCCTAGGCTGTCGCTAGACGGCGGCGAAGATTCGTTCTTGGAGAGCAGCGAGGCGGAAGCTTCACAAGAGTTGAGCGCGAGCGACGAGGTATAAAACGAACTCGATTTTTCGTAAATGTTAAATGTAGCTGCGCGGTCTGCAGGCCCGAGTCTTTTCTGCTAGCGTAACGGAGCAATGGAAGTCGACGTTGCGAGTTTGCGGCGCGAATGGGAGGCAGAGCTGAGCCAGACGATGCAGTACAACGAAGAACTGCAGAGCGTGGCGCGTTCGATGCAACAGCAGGCGTGGGCGCCAAGCTCGGACTTTTCGGAAGCGAAGAAAGCGCTGATAAAGGTGATCAGCAGCACGAATAAGTACTTCGAAGACTACGCGACGGTGGCCGCGAAACATGAAGACTTGAAGGCGATTTTGGCTGCGAAGCACGCGGCGATGAAGGCGGTGTGCGACGGCGTGAAGCTGCAGCTGGAGCGCTACCGCAACACGGCGGAGCAGGCGCGGACGTTGAAAGAAAAGCAGAACAAAGTGCGTGTGGAGATCGAGGCCAAGAAGAAGGCGGTCGCCGATTTTCGCGCGGAGTGCGCGAACGCGCTGAACTACAAGCAGGTGGCGCTGAAACTGCAGTCGGACGTCACGGGGATCGTGGACGTCGCGGTCAGCAAGGAGCGCGACCAGGTGGACTTCGGTAAGTGGCGGGTTGCGCAACGCAGTTTACTTGCGCGGCGAAAAAGAGTCTGTCGAGAAGATGGACCGGCACGAGAGCGTGGAGGCGAACTGGTACATGCTGGCGAAAAAGATGCAGTTCGACGTGGAGGCTGCGGGCGTTGCGCTCGCGCGCGCAGAGTGCGGCTGGCTGCACTCGCGCTCGGCGCACGCTCTGCGCGCCGCGGCGCCGCCAGAGGAGTACTGCGAACCGCCGCGGCCGCTGGGCGCGGACTTCGAGCTAATATTGTAGATTTAAGATTTAAATTAGCAAGTGGCGCCGCGCAGCGAGCCGCATGGAGAACGAGTCGCTGCGCACTTTGCGCACGAGCAAGACCGACTGTCGCGCGTTTGCGCACTCGCACGTGAAAGACTTGGGCGTGACGGGACTCAGCGAGTTGGACGACAGCGTGATTTGCGGGCTGGTCGGACAGAAGGACTGTCGCTTGGGCCTCGCGCTGCTCGCCGACCTGATCAAGAGCAAGCGTTTCGGAGGAAAAGGCATTTTGCTGGTGGGCCCGCCGTCGAGCGGAAAGACGGCGCTGGCGGTCGCGCTGAAAAAGCAGCTGGGCCCGCTGACGCCTTTCTGCCACATCTCGGCGTCCGAGCTGTTCTCCCGCGAAATCAAGAAGACGGAGGCGCTGATGGAGTACGTGCGCCGCAGCACGGGCGTGCGGCTGCGCGAAGTGAAAAACGTGTACGAGGGCGAACTGATGTCGATGGCGCTGCAGGAGTCTGCGAACCCGCACGGCGGGCTGAACAAGGTGGTTAGCGCGATTGTGGCGACGCTGCGCGCGTCGAACGGCACGCTGACGCTGAAGCTTGCGCCCTCGCTGCACAGCAGCTTTCAGCGCGAGGAAATCAGCATTGGCGACGTGGTGTACATCCAGGCGGACGCCGGCGTGGTTAAGCGGCTCGGCCGCTGCGAGAGCCACGCGAACACGTCGGAGGTCGACCTCGAGGACTTCGTCGCGCTGCCGCGCGGCAGCGTATACAGCGTCAGCGAGCAGGTGCACGACGTCACGCTGCACGACTTGGACCAGGCGAACTGCCAGCCGAACGAGCAAGGCGACCTGGCGGCGTTGGTTGCAAGTCTGCGCGCGCCGAAGAGCGGCGAGGCGACCGCGCGGCTGCGGCTGGAGGTTGACCGGCTGGTGTTGCGACACGAAGAACAGGGCCGCGCGGAGATTTTTCCGGGCGTACTGTTCATCGACGAGTCGCACGCGCTGGACGTCGAGTGCTTCTCGTTTCTGAACAAGTTGATGGAGTCGGAGAACTGTCCCACTTTCGTGTTCGCGACGAACCGCCTCGAGGCGGACTTGCGCGTTTCGCAGACGGAGCTGACGGGCGGCGCGTTCGAGCAGTGCGTCTTCGGGATGCCCCCGGATTTTCTCGACCGGTTGGTGGTGCTGCGCACGAGCGCGATGACGCTCGCGGAAGCCGTCGAGTTGATGGAGCTTCGCGCGCGCGAGGAGGCGCTGCACTTCGACGACGCGGCGGTGCAGGCGCTCGCGCAGCTCGCGCTGAGCGAGTCGGTGCGGCGCGCGTTTCAGCTGATGGCGCCCGCGTGGGTGCTGGCGCAGCACCGCGCGAGCGCAGAGATACAGCGCGTGGATGTGGAAACGGCGGCCGCGTTATTTTGCGCCGGGAAATCTCCGTGTGAGTGACTTTTCGGAACGCGGTGTGTGCGAGATAAGTCAGAATTATAAAAGAACGATGCGGGCATTGAGATTACTGTCGATCGGATTGCTGCGCAACTCGCTGTGCAACGCGCAAGCGACCGACTTTCTGAACGGCTTGACGTTAAACATGTTTGGCAGAGTAGCGGACTTGCTGCAGGCGCTGCCGGTGTACGCGACTCCGCTGGATTTGTGGGCGCCGAAGAACTTGATGATGCGTTGGGAGGGCGACCCGCTGTTCTCTCCCGAGTGCGAGAAGTTTTACCAAAGCGACCCGTCTTGGTACCAGCGCGCACAGGCGCTGCGCGCGCGCGCAGACGCGAAGGAGGTCATTCCGCTGGTCCCGGACATCGGCGCGCTCGCGAACTACTCGAACACAGAGATGCACTGTTTGTTCCGGCTGGGCTACAGTCCGACGCGCGTACCGCTCGGCGTGATGAAGGGCCGCGTGTACAGTCCGGCGGGCGACAACCACCTCAACGACATGCTGCACGTGTTGTGGGGCGGGAAGATTTTTTCGAAGACGCTCTGCGGCGACGGCCGCGAGTTGTACTACGCGACGAACAGTGCGCTGCGCATGCCTGGCTTCCACTCGATGGCCTACGTCAGCGAGCTGCCGAGCAGCGCGCGCTACCCGATCAGCAGCTACGAACAATACGACGGGCAGCTGTCGCTGTGGCTGGACTACTCGGCGGACTTCGAGAAGTTCTGTCCGAGCGGAGTGCCCGCGGGGTACGACTTGCCGGAGCTGCCGAAGCGCGTCCAAGCCTGGCTCAATACGAACCCGATCCCGCTGGGCAACCGGCTCTATGACCTCATCAGCGTCTTCTCGCCGGACTACGCGATGGCGGAGACAATCGGCTTGGGCCGCTCAAACGCGCTGCGCTCGCAGCGCATGTCTGCGGACATTTTGAACAACCTGCCCTCGCCGATACACGTGATCGACGCGCTGCGCTGGGTCGGTCGCGACGAGCAGGCGGGCATCGACTTTTACCTGGCCCGCATCTTTTTGTCTTTTGCGGACGGCTTGCGCACCGTCGGCTGGTACAACCTCAAAGCGACGGACTTGCTCGAGCAGAACGAGCTGATCTAGCGCGCTGCGCGCCGTGCCTGCACCGCCGAGCGCAGCCTCGGTTTTCCTGTTCTGGGCGTATTTTCAGAACTCGCAATGGAAACAGCAAATTTTAATGTTTTTTATTGAAAGTTGCGCACCGACTCATCGATAAAAACGAGCGATGGACGTCAGCTACAACCGCCCGGTGAACCAGTCGCCGCGGAAGTCGAACTTGATCTGCTACCGCTGCTGCCTGAACCTCGAATACGAAGCCGGAGGCCAGTTCGTGCAGTGCACCTCTTGCCAAACGATGAACGCCGTGACTAGCACGACGTCGCGGGGCAGCAAGGTAAGTCACGCCGCGCGAGCCGCAGGTGCTGTCGGTGTTGTGCCCCTCGTGCAACACGAACAACTTGGTGCCGTACGGAGCGCGCTACGTGCGCTGCGGCGAGTGTCGCGACATTCTGTCGATTGCGCACATCTACGAAAGCTTTAACCGGCAGTAGGCTGGCCAGCGGGCTGCGGCTTCGGCGCGCAGCGGATCACGTCGTCGATGCGCAGTAGCGTGATCGCCGTCTCGGTCGCGAAGCGAATGGCCTTCAGTTTAATTTGCGTGGGCTCGACGACGCCCGCGCGCAAGTTGTCGCGCACGTCGCCCGAGTCGATGTCGACGCCGAAGCTGCGGTGCGCATACGCCGCGTCTGCGAAGGACTGCGCGTGCGTCGCGACGAGCTTCGCGACGACTGCCGTGGCGTCTAGCGCGGCGTTCACACAAATGCAGCGCGGAATGACCAGCAGCGCCTCGCCGAACTCTTGATACGTTGCACACAGCTCGGGCTCCAGCTCGAGGCAGCGTTCCTTGAAGAAGAGCGCCAGCGCTGTCTCGGTCGCGCCGCCGCCGGCGGTCACCGAGCCAGACTCGAGCGCGCGCGAGAGCGCACAGAGCGCGTCGTGCACGCAGCGCTCCAGCTCGCTGAGCAGACACAGGTTAGCGCCGCGCAGAAACACGGTAGTCGCGGCCTGCGCGCGCGTTCCGCTCACGAAGATGAAGTTCCACTCGGCGATGCGCTCTTCGTACACCTTTTCCGCCGTGCCCAACTCGCTCGCGGCGATTGCCTCGGTGTCGAAGTCCGACACCGAACAGAGCACTTTGCCGCCCGTGGCTTTGGCCAGCTTGAACAAGTCTTCCTTCGGCACACGCCGCACGACGAACAAGTTGTGCTGCAGGAAGTACTTTTCCGACAAGTCGTCGATGCCTTCGGACGAAAGCAGCACGTTGGCGCCGCTGTTCACGATCGCCATCGCACGCTTTTTCGCGATGTCTTTCTCGACTTGTCGAATTTTTTCGAGTTCTGCGGGGTCTTTGATGTTGATCTCGACGCCCAGAGGCGCGCGGTACTGCTTCAAGCTGAACTCGATGAAGCAGATCTTGGCGTCGTGCACCACAGCCGGCATCGCGAGCGACATGCGCGAGAGGTGGCACATTGCGTAGCCGTCGACCAAAAAGCTTTCGCTCGCGGCGCCGCCCTGCGCCTGCAGCACGCTGATGCGCGAAACCGGGTAGCGCGTCTTGCCCTGCTCATCGACGTGCGACACGCGGCGCAGCGCTTGCAGCAGAATGCGTTCAAACGTCTCGGTTTCGGCGTTCGCAATCTTGCTGACCAGCGAAGTGCGCACGATGTTCCGCAACACTTCTTCGTCAGACTCGGTCAACACGGTCGACAGGTTCTTTTGAATGAAGCGGTACGCCTCCTTGCCCGCCGCCTTGATCCCGCGGACTACGAACCCGGGGTGAAAGCCGCGCTCGATTAGCGTTTGCGCCTTGCGGAACAGCTCCGCCGCGATCAGCACCACCGAAGTCGTCCCGTCGCCGACCTCGTCGTCCTGCAAAATGCTCAGGTCGACCAACACCTTTGCCGCGGGGTGCTTCACGTCCAGCTTTTTCAAAATCGTCGCGCCGTCGTTCGTGACGGTAACGTCGCCCACCTTGTTGACTAGCATCTTGTCGAGCCCGTTCGGGCCAAGCGAGGTGCTCAAAATCTTCGTGAGCGCCATGCACGCGTCGACTGCGGTGGTTGGCGCCCGGACTTACCGTTCTGTTTGCGGACGCTCTCTCCGCGGTTTTTCTCTGCGAGAAACGCGTTGAGCGGTTTAGTGGTGGACATTTCGTGGAAAACTAGCGATAAATATTGCGAATTAAAAACGGTGCGCCGCCGCCAATCCGTCAGCGCGCTCGCGCCAGTTCTCGCAGAGCCCCGAGCGCCGGCGTGCGCGTCACCGTTTCAATCGCGCGTGCGCTGGCTTGCTCAGCAGGAGTGATCTGCCGTTTGCGGCGCGCTAGATCTCGCCCTCCTCGGACGCTGTGAACGCGTCCTGGCCGCTCTCGAGCGAGCTGATGACCTTTGCAATGTCTGCGTTCAACCGGTCGCCGCACTTATTCAGCGAGTTGAGCAGCTGGTCGGCGCGGCTGAGGTGCTTCTCGCGCGCAGCCGCAACCTGGTTGCCGACACGGAAGTGCTTTGCGGCGGCCGAAAGCGCGCGGTGCGAGGTTTTGCGGGACATCGCGAGCGCTGGAGTGTCGCTGTCGACAGTGATATGGCTGATGCTGATTTCCGGGGTTTCGTACGAACCGTTTGTGAAAAAGCTATGCCGCAACAGCTTCTCGCAAGAAGGGCGCTGCTCGGGGTCCACGGTGAGGCAGAGCTTCATGAGGTCGACCAAGTCTTGCACGTCTGCGGAGCCGTAGCTCAGCAGTCCGACGAACAAGTCCTTGCGCCGGTGCGTGACGAGCTTGCTGGCGAACGCCTCGAATAGAGGAAGTTGGCGCAACGCGTGCCACGAGCTGCCGTCCTCTTCGGCGATGCACTCCGCGATCTTCGCGAGCACTTCCAACTCGTTCTCGCACTTTTGGAACAAGTGGTGAAGGGTGTACAATTCGTACAGCAAGCAACCAAAGCTCCAGACGTCGCAGGTCGGCGAGTAGTCCGTGCTGCCCAGTAGTAGCTCTGGCGCGCGGTACCAAAGCGTGACGACGCAGTGGGTCAAATCCGGATTGCACTCCACGGCGGGGTCGAAGCCCGGCTCGTTCACGGAGTCTAGACAAATCGCGTCCTTTTTCCGCAGCCACGGTCGCGCGAGCCCGAAATCGGCGAGCTTGCAGACGCCGCTGAAACTGAGCAGCACGTTTCCCGACTTAATGTCGCGGTGCACGAAGCCTCTGCTGTGCATCGCGTGCAGCCCGCGCAGCACGTCCCTCACGATCGAGCGCAGTCGCGGCAGCGCAATGGTCTTGCGCGCCTCCAAAGTGCGATGGATGTACTTGTGGAGATCGAGCGGCGTTAACTCGAACGCGAGAAACAACGTGCCCTGCACGTCGCCGCTCGCGTCGTAGTCGAACTCGAAGTTCTCGACAAACGCAGAGCCGTCCGGTCGGCTCGTGGCCACGCAGCTCTCGAGCCGGCCGAGTTCCGGCGAAAACTCAGCGAGCCGCGCGTGCGTGATGTCCAACGGGAAAAAGGTCGACGGACAGCTGGAATCAACGCCCAGCAAGCGGATAACGTTCGGGCAGTCGTGCAGCATTTGCAAAATCGAAATTTCGCGCAGCGTGGTCTTCGGAACGCCGTCGCGTTGTTTCGCAGCGTAGAACTTCTTGACCGCGATCAGCTTGTTGATCGTTAAGTCCTGCGCGAGCCAGACTTCGCCGTACGCCCCCTTCCCGAGAATCTTGATAAACACGCAGTTGGAGATGCGGAAGACGTAGTCCTGCGCAGGAGCCGCAGCGCGCTCGAGAGCTGCAGGTGCGGAGCTCGCGTAGTCAGCGGCCAGCGCCAACGTCGACGGCTCCGCGGCAGTCGCGCTCGAGCTTAAGAAGCGCTCGCAATCGGCGCCCACAATCGCAGTAAGCGCCTGCAGCTGCGCCATGTTGCTGCTAGTCTTCACACTAATTGCGACATTAGAAAATATAGCGTAATTAATGGCGCCGATCAGCGAAGAAGCGCCCAGAGTCTACATACAGACGCACGGCGAGTCGCAAGTCGAAGTGCTGTGGGCTCTGGTCCCAGTGCTGGAGCGCCTGTGCCCGAATGGCTTTCACTACCTCAGTCCAATGCACGCGCAAAGCTTTGAAAATGCGGACAACGTTGCTGTGTACGTCGCGACGCACAGTAAGTGCGGCTAAGCCGCAGCAGACATTGCGCGCTTCGCGTACGGCTTCCTGACGAACAAAACTCGCTTCGCAATCGTCAGCGCGCTGGGGCCGGGCGACTGCGCCGCCGACTGCTTAATGGAGCTGTGCGACGCAGTCGTGCCGGAGCAGTTCCTGCGCGCTTTCCTGTCAAGTCACCTGCGTCGAGAAGATGCCGGCGGCGTACAGCTCTACAGGGTAAAACGAGACAACAATCACGTTCTCGTTGAACACGAGCCCGTTGAGCTGCAGCTGCGCGAGTCGCGCGGCCACGAGGTCTACGAACTCCAGAAATAGCTTGGGTTTCAGCTGTTGCTCGTGCGCGTTCGGCGGCGCGGCGACTGGCACGTGTAGCATTGCGCGCTTCAATGTGCCGACTTGTCGACATTTCTGCTCGAACGCGTCGATGATCTGCGCTTCAGCAGACTCGGCGAGGCCGAAACGGCAGGCGTGGATGTTCTGAACGACCAGCACGCGTGAAGGCTTGCTGCCGAGCCATTCGTTGACGTTGTGCAAAAAGCGGTGCAGCGGGTCACTGAGCACCTGCTCGAACGCACAGCGCTTGCGCTGCTTCGCGCCCAGACAGTTTAGCGACGCGACCAGAGTTTTCCTGCGCGCACTATCGAGCAAAAATGCGCCTTGAGAAAAACTGGGCACTTCGGCAGCCGACGCGGCAGTCGTGACTATCAAGTGCACGACTGCGTGTTCCATCTTGACAGTGCGCCAGTTGGACCAGACGCGCCGCACGTCGGTTGGCAGAAGCGCCGTGGGCGGCGGCGGAGCAGGGCAGTGTTCGGCGTCGTCGCGCACCTCTGCGTTGCAAGCTTCCGCGGCTTGCGGTGCAGCAGCGGATATGTCCACCGCGGCGTCATTGTCGCAGTCAGCACGAAGAACGGGACGCGGTGCACCTGCGGCAGATTCGTCTATTGGCGGCGTGCCTGGCGTAGGCGTCTCGACAGTAGCTTCGCTGGCGCTCGGCGAAGCGGTCGCGCTGGTAGTAGCAGGAGAGACGGTCTGGTAGCCGACGAAGTGGCGGTCAACGAGGAAGTCGTAGAGCGACTCGACACAGGCGAAAAAGTCGAGTTGAGTGCTCGCAAACGCGTTGATCAGCGCGGCGGGCACGCAGCACAGCTTGACGTCACGGCAGAGAACACCGTGCAGCCTGCAGAAGGCGAGTGTTGCAGGTCGCGAGCGGGTCTCAGCGAGCGCGAGCCCGAGCGCAGGGGAGAACCGCTTTACTGCGAAGCATTCTTCCGTGAGTTGCAGTTTGGTGCGCAAAAAGAGAGCGAGTCGCGCTTCGTTGACGAAATCTTGAGCGAGATTGCTTATTAAAAATATATGCATCGCATATATATAAAATACGCAATTCAATCATGCTAAATACGGAGGACGACGTCCTGAGCGACTGGGAAAAGGCCGAAGAGCCTGAAGTCGTTAGTGATCCGAAGGCACCGGAACGGAAAGCGGTTGCGAAGAAGGAAAGCTCTGTAATTCCGGAGTACCTGAACACCAACTTTGACAACGAGGAGCTGGAGCGCCGCCGGCTGCGCAAACTCGAGAAGATTCGCGACCGGCAGTTGGCAGGCGACTTGCTCGGCGACTGCGAGCCGTACCGCTCGGAGGACGACTCGGAGCCGGAGCTGATTGAGTTGGCGAAGGCGAACCACGCGGAGTCGCTGGAGAGGCGAAAGCCAAAGAAGCCCGAGGAATTCGTGATCAAACTCGAGCGGCACGGCGACGTGTTGGCGCTGCTGGGCAAATTGGTGCCGGAGCTGAAGAGCACGCGCGTCAGTAGCCAGTCGCTGTTGCACCTGATGCTGACGCTGCTGGACACGACGGTGCCGCGCTTCAGCAACGTGGAGCTGAACACGCTCAAGCAGCGCGTCGCCAAGCTGATCACGCAGAGCGAGACCGCGAACCGCGTCCGCGCCAACTCTTCGCGCAAAAACAACGAGCTGGACATCAACCCGCGCAGCTACCTCAAGGAGTACGACATCTGCTATGGCGACTCCGAGAGCGAGGATAGCCGGGAGTAGGCGCGTCAAAACGGCGGCTCCGCGAGCAGCTCGACGACTTCTGTGTCCGACAGCGCGGCGCGGAGTTTGGCGCTATGCAGGTACATGCGGCTCGTGCAGGCGTGCGCGAACTGCGGCGCGGTCGGGCACTGCGGCCCGTAGGTCAGGTCGCCGAGTATCGGGTGTCCGATGTGGCAGGCGGTCAGCCGCAGTTGGTGTCGGCGGCCCGTCAGCGGTCGGAAGCGGACACGCGTGACGGGCACGCGGGCGTCGGCGCAGGTGACGAAAGAGCGGCGGAGCACTTCGCACTCGGTGCTG
>NW_020873302.1:415409-431423 GCF_001901225.1 Dermatophagoides pteronyssinus | reverse complement strand
TCTGCGACCCGTTCGAAATCGACGCCGAAGTGCACAAGCAGCTCGAGATGGAGTGCGTGCTCGCGCAGCTCTCGCAGACGCGCGCGAGCCAAGAGAGCTTCGACGCGTACGACCAGTTCCTGCGCAACATCACGATCAAGTCCGACGACTCGCTCGTGAGCAACCTCTAGCTACTCGAGCAGCCCCAGGTAGTCTTGGTTTATCACGCCGACGCCCGTCACGCGGCCGTTGGCGACCTTCACGCCGAGCAGCCGCACGCGCAGCGTGCTGCCCAGCTGAATCACTTCCGCGTCCGTCGCCCACGCGCCGTTCGCGAACACGAACTCCGAGGGCAGGTACGACTTCGGCACGAACACCTTCGCGACGCCGCAGTTCGCAAAGAGGCCCATCGGGTTCAGCGACGTCACCAGCGCGTCGACGACCAGCCCCTTCTGCAGCGCCACCGCCAGCGCGCGCAGCCGAATCGGGACCACCACGCAGCCCGTGCCCTGCTGCACGCAGCCCTTCAGCCGCTGCAGCACCTCCACCACGCACACAACCAGCCCGACGCCGTCGACGCTGCGGCCCTCGACCGCGCGCCGCAGCGAGAGGTCCGTGTACTGCGTCCGCGCGCGGCGCACTTACTGCTTCAAAGTTGCGGCCGAAGTTCGCCGGGTGCACGCTCACGTTGCGCCAAAACTCGACGAGAGTAAACATGCCGGCGCGCCCGCGAAATCAATTTGAATTTTGAAAGCTTTATCGCGGCGAATTACGCCGCAGGAGCAAATCGACACACAAAAAATAGCATGAATTGCGAGGAACTGCGCAAGCTGCTGCCGCCAGTGCGCGATTTTCCGAAAGCCGGCGTGGTCTTCCGCGACGTGATGCCGCTCTTCGCCAACCCCGCCGCCGTCGCGTTCGCGGTCGAGCGGCTGTGCGCGGCGGTGCCGCGCGAGGCCACGGCGATTCTCGCGCCGGAGCTGCGCGGCACGCTGCTCGGCGCCTTCGTCGCGCAGCGCCTGCAGCTGCCGCTGCTCGTCGCGCGCAAGCCGGGCAAGCTGCCGCCGCCGGTGCTGCGCGCGGAGTACGCGACCGAGTACAGCGTAGACGCGCTCGAGGCGAACGCGGCGCTGCTGCGCGCGCACGCGGCCGTCTTCGTGGTCGACGATGTGCTGGCGACCGGCGGCACCGTCGTCGCGCTGCTGCAGCTGCTCGCGGCCGCGAACGCGCGCTGCGTGGGCGTCGGTTGTCTGACGCGCGTGCCCGGGCTGCCGACGCCCGCGCCGCTGCAGCAGCTGCCGCTCTCGTTCGTGCTCGAACTCTAGCGCGCGCGGCGCTTCCGCCCGAGGAAGCTCGCGGCGATGCTGATCACCAGCGCGATCACGAACAGCGCGACGTAGATGTCGCGCAGCCCGAAGCGGCAGTAGACGAACTCGATCTCGCGCCCGCGCAGCGCCTGGATCACTTCGCGGCCCATGCCCAGCGCGGCGTAGTTCAGCGGGTTGATGAAGAAGAGGAACTGCGTGCGCACCGCGATGCGCTGCGAGTCGAACTCGAGCAGCACGATCAGGTACACGTAAATCGAGAGCTGCGCGAGCGTGCGCTTCTCGGTGCTCTGGAACAGCGCGGTCATCACTTTGTTGAGCCCGCTCGTGCACGTCTTCAGCGCAAACACGATGACCAGCCACTTGAGCAGCAGCAGGCTGCGAATGTCGAGCCCGACCGCCATGTAGCCGAGCGTGTTCAAGATCGCGAACGGGAACGCGAGCACCAGGAAGCTCGCGATGCAGCGCGAGAGCATGAACGCGAAGAGGTTCGACACCTCTTTGAACAAGTCGAGGTCGTTGATCGAGCCGGACTTGCTGAACGAGTAGGAGCTGAAGTACACCGCGATGACCAGGTGCTTGATCGGCGGCAGCACGTAGGACTCGATCTCCGCGTCGCTGAACGCCGCCGCGCGCGCCATGTGGTTCCAGTAAACGAAGCAAATCATCGCGTAGTACGCGCAGAACAGCCCGACGGTCACCGCCTTCTCGAGCTTGTACTTGCAGAGCCGCCGCACCAAGAGCAGCGCAAGGTAGTAGACCTGCGACTTCATCGAGTTCAGCAAGTCTTTGGCGTCGAGCGGCGCGCCGGCGCTCGCGCGCGGCACGCCGCCCGCGGCGGGCGTCACGCAGCTGACCTCGCGCTTCTTGCTCGCGACCGCCGCGATGTTCATCACCGCGAAGTCGACCGTGTCCGTGTACTCCGGCACTTCTACGCCGAGCTTGCCGACCAGCGCCTTGAGCGAGCGCAGGTTCTCGAACAGGAGCGTTTTGGCGTCGCTCAAAATGGCGACGTTGTCGACGAACGCCGCCGCGTCCTCGTCGAAGAAGTCGATCTGCAGCAAAATCGCCAAGTCGCAACTCAGCGCGACGTCTTTCAAAATCTGAAACAAGTCCGCGCCGTACGAGTCGTAGCCCGCCTCCAGCGGCACCAGCAGCACGGAGGGCCGGCTCATCAGTTGCCCGGCAATGCTCAGCAGCACGGACAGCAGCTTCCACTTGCGGTGCTGCATCAGCTTTTCGATCTTGACGTTCTGCACGTCTTGCAGCCGGCAACAGGCGATGATCCGCGCGACGCGGTCGGCCTCGCTGACGTTGCGATGCATCGCGTACATGTAGGTGATGTACTCGACGGCGCTGAAGTGCCGAATGTTGTCGTCCACTCTGACCGTGATCGCAAACGCCTTCTTCAGCTGCGCGCGCGTCTTGTCGCGCGGCAGCTGAAAGCTCTCGCCGTGCACCTGCACGACGCCCGAGTGGTCCCAGCGCTTGCGACAGATGCCCGCAAGCCCCTGCAGGAACAGCGTGCCGAGCTCGTAGTTCTCGGCGAGCAACACGTTCAGCGTGCGGTTCGAGAGCTCGAAGGAAAGCCTGGGTGCGCGGCGCGCGGACTTACTTGTCGGCCGCGATGCGGACTTCGTCCGACTTGCGCTGCGCGCAAAAGTCGTAAAACTGCACCGACATCTCGGTTCAGAGCGCAAGCGCGGTTGCTGCGCGGAGCCTCTCGATTTTATAATAATGTTATAGGTCTCCGCAGAAATTACGGCTGCGGTGCTGCGTGCCGCGCTGTGCGCGCAGCCGCTGCTGCGCCGGGACGCGCGAGCTGCTGCAGCGAGTTGCGCAGGCTCGCCGCTCCGCGGCCAGTGCTGCGCGGCGCGCTCCGGAACAGCGTCTTTTGAATTCTTGTTTGCGCCAGGAACGTATGTTCTTCTGGTTGCGACGGAGACGTAAAACGCTAGACGTTCCGAGTCGATCCGGACACGGCTTGCCGGACACGGCTTGCCGGACACCAGCATTACTCTATCACAGCACAGAGCGGGCGCTTTGCGAATCGCACGTAGCGCCCCGCGTCGAGACGCAAACTTCGCGAAGCACCTGCGCTAGCGCCTTTGGTGGGCCGCAGCAGGCGACTTGCGGAAGGCCGGGCGCGCAAAATGAAGCTTCTTAAACAGACGGAAACCGGTGCCGAGCACGGCGGCGCGGCCGGAAAAAGCACAGATCACAAACGCTTACACATTGGAGCTTGCCTTGCGAGAGCTCACCACGTGGATCGCAGTGACGATCAGCACGAGCAGCATCGCGGCCAGGTTGATGAAGCAGCACACGATGCCGACCGCGTTGAGGTACGGCAAATTCAGGAACATCGCCGAGAACAGACAGAAGATCATCAGCCGGATCGGGTTGCGCTTGAGCGTCGAGCCGCTGCGCTTCTCGCTCACGCAAAAGCTGTACAAGCCCCACAGCCCGAACAACAGCGGCAGCCAGTAGAAGAAGAAGGTGTCGGGCCGCAGACTGAAGCAGCCGTTGATCCAGGCGGACCAGTTGTGCGAGCCCAAGAAGCCATTGTTGGTGTCGATCTTGTTGACCTGGTTAGAGTAGATGGGAATCAGCAGTCCTGCACTTGGCCTCGCGCAGCTACTTACCCACTATAATGTTGGCCAGCGCGCTGACGAGCAGAACGGGCGGCAGAAATTTTTGCAGACTGTGCTTCATTGTGCTTTTACTCGTTAAAAGGGAGCGTTGCTTTTTTGGGGCAAATGAATGCGCGTGCGAAAATATGCGGCGTAAAGTGCACCCTAATACGCGTTAAAAGAGACGGAACCCATGCCTGTAAGCGCCAAAGTAGTTTTAGCCAAAGCCGCCGGATACCTGGGCATTGTCACCGGCGTGCTGACCATCGTCACTGCGATCATCAGCATCATCCGCGTCGGCAGCCTTGACCTCAGCTTCGCTTCCCCCGGCGACGACAACCCGACGAGCAACAACAGCGTAATCCGCAACATCAACAGCGCGTTCAGCGTCGAACCCGCCGTGCTGTGTAAGTTCGCCGCGCGCCCACTCAGGCGTGCACTGGCTGCCAGTCCTCATCGGCTTCGCCTGTCTGTTAATGCATGACTCGGACTCGCGCAAACTGCGCAGCGTCCTCGGAAGCCCTGCATTCTACGCCGTAAGTTGCGCGCCGCGCCACGCAGATCTGGTTCCTGTTCGTGGGACTATTCGCCAACATCGGCTACGCCGGCTGGATGGGCATCATCACGGCGATCTTTGCGTTCCTGACTGCGCTGCTCGCGCTGCTGACGGCCTTCTTCGACTACAGCCTCAGTCCCTGTTTGGAATTCGGCATGCGTCGCAAGTTGCATTCTTCGCTGAAGTACGGCGCGAACACCGAATAACTACGTCACTTTCCTCACTAGATGGCCGCACAACCGAAAGCGGTAGTCTTGCTGCGACGCCACGACGTCGACGTAAACCTGGTCGAACAAACGCAGCTTTGTGTCCTGCGGCCCGCGGAGCGCGTGGTTGGCCGCGTCAAACGTCCAGCGCTGCGCGTCGTAGCTGCAGCGCAAGCGCGCGCCAGAGTTCGGCACAAACACCTCCAGCTGCTTCGGGAGCAACTGCGAGACGACCGCAAGCACGCGCTGTTTCTTCTCGTGCAGCATCGCTTGGAACACGTGGAACTCTGTGCTGCGTCGCTGGCACGCGCGCGAGCGCAAGTGGCTTTGCGAAATGAGCCTGCACTGCCGCTCGACCGCAGAAATCGAAAGCGGCGGCAGCTCTTCAAAGCTGATGCAGGCGTTCAGCAGCCGGTGCACCATGATGTCGGCGTAGCGCCGGATCGGCGAGGTGAAGTGCGTGAACAAATTCGCGGCGAGGGCGTAGTGCCGCAACGCGTCCGCGTCGCCGACCGCGCCGGTGCAAATGTACTTCGCCGAGTTCATTGCCGCGGTCACCTTCTGCATGACCATCTGCACGGCGGCCGGCGGCAAGCGCGTTTTCAGCGTCGCAAGCGACGCGTTCAGTTCCTCGCGCGTAGTGTAGGCGAACGGCACGTGGCAAGTCTGCAGCTCGAGCTGCAGTTCCTGCAGCCGCTCTTCGATGGGCGTCTCGTGCACGCGCAGTACCGCACAGCTCGGAAACTTGCGAAAGGTCAGTTCCGCGGCCGCGACGTTCGCAATCAGCATGAACTCTTCCACCAGCTGACACGTGTCGAAGTGCTGCTGCTGTTCCACCTTGGCTACTTCCAGCTCGCTGTCACTGTGCGCGCTAAACACGCGGCGCAGCGTGATAGCCGGCTCGGGGTTGTGCAGCTCAATTGCGCCGCGCGCGAAGCGCTGCCGCCGCAGCTGCCGCGCCAGCGCCATCAGCTTGCGCAGCCGCGGCGCGAGCGGCGAGTCGCTGCGCGCGTCGTCGATCAACCGCTGCGCCTGCTCGTACGAAAGCGAGGCGACCGAGTGCACGACCGTCTTGAAGAAGTTTGTGCTGTAGATCGTGCCGCTGTCGTCCATTTCGAAGAAGACCGAAAACGCGAGCCGGTCTGTGCCCGCGCGCAGCGAGCAGAGATCGCTCGAAAGCCGGCTCGGGAGCATGTCGAAGCGCTGCTCAGTGAGGTAGATCGTGCAGCAACGCTGCGCAGCTTCGAGGTCGAGCTTCGCGCCAAACCGCACGAAGTGCGTTACGTCTGAGATGTGCACGCCGATCTCGTAGCGACCGTTCGAGAGATACTTCAGCGAGAGCGCGTCGTCGATGTCTGTGCACGTCGGCGGGTCGATCGAGCACACCCACGCCTCGGTCGCGCAGTCCTCGAGCTCGAAGCGCTCGGTCTCCGGGTGCGAGAGCAAGCGGTCGAAGTAAGCGTCGCGTTCCGCGGCTGCACGCCAGCCTGCAAGCGGCCTGTGCTTCTTGGCGTACGCCGTGTAAAACGCAGGGGTGCCCGCAAGCTCGCGCTTCGCTGCGCTGTCCAGAGCGAACTGCTGCGTGCACAAGTCGCAGGGACAACATTTCATGCGCAGGTCAATGCGCCGATCGAGCAGTTCAGGCGTCACTTTCCAGTCCGCGGGCGGCAGCTGCGCCTTCGTCTCCGCGTCGAACGGGTTGATGATAACGCCACACTCGCGGAGAATCACCGCGGACTCCGTGGCTTGCTCGCCGGTCGGCCCGAAATCCGCGATCCAGTTGCAGGTCGGGAACAGCGAATGCGCCTCCCAGGCGTCGCACACCACGGCGAGTCGGCGGTGCAGAAGTCCGCTCACGTTGTAGCTCGGGATGTACATCAGCGGATAAGCTTCGGAGAGCGGCACGAACTCGCGCATATCCACTGGCGTGGTGAGCTCCGTGTTTTTCGTGCGAACCGAGCCGCAGATGCTTTTGACCGCAGGCGTGACGATGCTCAGCACGACGCCGTACGGCAGTTCTCCAGACAGCGGCGCGTCCGGCGCGTCCGAGTACAAATGCGTGACGTCGTTCTCTCGGTCCAATTCGGCCGCAACGCTGCAGCGTTGCTTCTTATCGCCAGGGTCCGCTCCAATCAAGCGCACGATCACCGTCGCGCCGTCAAGTGCGCGGTTGACGTTGAACGCGCCACAAACGCTGACCCGCTTCATCGCGCCAACCGCGTCAAACAACCTAACCAGCCCGCGGAACGCGCTTTGCGCGTAGTACGTGCCGACGTGCGCGCGCCCCGCGGCCACGAGTCGGTACGCATCCGCGAGCTCCAGGTGTTCATCGTAGTACGTGGCCAGCGCCTGCAGCTGCTGCGCCTGCTGCGCCGAGCTGGACTGCGCCGCGTAGCTTCTACCATAGTGCTCGTGGAAGTGCTTGTCCGCGGAACACAGCGTGATCGCGTCGGCGCGGATGCACGCGCCGTCCGCGTCGCAAGTCGCAGGCTCTGGCGGCAGCGCTGCGAGCCACTGCTTCAGCTTCTCCAAGCTAGCGAGCGGCGTCGCGCCCTCCGCAGCCGCTGCCGGCGCGGGCGCAAGCACAACGAGCGATTGAGAGCCTTGCAGACAGTTTGCGGCAAGGTAGTGGCAGCAATCGCGCAGCGGGTCGTTGGTGAAGTACTGAGGAGGAACGTGCCGGTCGGGAAACAGCCAGAGCGCGGCCTTGCTCGCGATGGCGCGCCGCGCGAGCTCGAGCCGGATGCGACTATGCTGCACCTCAGACACGGACATCTCGCCCGAATAGACGGCCAAAACATAGTACAAGAACAGCGACTGCGCCTTCAGCTCGCGCATGACTGACTCTGGAAGAACGTACACGACCGAGATCTGCGCGGCCATCATGTAGACGGAGACACTTTCCACCACTTCGGGCGTCAAAACAAAGAGTGGCGCACGCTGCTCATGCACTTTTTCAAACACCGCCGCGTGACGCAGCCGCAGCGCGTCCAGCGCGTCAAAGCAGTACTGCTCCGTCAGCGCGAACTGCGCGCTCATGCGTCTGCTCAGCGCGAAGTCCGTAAAGGTGCGCCGCTCGGCAGCGGCGCCGCAGCTCTCTGGAGTTGCCAGCGGCTCGGGCGCCGCAGCGGCGCAGGCCAAGCTGCGCTGCAAGTGGCTGCACAAGTCAAAAGTCACGGCTCGCGCTGTCGCAACCCACCGCCTCTGCGAAACACTGGAGAGAGATCGGTAAAATTAGCGATTTAAAAACCTAATGCTGGCATTTTTGAACTCCTCCGAAATACACGCGCTGGCGTTCTTCGCGTTCGCGATTGTGTTGTAGTCCGCGAAAACGGCGTCGTGCTGCAGCGCGGGCCGCAGCTTTTGGAAGCCTTTCTGCGCAGCGCAAAGCCGCTTGAGCCGCTCCATCTCCGTGCCTTTGTACGAGATCACTAGGTTGCGCGAGGCTTGCGCGGGCAACTGCATGGCCTCGATCGAGTGCTTCTCGGCTGGAGCGCGCGCTTTCTCCTGCTCGAGCTGCTTGAGCACGGTTTGCAGGCGCGCCGCGAGCTTCGCTTCGCGCAGCCGCACCTTCAGCGGCTTCAACGGCGTGGGCCGGAAGCACGGCGCGCGAGCGGGATCAAGATGGCTTTCTTCTCGTGCGTACTCGACTTTGAGCGGCGCTCCGAAGAGCGTTTGCGCGCGCAAGCCTTTGACGCAAGCGACGGCTTGCTCGAGCGTCTCGAACGTTGCGAACGCCTGGCCGCGCCGCCAGAAGCTGTTCAGCGCAACGAACTTGAGCACTGTGCCGTAGTTCGCGCAGAGCTTCTGCACAGCTTCAACGCCCTTTTGCTTCAACGCTTTTTCGTTCAAGCCGGAGACGCGCACGGTGCGGCACGGCTGAACAGCGGGCGCAGCGCCGTCGTCGAGCAGCACGTCTCGTTTGACGAAGAAGTCGCTGACGATCGCCGCAAGCTTCTGAGGCGCATCTTCCATGCAGATCGCGTAAGAGAATGAGAATAACTGCAAATTCGATTTTCGCGTCGTCGAAAATAAAAGAAAGGTTGCGAGATGGACCCAGCGTGTTTCGCGCCAGCCGTTTGCGACTTTTCGCTCAATCTCGCGTCGCGCGAGACAGGAGAGCTGTACTGTTTGGCGACGTGCGGCGACTGGGTATTCGCGGGCGGCGCGAACGGCGTGCTAGTTAAGGCGCGCGTTGAGTCGCGTGTCCCGTCCGCCGCGGCAAGTGAAGCGGTCGCGCTTCGCGCAGCGTCTGCGGCAGATAGTGCACCCGCGGTTCCCGAGTTCGCTCTACACGTCGTGGAAGAACACCGGTTAGCGAACAGCGACTCGATTTCGTGCTTGGCAGTCGCGAGTTCCGCGCAAGCGTTGGCGCTCGCGACGCTCGACGGCAAGCTGTGCTTCTTCAGCGCTGCGGACCTGCGCGACTGCGCGGTGATCGAAACTGGGATCGCGGACGTCGAAGTGATCGATTTGGCGGACAACGGTCGCAGCGCGCTGTTCGGCTCGACAGCTGGACTGGTCAGCCTGGCGCACCGCACGCGCGGGCTGGTGTGGTGCGTCGGCACCGACGGCGGCTGCGTTACGGCGTGCAAGTTCGTCAAAGACCCTGCCTCGCAGCAGACGCTCGCGGCCGCGGCGACGTCGAACGGCGGGTTTTACTTGTTCGCCGGGGAAGACGGCGCGACGTTGTTTTCGAAAAACTTCGGAGAAGCGGTCGCGGCAGACGCAGAGGACCGTTGGGGGGGCGGCGTTCGCTGTTTGGAGGCCGCGGACGACCTGCTGGCGCTCGGGTTGCACGACGGCTCGGTGGTGCTTCTAACTATTTCGACCCAGAAAGTAATTGGAAATATTGATAACGTTTTTAGTTACAGCGTCGAGCGCGTGGCGTTCTGCGCCGAGCACCGCGGCTTCTGGTGCGCCGCAGACTCGAGTGGCAAAGTCGCAGTCTTCCAAGACACGCAGTTGCGGCTCGAGTACCAGCACGGCGAGGGAGAGGCATTCGTGACGCACGTCTTCTGGAGCGGCTGGAACCTCGTCAGTGTCGCGGCGGACTGTACGGCGCGCGTAGTCGACGGACGTGACGCGACGGAGTACGACTTGCTCGACACAGAAAACTTGGTGAACGCTGCGACGCTGCTGCCGCTCGCGGGTCGCACGCTGCTGCTAGCAGTTTGCGACGACGCGCGCCTGCGCGGCTGGCTGGTGCTCGCCAGTTGAGCTGAGCCGCCGCGCGATTTCGAGTACACAATTTTCAAAGCGCAATTTCGATTGCGCAATTGCGCGAGTTTTTTCGGCTAGTCCAGTTGCAACTGGTCGAGTAGCGACTCAACGCTGGCGTCCGACTGCTCGACGTCGATGGCGCTCGCGACGTCTGCGGAAGGCGCGCGCGGCGCCGGGGCGTGCTCTTTGAGCCACTTGCGCGCCTTTTTGGCCTTCTGCAAGCCGACCAAGAGTACGTCGAACCGGCTGCGCAACAGCTCCTCGACGTCGTCGGGCAGCGTCGCGCACCTGCGAAAGTCGTACCCGAGCGTGATCGCGCCAGCGGTGAGTTCGGCTCCGACGCGGCTGAGAACCAAGCGCCGCTCGAAGTCGGAGCGCGGGCGCAGCGGCAACAGTTCGACGAGGTACAGCTCGTTGCGCGGCTCCGTCTTTTTGCAAAAAACGTCCGCAGGCGCGGCGCCCTCCGCGGCCTTCACGGCGTCGCAAACCATGAACTCTTCGAGCTGCCGGCGCGAAAGAGTGGGCTGCAGCGGGTCTTTCCAGTAGGCGTCCGCGTCGAGTTCGTAGACGCGGCCGGACTCAGCGTCGACCAGTTTGATCGTGCGGCCGACTTCGCGGCAGAGCAGCACGCGCGCGGCGCCGTCGAAGCGACGCTGCGCGGCGCGCTTGGGCAGCACCACCAAGTCGTCTCGGTTCACGTGCGGCAGCTCCACGAGCGTGACGTACTTGTTGTGGTACGTGTTGTTCGAAGCGTTGTGGCTCACCTGCTGCTTATTGTCCCCGTGCACTTTACAGGCCATCGCGGTCTTGCAGAACGCGAGAAAGTGCGCGGCGTCTTGCGAGCGCTGGAAGTTGAAGTCGACGCCCTCAACGGTGGTCGCAACCGAAGTACACTCCGCGAGCGCGTTGTGTCGCAGCGCAAGCTTCTGCAGCGTCGCGGCGTTGTGCCGTTGGCTCAGCGGGTCGGAGTCGCCGCCGCTCGTGCCGCGCGCGCCGCGCAGCCGCTGGCGGACCTGCACTTGGTGCACCCAGATGTGCGGCGTGACGCTTTTCGTGCAGTCGGGACACTGCCGCGTCTTTTCGACAAATTCGACGACGACCATCTGCCGCACGAAAACCTTCAACAACTGCTTTTCGAGCCTCAGCCGGACTTTGAGCCGTCTCGAGTGCGGCTCCGTCCACACAAACTCTGCGGACACGATCTTCAGACTCTTCGGCAGCTTCAAGTTCTTCAAACACAGCGCGAGCAGCTCCGGCGACTCCGGCTGGCAGACGATGTAGCGGCCGCAGTGCTCGAAGCGTCCGCAGGACTTACAAAACCGCACGAGGGGCGCGGCAGGCAGATCCTTGCGCACGTCGACAGTCTGCTGCAAACAGCTGCCGCACACGTTGTACTCGTTGGCCTCGCACAGAACGCCGCACTTGAAGCAGCTCGCATACTTGCAGTCCACCGGCGCCGCAGCCGCGCCCAGCGCCATCGCGTTTTTGAGCCCCTGAATCTCTGGGCTGCTCTCGGCGTAGCCGAGCGCATACAGCTCGTGCAGGCGCGCCTCGTAGCTCGGCTGCGCACCCGGCGTTGGCATCATGCAATAAAATTAAAATAAGAAAGCTACGACCGCGAAAGACACCGCCGCGGCAGATCCGCGCTGCCTGCGCCGCGCCGCTACTAGCCGCGCGACCCCCAGCGCGCATGCTGACGCGAACCGCGAAGCTACGCGAACGAAGCGAAAATGGACAAAAGCCGTTTCGCAAAAAAATTGTCCTTAATTATTGTGTAAAACTTTCGAGTCTCTTAATTAAATATTCGTATTTTTTACATTATTGATTGACTGTTAATCGCAATGAGGATTCTCAGAAACGACTCCGAGAACGCTTCCGCTTCTTCGTTCAAGAAGGTGGCGATCGTTCCCGCCAGTTTGTCGCTTGGTCCTGGGTTAAGCGGCGTCGCGAATCTGCGGCATCGCGTGTCGCGCCAAGATGGCTTTCCGATAGTCAATCGGCAGCCACTGCCCGAAGGTCAGTGTCTGCGCCTGATGCAGGACGTGCCGAACCCGCACACCTCAGTTTGCGGCCAAAATGCTTTGAGGAATTTGCACAGCCACCAATACACGCGCTCGAACCCGTTCGGTTCGAGTTCGAGGTTGCGCTCCAGTGTCGCTCCAGTCTCGAAAGACTTCACGCGCGACGCGGCGAAATCTTTGTCAAACTGCTTGGCGACTTCGCTGAGCGTCGACTGCAACGCCACCGTCAATCCGAGTACGTGGGGCCCCTTGAAATTCAACATGGACGCCTTCTACCGATTCTCGAGCGCGAACGACCGGAGCAGTGTCAGCTCGCTGCTGACCACTTGGTTCAGCGAGGCTGTCAGACACTCTGTGAAGTTTCTGAAGACACTCTGTCACTTTTCCGGCGATCCCTCGTTGATAGATGAACTGCAGCAGCTGGTCCTCAACAACATGCAGCGCGACTCGAGACAGCCTAACAACCAGACGCGCTTCAAATACTACGTAATTGCCGTCGACCCGCAGACCCAGCTCTCGGACCCTAAGTCCGCGCGCGTGTTCGACATGGTGAAGGGCCGTCTTCCGACTAGCGCGAAGGACAGGTATCAGCTCGGCATCGGCATCGACGGGCAACTGGTCTTCACCGCGCAGCAAATTTACCGCATGGCGGTCTGCCTCGAGCAGCTCAACAAGCTTCGCTGGAAGCAAAACATCAAAACCTCGGCGCTGCTCTCGCAGGCGCTGCGCGATGACATCCACCAAATCTCGGAGTTTTTCAGCCACAACCGCTGCGACATGAGCGAGGACTCGTTCAACCACAAGAAGCTCTTCGACCCGCTGCTGCACTTGCTCGGCGAGAACGGGGCTCGCATCTGCAATTCGGACAGTGTGTTCGGCGAGCTGCTCTCCGGCCACGAGTATTTCCCGGAATACCTCACGCACATGAGCACGTTTTACACCGACATGGAACTGAAAAAATCGCATCGTAAGGCCGCCGCCGTGTTCCAATCGGTGACGCACGCCCCGTTCACGATGGAGGTCAAGCAGCCCGAGCGGACTTCGAAGCGCATTCCGGTGCTCGGACGCGACGTTCGCGTGCAAATCAACGAGATGCTTGCGGAGCCGATTGTCGAGAACGAGAACTTCGACCACGACGCGTTCTCGAGCAGCGAAAACTTGGCGTACATCCGTCCCGCGGAGATCGGCGACTGCTACGTCGACTCCAAGCTCGAGGAGCTCCGCGGGCTGAAGGTGCTGTACGAAGCCTTCCGCTTCGTGATCCCGCAGATCAACGTGCTCACGCGCGTGCTCACGCGCAGCCAGAGGTTCAGCGTCGAGAACTTGCTGTTCAAGGCCTTCGAAGCCGCGGAAAACGAGCGCAGAGGCAGGCCCAGGAACCAAAGCTCTGGCCAGTTCTACGACATATGCAATCAAGTCTTCCAGATTCAGTATCGCGGCGAGACCGCCTCGGCGAAAGAAGCTGTGAACGCGATTGACCGCATTTCGGCGGCCCTCACTTGCACGGCAAGGCCCGCTGAGAGCGAGCGCGTGATTAAGAACTACGTAAACGTCGCAGAACTCACTCGCCGCTTCCACATTGAGCACGCGCTTGCGCGCTGGCTCTGCTCGTCGCTCGATATGGTCGCCAACGACTACTCGACGCCAGGCAGTGAGCAGCTCCGCCGCGTGATGGCCTTTTTCCACCCCGAGCTGTGGAGCGCGATTCCGTTGGTCAAAAACGCGTTGCAGAGCAAGGTCGAGCAGATCAACAGAAACTACTTCACCGACGAAAACAAGCCACTGGCGCACAGCGTCTCATGGTCGTTCGACCTGCCCGGCGTCTACGATACTGTGCCATTTGAAAATCTGCGCAATAACCTACTCGGCTTAACGCCCCAGATCTTCCGTAACAACGCCTCCTTCGAGAGTTACACATTTACCCAAGATCAGTCGAATCAAAACATCGAGATGCTCACTGGCGCGCGCCCCACCGACGTCACCCAGCGCATTATGCGCTCTCTGTTTTCCAACGCTGCTTCCTTCCGGAGACTCGACGCCAACGCACTGTACTGCATACTGCACAACCAGCTCGTCTCCACTGTCAAGCCCTTCGATTTCCTTGTCCAGAAGAAAGTCTTACTCAGCGAACAAGGCACGTCTCGGTTGCAACAAGCCGAGAACAAGAAGGTCATGTGTTTCTATGATGAGCAGAATCGCTTGATCCCGAGCACTTTCGGCCTGAGTCTGTACAACGTGTACGACGCGCTCGCTTACATGATGTTCAGGAAGGGCGCGGACCAGCTCAACGAATCTAGCAAACGCCAAATCAGCGCCTTCCTTAAGGAGCTCAACGCGCACAACCGCAGCAACAACTCTGGCCTGATCTTCGACATCCCGGAAAACCTGACCTTCGCGCCCTACCCGAAGCGCAACGAAAACTCGCGCGAGCTCACGCCCGCGAAGAAATGGAGCGACATTGTAGGTTCGTGGCAGGGGTTGAGCGAAGAGGTCTGGAAGCGCGTGAAGTCTCCGGCGCCGCTTAGACAATATTACAACAGAAACGACTACAACGGCATGGAGCAACCGCAAGCGTTGGCGCTGCACGAGCTGTTCGGCGAGGGACTGCTTCCGACCGAGCGCCAGTCTGTGCCTGAAGTGGATCTTGCTGTTCTCAAGCAGTTATACAGGGTCGTTCACCAAAGGGCCCGGCAGTAACGATCAACCGGGTCAACAGCCAGGGGCCGGCACTAACGGAGAACCGAATCAAGAGCAAGGGACCGGCAATAGCGATCAACCAGTAACAGACGAATCAACAGTGACACGAGATGACGCGGGATCGGATTAAGAGGAAGACTAAATGACGCGGAACGAAACGTCACAGGATAAAACGTCGGGTCGGCGGACCGCTTGCTTTAGGTCATAATTTAAACGCTTTGCGGGAAAGAAAGTCTCTGAGCCCTCTGCAACTACGCCCCTGCACAGCGCAAAAGTGCCGACACGGAAACTCGTTCGAAGCGCCTCAGTGTGAGTGCTGAGGATGAGCAAAGCGCGTGCTGAGCATTTGAGTTGCTGAGCAGTGAGTCTGGAAGAGAAGGTGACTATAGAAGCGACCGACGCTTCGCGAGACGCAGGTGTCGCTGCCAAGCCGCGGGCACGAGCGAATGCTCTCAGCCGCAGAAACGTTTTGTGCTGCGCGCAAATAACGCAGCCTGCGGCGGCTGCCGCGACGCACGACTTCTTGCGCAGCGCTTCAGGGACTTCCGCAAAGCGGTAATCCACAGCGCCGCAATTTGCTTCGGCCCGGAGACTTGCGTCTACGGTTGCGTTTTTGTTTTGCATTTTTAGGCTTGTATTCTCAGTTCGTGTCGAAGCGTCGTGCAGCGCGCTCAGCGTTGCTGACGCGCTGCGCGGCGCGTAAATTGCAATTTTGCACAATTTGATTTTGCCTAAATAGATCGCGCAACCTGCGCGCTTCGGAATGCGGTGTTTTCTGCGAGTCTCGTAAGCGCGATGCAGTACCCGTGGCTTCCGTTCGAAGCGCTGGGCAGCTCGCACGCGCTGCAATGGAACGAGTGCGCAGCCAAGGTCGGCGAGTTGCGCAGCACAGCGAGTTGCGCGGAGCTGTTCGTATGCGGCACCGACCGCCAATTTGTGGTGCTGTTTCGCGTCGGCGAGCTGCGCAAACGCCGGCAACGGCCGCTGTACACGCTGATCAGCGTCGTGCTGCGGCTGGACCTCGGCGGCGCGCGCGGCGCGATTCAGCAACTGTTTCTGCACCAAGCGACGCCCGCGCTCTTTTTCCTAGTCGCCGTGACCGAGGGCTTCTGCGTCTCGGTGTGCCGCATCACCGCCGCGCAGAGCAAGGCCGCCCCAGCCGTGCTCAAGAAGCCCGCGTTGGTGTGGCTAAACCCGCTGAACCCGTTTGTCGACGACTTCGCCATGCTGCACCAGTTCCGCGCGCTCGCTGCGCCGCGCGTCAGCTGCGACGCCGCGTTCCTCTTTGTCGACGCTGCAGACGCGCGCGCGCGCACTGTGCACCGCTTCTGCGTACAGAAAGGCACGCTCGCCAGCGCCGCCGCCGAGCTGGGCTTC
>NW_020873302.1:356455-415317 GCF_001901225.1 Dermatophagoides pteronyssinus | reverse complement strand
TCGCGACGCAGCGCGGACTCGTGCTCTCATTCGACGACGCCGCGCTCTGCGCGCGCGGGCCCGACGCGCCCGCGCCCGCCGCGCTTGCCGCGGCTCCGCTACTCTTCGCCATTCGCAGCGACGTCGAAGACCTGTGGTGCTGCAACTGCGCGCTCGCTGCGTCGCAGCCGCAGCTGCCCTACTCCGCCCTCTTCTTTCTCGGCGCCGACCACTTTCTTGCGCTGAGCACTGAGCGCGTAGGATTCTTCGAGATCGCAGCGCGCGAGGTCCGCGAGCAGTTTGCGCTCGCGCTGCCGGGCGCACAGCTCGTGCACTGCGGGCTCGCAGACTCCGTGCTCAGTTTCGAGTTCGAGCGTTTCACATGCGTAGTCGACGTGAGTTGCGTTCCAGCGCGCCGCGTGTGGTCGCTCTTTCTGCCGCGGACCGAACGCCCCGTGACTGTGCGCCCCGCGGTTCACGTCTGCGGCGACACGCTGCTCACCGCGAGCGCTGACGGGTTCGTGGTGTGGCGGTTCAACACGTGGGTCGACTCTCTGCAATGCGTCTTCCAGTTTTTGAGCTCTGCAGAAACCGTTGGTGCCGGCCAGCTCGCCGAGCTGTTCCACTTCGCCGGCGTGCTCTGCGCGCTGCGCGCGTCGCTGTACCCGCAACTGGCCTTTAAGCGCGAGTCTCTGGACTCGGCGTTCGCCGCTTTCCTATTGCAGTGCACAGCGCACCTCGAGAAGTGGAACGCGCAAGCTCAGCATTCCTCGTTGATGGCCGCTGCGTACAGGTACTTTGCGGAAGACAGCCGCCGCCGCGAGGCGCTCGAAGACCCGAACCAGTGCGCCTCCTGCACATCTGACGACGCTGTGGCGTTTCTGCTCCTCACTTACTGCGCGCGCGCCAGCGCAACGCGCCGCAACTGGCACGAGGCGTTCCTGCTAAAGTTGCGCGAGAGCGAGCTTGCGCCAAACACCCTGCAAACCGGAATGCTTTGCGTCCTGCGCTACGGAATTTCCGCTGACCTTGCGCTCCTCGAGTCCATCCATTACTTCAACTTGCTCGAAGCCTTCATCAGTGCCACGCACTGCACGCTGTTCAAGGAAGCAAACAGCGGGCTAGACTGGCTGCAGAGCTCTCCGCTACGCGCCTCGAACGATGAACCATTTCTGCTTTCTGCGCTGAGCTCCAACCTCGCGAGCAACGAGTTGGGGAAACAGCAGACGGAACCGAACTCGCTCTCATCTCTCGACGCTCTCACGCAACTGACTAGCGCGGCGCAACCCGCTTCAAGCTCGGACTTGACCGGAAGCGAAGGTCGCACGACCAGCTCCAGCGCCTTTCCAAACTTACACGTCGTTGACGACGCCGAACCTTGTTACGCGGATTGTTCAATTCAGCGCGCAGATCTCAGCAACTCGCCCTCTTCCCCGCCCAGAATCTGCCCAACGCCGCACTCAAACGGCTCGGGTCCTCT
This sequence comes from Dermatophagoides pteronyssinus, assembly GCF_001901225.1. Lineage (NCBI taxonomy): Eukaryota > Metazoa > Arthropoda > Arachnida > Sarcoptiformes > Pyroglyphidae > Dermatophagoides > Dermatophagoides pteronyssinus. Next base: position 413,858 of record NW_020873302.1, on the reverse strand, counting down.
TTTGCGCGACGAAACTGCAACGCATTCTCAACCTCGATCTAGCGTCTGCAGCGAAAGCGCCAGTCGAACTTTTGAGCGATTCGATGAGTTAGCTGCGCTTTTCGACGATAATACCGCGCCGAGCAATCGCGCTGCTGTCAGCAGCGCACTGTCAAACACAGAACTTCTGGAGTCTGCAGACGCCGCTTGTGTGCAGACGTTCACAGCTGCTTTCCAAGCGAGCATCTCACCGTCCGCGCAGCAGCCGCACTACGAACGGACGCACAACGCGAGCAGCAGCACGGATGAGAATTGTCGCACCCCTGGCGGCGCCTGCATTCAGTTTGAGTACGCCCGCTCTAACGCTTCTGCTCCGAATCCGCACGCTTCCAGTTCGGCCAACGACGCGGCTCTAGCGTTATGCTCACCCGGAGCGGCTGACTCGGCTGCCGCATCCTTCTTGGCAAACATCACCGTTCCACCTAAAGCACTGCTCTGCGAGCACGACGGAGTTCAAAACGTTGTCGCCTCGTGCACCTTCTGCGTCTTGTTCGGCGATACCCGCTGGCAGCTTGATGAGCGCGTCGCTCAGCAAGTTCTAGCTATCAATGACCTAGGTTTGAATTTCTTGCTTGAAGACAATCCCCGTGTTTGCTCAGACTGTTTCTGCAACTTTCTGGCGATGACGCTGTTTTTCGAGCCGAGCTACCTTTCGAGGGTGTTGCACACTCTGTCCTCTCGATTCAGCCATTCGCACGCAGCGTTCGCGCTGCTCGTTTACTTAGCGCTTTTAGAAGTAGACCAACCCCAGTTTTGCGTGTCCGCATTTAACTTTCTGCTGTTTTCTATCAAGCAGTGCAATGAGTTGGTTCGCTCTCGCGACGACCAATTTGCGCAACTCTTCCCAAACAACGCCCTCGCTTTCTTTGATGCTGTAAGGCAACTCCCCGCCTGCAACGCGCTCACGCGGCAGAGTGTGTTTCTTTTCCACAAGCACCGCAGCTCGCTTACTGAGCAGCAGCGTACTGAGATTGTGACCCAACTGCTCTTTTTAAATCCGTTTTCAGTCATTGAAGATCGAGAGCTGGTGTGCGCTCTGCAAAACGGCGCTTCGGCAGAAGCGATCTTAAACTGGTATGCCAGCGTTTGGCGCGAGGGCCATCCACAGCTTTGTTCATCCCACAGAAGTGCGCAACACGCTGCGCTGCTTCAGCTTTTCCAAAGCACTGCGCTGCTAAACTGGTCGACCGTTTTTCCAAATCGCCTCTCGTCTGCAACGCTCCAAGCGCTAGTCCCTCTCTTCGGCTGCGAATCGAAAGCGAGAACCGACACGGCGGCCGCCTTGTTAGACTGTTTGCAGGAAACATACGCACGCGACGGCGAAGACAGCTGGTTGTTCGCAGATACTGAGTTGCAGACGTGGCTGAGCCAAGTTAGCGCTGAAATCAAATTCTTCCTTTTGTTTGCGAACTGCGATTTCGATTCGCTTGCCAAGCTGCTGTCAGACTGCGAACTGTTGGACTTTTTAAAGGTGATGCAGAACTGGTATAGCACTGCGACGCTGCGCAACTCAATGAGATGGCTTCCGAAAACGGTGCAGACTTACACAGCGAGCAGGTTCGCCGAGTTTCTCAGCTCCGAAGGTGAGTTAGTGTTACGCAAGGCTTTGCGCTGCGCGCAGCAAGACCTGAACGAGTCAGCGCCTGCAGCTAACAAAGTGCTGACTGTGCTTTCAATTTACGCGCTTGTTCCGCAGCTCTTCTTTTTGGCTGTGGACGAGACAAACGTTATGCTGCTGCTAATACTTTTACGCATCTCTCTAGACGACAGCAGCCCGCTCAGCGTAGCAGACTGTAACGTATACTCAGGCACCGAGTTGCAAAACTGCAGCGAGTCGTTGTTCTTCGCAATTGCGCGCGGTGAGCTTGACTACGCGCGCGAGCTGCTGCAGGCAAATGAGTGTGATCTGAAAACCAAGGTTTCTTCGAGTTTCTGCGTCTCGCTCCGCGAAGAGCAAACGACGATTGCGCAGTGCATTGCTGTGGCGCTGCTCCGCTCGCTGAGCGTCGACTCTCATACGCAACCTCAAGTAGAGTCGGTTCGAGCTCTGTTTGAACATTTGTTCGATGGTAACCTAGACGTGCTGAGCCAGGCTTTGCAGTCTCCAGCGTTGCAGCCGCATTCTTCAAGCACAGCGTTTTGGCGCTGCTTGCGATTGCACTTAGCTGCACTCACGCTACAGCATTCGCTTCTGCTGCGCGAGCTTGGCAGCTTTCTGCAGAATCCGCCTGACGAGGACGCCTTGAAACTCCAACGCTGCGTAGCGCATATGATTGACGTCGACAGGTATCTCAGCGAAACCCATGGACAAAACACCGCACAGTGCGAATCCCGTTCGCTTTTGAACTATTTCGTCTGGCACTTGCTGGACAGTTTTCCGTTCTACGCGCGCTCAGCAGCGGAACTGCTGGCCAGCTCGTCAAAGAAGTCAGACACGCCTGTCACGTTTGCAGAGGCACTCGAATTCCTCGAGGGGCGTATGCCAGACCTGGCAAGCCAGCTGACGCAATCAACGCGCCTCACGGCCCTGCACGTGCAAAGCGCCGCGATGAAGACGCTGCACGAGCAAATTGCGTTTTCGGCAGCGCAACCCGCGGACTGCCGCAAGGTGAAGCCCAGCGAGGGATGTTTGGAGTTTGACTTTTGCGGCGCAAAAAAATGTGTTGCTTGCGGAAAACTACTGTATTATGCGAACAGCAGCGTAGCGCGCTGCGCGCAGAGCGCGGAAGACGCGCGACGAGCTTTTACACTAAAAATCTGCCAGAGCTGCGTCGGCCAATTAAAATTAAAACATTTCGATTGCAATGCTCTGGTTTAGCGCGCTCGTGGCAGTTGCCGAGCGATTCACCGGTCCGTGCAACACCTTCCAGCCGCAGAATCACAGCGAGCTTCTCACCAGCCTCTGCGACCCGCTCGGAACAGAGGTAAACGAAAAATACGAACTGCTGTGCACGCAGGATGAATTGTCTAACAAAATGAACGTTGTAACCTGCAACTGTAAGCCGAATTTTTTGATGCCAAACTGCAACTATAATTTATTGGAATACGTAAATAAAATCGAGAGCTATACACCTTCGCTGTTTCACGAGTTCGTTATTCGCCTAGAGCGATATATCAACCGCGAAAATTAAATTCGAAAAATGCTTTAGCCGATCTGATCGCCTGAACTAACCCAAAAGTCTCGTCTCTTCCTGCCGCCGGCTTCGATGATTGTGCTCAGCCAACTGCATGACGTCGTTACGACGATTCTCGAGAAGTACTTCGAATTCGACGCAGAGAGCACCGAGAAAGAGATGAATCTGGACTGGACTAACTGCCGAATCAAACCTGAGGTGCTAGAAGCGGTGCTGGGCCACCCAGTTCAGGCGCGTTCCTCCATAGGCCGTATCCGAGTAGAGCTGCCGTTGCAAATGAGCACAAAGACGTTGGTGTACGTCTACGTCAAAAACGTCTCGCTATTCCTGAACTTCGAAGACCTGGACGCTGCGAACTACGACGAGCGCCTGCGCGCGTTTATGGCGAAAGAACGCAGTGAGCGCTTGCAAAGCCAAGGCTATTTTTCAAGCGTCACTGGTTTCTTCGCTAAGCTCACGCAGAAATATCTTTACAACTTCAAGATTCACGTGGAATCTGTGCACGTTCGTTTTGAGCACAATGCTCAGTGCAACCGTCAGCGGTTTGCGCTTGGGTTGCTCGTGCCTACCATCTCCTATCATGACAAGCGCGCTGAGTTACAAGCCGCTGTCTATTGCACGGAAGGGCCGAGCGACGCCGAGAACCTGAGTTTGCAGGCAATGGTCAAGCCCAGCTGGTACAAAAACTTCGCGACTGAGTTTCAACATGTCAAGATTTTTGACTGCGAAGAGACGCGCTTCAACTGTGTCGGTGCTTTCGAAAACTTTTTCAGTGCCGAGCAACAATCGCCCTTAGACGTGGCTGACGGCGCGCACGAATTGCGCGAAGAGCAGCTAGTGTTGCACCCGTTTATCGTCACGCTTAGCTACGAGCATGGGCCGATCGCGCAATTCTCGCTGAACTTTGCAAACACTAACCTGCTGCGCTTCACTCTTTCAGCAAAATTGCTAGCGTTGGTCCGTGAGATGCTTGAATACCGTGCACACCTCTGCGCTGCGCGCAACCGATTATTCATGCAGCTCGCAACGAAGAACTTAAATTTAAGAGCGTTTCAAGCCTCGTCACGGACCGCTGACGATGCAGGTGATGTGTTTACCAAGGTCAAGAAAGTCTTACTACTTCACAAATGTTGTCGCAGCACAACGCGATTGTTTTCGAATCCGTACGTGCTTTACATTTTACAGAAGCGTCAATGCTACTTTAGCCAGACTTCGCGACTAGCCACTCGTGTAGCGCCGCTCGATGAGCAGCTGCGCGATATTGAAAACGACTTGCTGATTCCGATCGAGCTTGTTTTAAACTGGCGCAAAAAGCTCCAGCGTTTACGCCAATCTAGTGGCAAGCATTTGGTGCAGGCTGTGCGAAGGTTTATCGGGGTTAAGCTAAGCAGCACGATGGTGAAGGATTCGCCGAACTTCGACGAAAATTATGACGACCCGTCGCCGGCTACAGAGAACATAGAAGCGGAAGCTGCAGAACGGAGCGCGTCGTGGCTGAGTTCCTTGACAGTTGCGCTTGCAAACATATCTTTGCTGCAAGTGCAATACTGCAACGTGGATCTTCGCTTGCTGAACTGCTCTTCTGTGAAGATGAGTTTGCAGGGCATCGATGAAGTTTCTATTGAGAGCATCAGACTGTGCTTTGCTAACCCCATAGATCAATTTGAGTCCGCGCCGGTGCTAGTAAAACTGGAGAATTTTTCGCTTACTACGACGAACCTCAATGGCACCGCGCAAGAAAATTTTCTAGTTGATTCTAAGGAAAAACCTAGCGTGTTCTGGTCGGCAAGTATTGACGCTTTACATCTGCTGCCTGATGCAGCCAGTCCCACGTGTTTAGCTCGTGTCGTGCACTTGTACGTTGCAGTCCGCAATCAATTCGACGCATGTAGCCTCTTACTGCGCGACTCGATAGACTTGCAGCGCAGCTTTGTATGTTCTACTGCAAACGGACCAATGATGGACTACGTCGAAGAAAGACCCGATTTAGTTCGCAATTATTCTGCCGGTGCTGCAGCGACGTCTCCGGTTTGCACCGTCAGCAGCAAAAGCCTCATCCTATTTTTAATCAAATCGATTGGCGGACTGGGAAAGACTCTGGAAATCGAACGGTTGAGCGGATGCGCCAACCTCAAACTTTGCACTATTTATGCTTACATTCAACAAACTCGTCTCACTGAAGACTTCTTGATGCTTAACGCTGTTTTTGAAGGTTCCTTCGCTAGCGAAGCTTCACGCGAACTGCGTCTTATTGCCGACGTGCTTAGCGTATCGGCTTGCGCGGAGAAGTTACGACTGCACACGGATAGAGTATCTGCCGCGCTGCGCTGCGTTGCTCCTCGAGCTGAGCACTTCGCTGCTATTGCGGAAAGGTTGCAGCTTTCGAGCGCATTGCAGCAGGCGGTTTTGCAATCAAGCGAATCTGCGGCGGCCTGCGCGAGGATCATTTTTTCAAAGGGAGCCTACCTATGTGATTGCGTCGACTTTTCGTTTCTGATTGTGCAATCTTCTTGTCGCTACGAGCTGTTTGCACTATGTTTTGAGCAGACACTGCCTCTGTACCTGGGTTCTCTGCGTAGTTGGGCGGAAGAGACCTTGCTGCTCAAGACGAGCACACTGCAGCTAGATTTTTTGCAGGCGCTGTCTAGCAATCCCACTGAAGAGTTTAGACGTTTTATAGAACACTTCGCTTCGCTATTGAATCGCCTTGCGTGTACTCACACGTACAACGTGCAAGGCTGCCGCTACTACGACTTGGCACCAACGCCGCGCACTCGCTCAGCAAATGGTTTGGGTCGAATGAATTTGTTCGTGCGCTTCCAAAGCGTGTCGTGCACACTTCAATCAGGAATCGCGTTGGTGACGCGCTTGCAGAATCTAGGCGTTCACTATACTTCTGATATGGTGTGCCTCTCCTTGCGCAGTTTTCACTCGCAGCTTCAGGACAGTGTGCTCATTTGGAGCAGCACACAAAGCCCGCAGCTGCAATGTGTGATCAGCGACCTACGGATTCTTCTCGCGCATTGCGGGCGTTTCTCCGTCAAGTTGTCAACGAGCTCTTCGCTGCTGTGCGTCGACATCCTTTCAGATTTGTACTACTGGGCCGCAAGCGCTGCCGCCCGTGCTACCGCGCTGCGGCAACTGTTTCTCGCGCCCTCGCGTACCGCAGAAAACTTATCACACCGACGCAAGCAAAGCGCAGAACTTGACGCGATCTGCTCGGTAGTGTTTGGCGGTGTCGAGCTATACTGGGCTGCTCCAAGCGACGACGTTTGTAGAGAGCGGTGCGTCGGTTTACTTTTTATCGGCGAAAGCCGCTTAGTCGCGGCAAGTAACGCACTTTATCACGCTTCTGTTTATGAGTTTGCGCTGAGCGGCGCGACAGGATTCCCTGTAGTCTCGTCAGGGGACTGCCACGAATTTCGGAAACTCCAGCACGAAGACACTCCGGGGAATTTCTATTTCAAGAAGCTAATGAGTGAGTTAAACCTGCTAGCTAATCGCGCAGAAGAATTTACTTCTCACGAAGCCGTAGTTCCCGCGCTCCAAAGAACATTCAGCGCGCTGCATGCTGGCGAAGCGCCTTGCGACGCCGCAGCACTCTTCACACATATGCAATACCAAGCGAAACTCATCGCAGACTGTGGCTGCAACACGACGAACGCAGCAGAGCTAGCATTAGAGTTTGCAACTTCCGATCTGCAACGTTTATCTTGCTTTCCGGTTTTTGAGATAAACAACTACTCGCGCGACGCATTGGTTCACGCACTCAGCCTTGAGACGAAAACTACAACCTTCACGGTGCGAATTCGTGAACTGTCCTACATGCTGTGGTTCGTGCAGGACTACAGCAGCCGATTGGCCGCTCGAATCAAATCTCGGTTCTCGCGCATCAGTAGCAATCACTCGGTAAAAAGTGGCGAACGAAGCGTATGGCCGTTTAATAAACTGTATTGTTTGGTCAAGCTGAGACTGCCTATCTTAATATTTCCTGACGTAGAGATGCAAAGCAACGCATTTTGTCTGATTAACTGCGGGGCGTTTCACGGCGCTTTTGTGCATCGTGCAGAGCGCAGTTTCGCGAGCGCGTTCTCCGACAGCGAGTATCACGTACTATCAGCCGTATGCACAGGTGAGCTGACTGACGAGGAACTGCGCTTCAATCAGTTCGTCGCCGCTTCTAAACCCGATACGAAAGCGGCGAGCCGGGTGTCGAGCAGGGCCTCGAGCAGGGCGCCGAGCAAGGCTAGAGAAGAAACTGCCGCAAGGTTGGACTGCGAAGCTGAAAGTGAAGGAGCGAGCTGCGAGCCCGCCCTGGAACCGGTTTCGCGATTTGGGCAGCTCTCAAATTTGATTGACGAAGCTCTAGACGTTGTGCCACGCGTTCCGCGTTCGCCAGAACAGTCCGAAAGCTTTTACAGCGCGAGCAAACAGTTGCTGCAATCTTGCATGCAGAGCGGCGTGGCGAGCGAACGACTCGCCAAGCTCGCCGCAGACGCGGAACGCGAAGATTGGTCGCGGCGCCGCGAATGCCGCGTCGTTCTGCAGATGCAGCTGAATGTCAGCACCGTAACTGTGAAGAAAACGTTCTACGACTATTTGTCGCAAAATGTTTCGCTACAGCTGCCGGACTGTTTGGAGTCGTACCGCCGCAGCTCTACGGCAGACGTGCTGCCGCCAACACTGCTGTTCAGCAAATGGGTGCGCTTTGCGGCGCTCGACAACGTGCTGCCGTTCGACATTGTGTTAACGGTTCCGAGAATCAATGTTTGCTTCCGCAACATGTATAGCGCGGTGTCCGCGTCGCTGCGACGTGAGACTTTGCAAAATCTTCACGAAAACGCGCTTGAATTTGAATTGCGCGACATGGAACTACGAGTCGAAGCCGACACGGCGCAGTTAACTGTCGAGCACGTTGCAGTTTATCATCAGATGCACACGCGGCGCAACACTGCGGTGGGTCGGCAGCACACTAGCGAACCGTTCTTGGTTTTCACCTTCTCGCAGCGCAAGCTTTCTGCTGCTGCGCTGCACGAGCTCGTCCTTGCAGAACTCAGCAAACAACAGAATTGCGGCACAGCGGTGGTGAACCTCTCTGTGCAAGACCGCTCTGTTGCGCGGCTGAAGTGGGCGCCGTTGCGGCTGCGGCTTTACCCTGAGCTGTTCGAATTTATCGCGTCGCTCGCCGTGTATCATTGTCAAATCTTTCAACTGCTGAGCAAGGTCGAGTGGCCGCGCATCTCGCAGCACGACAGTGGCTTTGGCTCGCAGAACGCCGGCCTTCGCTCCGACACCGCAGACAAGCGGAGAGCGCTGCCGAAACGCTCTAACGATTTACAGCGGAATTTCGAGACGCATCGTTCGAAGCCTTCGATAGCTCACTGGGGCTCGAAAGTGTTAACGCAAGTCTCGGAAGCTGCAACCTGGACGGCGGGAAGCAGCGCAAGCGGCTGGCCGGAAACTAACGCGTCAACACCCGTTGTCAAGCACGTTTCGTGTCACTCGGGCTCGGCCAGTTGGGATCACGCAAATTGCTATCCTGAGAGTTTCAGCGGAGTGCGCGGAACGGAGAGCACAGTTCTGCTCGACTCGCCCTGCGGCTCGCGCAGCGCAGAGATTCTATTCGACGAAGTATCGCTAACTCCAGAGAGCATGGTGCAGCGTTTCACGGATGCAAGCGATGGCTTGTTTATCACGACGCAAAGCACGATAGAGATGCGTATCGAGTTAGAGGAGTGTTTGTTAGCGCTGCATGACGATTGTTCTCCACTCGAAGAAGTGCTTGTGGCTGAGAAGCGCGTGATGGCACGCGTTGAGGCGCAAGAAACGCGCGTTAACCTGATTGACGCGCGGCGGAAGCTTGTAGCGCAGGCGCACAGCTCGCGCGCGCTAAAGTTAATCGCTGGCGCGGACGCGCCGCTGGGGTCGGTCGTGTTGCGCAGTGCACAACCGTTCCTTCACGTGCTGACTCGCACCGACGGGGCGCAGAAGGTGGACAGGTTCAAGATTTACAGCGAATACTACGTTGTGCGCGTGCAGACTGCGCAGCAGAACGTCGTGCTGTCGCAGCGCATGAGCAACTTTTTGCTGTCGTCGCTGAAGGCGATGACGCGCGTGTTTGTGGAACGAAGCGAGCCGCAGGGGGGCGAGTCGCAGCTCGAGCCGTACAGTCTGCGAAGCACGGTTTACCTAGGAGAGCGCAGCTCCGAGCGGTCGGCGCAAGCGCTGCACAACGCGAGCCGATTTTTGAGCCGCTTTGACGACAGCGTCATTCTGGGCAGTGTGAAGCTTGGGCAACTGCGCGTCACGCTCGACAACTACCCAGAATCTGCGCTGCTGTTTAACTTGCAGGCGAGCTTTGGGCTGGGCGCAGTGAACGAGCGGTCGCGCCGCTGCACCGCTGCGCGCAGCGGCATGCCGACGCTCAGCAAGACGTGCTTCCTGAGTCGCAACTCGAGCGACGCGCCGGCCGTCGCGCGCCTGCACTACATCAGCCAGCGCTTCCGCTGCAAGACCTTTCTGAACGTGCACTTCGATCGCTTTCTGCACTGCACCGTGCCGTCGCTAGACGTGCGCGTCGAAAATTTTTCGAACTTGTTCAGCCTCCGCGTGTCGCTGAACGACCGCTGCTTTGTGAAGGTGCCGCTGAATCTGTTCACGGACATGCGCGCGTTCTACGAATGGCTGTTCAGCGAGCAGTCTGCGCAAGAAGAGCGCCGGCGCAAAACGGACCTAAAGGAGGTCGCGACGACGAAGAGTGGCCCGCTCCGGATCTACAATCGGTCAGGGTTTACGTGGAAACTGTTAGCACTCCGGTCGCGCGAGCAGGTGGTGGCGCGCGGGCCGGTGCAGCACATTCGGCACGGCGAGACAGCGGAGCTCGTTACCGAAGCCGTGGCGCTGTACGACTTGCTGTTGAACATTCTGTACATCACGCTCGCGGCTCGCGAGACGCCGCCAGACTCAACTAGCGTCGCTTCACCGCGCGCACTCGGCGGCGCGCACGCAAAACCACGGTTGCGCGAGTTGCTGCGCAGAACCGTGGACCGGCGCGTTCCGCCCGCGCCGCGCGTCTACAGCAACGCGAGCTACCAAAAGCTGCTGCACTTCAACGAACGGTGCCGCTGCCTGACGCTGGCGAGTCCGCTGCAGATATGCTGCTTCGTGCCCTCGTCAATATGCACGCTAAACGGGTCGGCTCTGGTCGGCGTGGTGTACGGCAAAAACATAGTGTACTACGCGCCGGCCCACGTTTTCGGCCGAGAAGCAGCGGTGGCGCTCGAATTGAGCGGCGGATTCGATTTGCAGTTCTCGGTACGCTGGACGGCGGAGCGGAAGCACGAGCTGCGCCTCGTCGAAGAGTTCGCCATCGTCACGCTGTACGTCGAGGACTTGTTGCGCGTGGTGGTGTGCCGTGCGTTCGAGCTGAAAATCGACCGTGCTTTCCAGGCCGTGTTGAGCGGCCGCTGCGAGTGTACTGCGAAGGGCATCACGCTGCACTGGCAGCAGCGCGCGTACCCCTTGCTCTGCTACAGGAACGGACAGCTGCAGATGCGCAGGGCGATTCACTCGCCGGCGCAGCTGAAGTTCGAGATCGACCACCTGCTGCTGAAGCTCGAGGGCCTGTTTCGCGAGTGCGAGTTCGAGTTCGCCGAAGAGTGGCTTGCGCAGAGCTGCGCGCTGGTGCGCGTGTCCGTCACGCTGAAGCACGCGTTCCTGAACCACAAGGGGCTGGTGCGGTCGCTGGAGGGCGTTTCGGACGGCAAGCGCCGGGAGATTTTGCCGGTGAGCAGCGGCAAGCTGTTCGTGCTAAACGTGAACCACTTCGACGCTTTTGTCGCGACGTTCCGCGATGGCAGCGCGGCGAAGTTCAGCCGCGCGCAACTTCAGAACTTCTCGCGCGACGCGGTGGAGCACACCGACGCGGCGGGCCAGCGGTTCGTGCTGTCCCGCGAGAACAACCGCTTCTACTGGGTGCCCGCCTTCTGGCTGCAGAACGCGACGGGCGCGACGCTGCGCGTCGGGTCGAGTGCGCGCCAGCAGCTCTCGCTGCGCGCGGGTTACTTGCTCAGCTTCAACAGTTTGCAGCTGTCGAGCGTCGGCGCAGCCGTGCCAACGCACGCCTCCGCGGAGGTTTCTTCAGCCGACGCGCGCCCAAACCTCCAGCCGCCTGCGACGCTCGAGGCGAGGCATTCGCTGGGCAACTGGGTCGCGAGCACGCCGCGGCGTCTGCTGCGCGGAGTTGCGCAGCTCGCGCAGCTGCAGCGCTTCGCGCCGAGCGCGAGGGCAGCCGAGTGTCCGCTGGACGCGCCGCTGTTCGTCAACGGGCGCGCCGTCGACGTGTCTGCGCTGCTGCAGGGCAAAGAGGGCGCGCTGTCGATGGGCAGCGACGCGCACACGTTCCGCCTCTATCGCAACACTTTCAACGCGTGGGTGCTGCAGATTTTGCCGCCGGACTACGCGGGCTGCGTGCAGGTGCTCAACCACTCGCCTTACTGTCTGCAGTTCCGCTTCGAGGGCAGCGACGAGCTGGTCTACAGCGTTCCTGCCGCCTGGAGCCGCGGCGGCGGGCCGCGCGAGCCGCCGCAGCTGTTGCGCGTGCGTGCGCAGGCGCGCGCGCGGCGCGACATGCCGCTGGAGAGCGTCAAGCTGTTCCGCGTCTTTGGCGCCGCCGATGGAACTGCGGCAGAAGTCTTACTGCGCAGAACGGAGGGCAGCGGGACGCACGAGGCGTTGCTCGAAGCCAGCAGCGAGTCACCGCGCGCGCGGCTGCTGTGTGAGGTGCCTCTGCAGCAGGTGCGCGGGCGCGCGTTCGCGGGCGTGCGCATTTTGACGGTGAGCCGCAGTCTGGTGCTGCTCTGCACGCCGCGACTCGTGCGGTGCGAGGTCTTCGACGGCGCGAAACACTATTTCGACTTCGTGTTGACGCCCGGCGCAGCGCAGCGCGAGCTGCTGCTGCCGCGCAGCGCCTTGTGCGAGCACAAGCTGGAGTTGCTCGAAGCGCACGAAGCGCGCGCGGTCGCCGGCTCTCGCGAAGGTGAAGCTGCGGAGTCTCGCGAGAGCGCGAGCGAGCTTGCGGGGCAGCTGACGCAGCCCTGCGCCGCGTGTCTGCGCCGCGCGTCCGCCGGCGCGCCGACGGTGCCGCGCTCGCGCGACGCGCAGGGCGCGCTGTTCGGCGCACTGCTGGACGGCCCGCGCTTCCGCCTCGAGCTGCGGCTGAATAACGAGGTGCAGCTGCGGCTGTGCCACCGCGCGACGCGCGACCTCGTGTTGGTCGCGGCGGGCGTCGCGGCTTCCGGCGCCGCAACGACCAATCTGCTCTTCGACCGCCGCTCCACGAAGCTGATCGAGCGGCTGCAGTTCGCGTCTGCGCCGCAGGTCGCGATGCGCACGGCGCAGGCTGCGGTCAGCACGATCGTGACTTGCGCACTGATCGAGCGCCCGCGCGTCGCGCTAAAGGCGCGGCTCGCTCTGCAGCGGGCAGCGCTCCAACATGCCTCTGTGCATTCCTCCGTGGAGCGCCTCGCCGCGACGCTCAACCTCGAGACCGAGCTAAGCAAGGCGGGCGAGCGCAAAACACTCGTGCACTACGCGTACATTTCGGTGCACACGCTGCGGATCAGCCTATTCAGCTTTGCGCGCGCTGCGTGGAAGCTGCTGCAACTATTATCAGTGCGGCGCAAACCCTCCGCCTTTGTCGCCACGAACCACAACGTGTTCGACATTTTGCGCTATAAATTTACTCTGCAAGCGGTAAAGTTCACAAAAAAATAAATTTGCGTCTCGCCTGACTGTAAAACTTTCGCAGCCTGCAGCACAGTTTTGTCGAAAACGATTTCTGGCGAAGACAAATTTTTCGTCAAAATTATTCGGATTTCGGCTCGTTCTTCGGCGCGAGGCTCTTGTAGCAAAACCCTTTGTCGGCGTACGACTGGCTCGAGCAAATGTAGCTCATTAGCTCGTTCGGGTAGTAGCGCAAGGCCAGCAGACCGTGTAAACTCGTGAACGCGTACTTCAGGAACGTCTTGTCGACGCCAAAGTCGCAGGACTTCTTGAGCGTTTCCGTGTAGTTCTGCACTGTCTTGAGCATGTTGTAGTACTCGAGCTGCTCTTCTTGCAAAATGTGGTGGATGATCTTCGAGGTACTGCCGTAGAACTGCACGGGGCCGGGGTTGCGGAAGCGGTCGTGACTGATCCACGTGCGGCGCTGCTCGCGCAGCGAGCGCAGCGCGTTGCTCGAGAGCGAGAGCTCGCTGTTCGGGATCAGCGGCATCTCGCCGTTGTCTTTCATGCGAATGATCGCCTCGTGGCGACCGACTTCCTGCCGCGTCGGCACGATCGTCAGCAGACAGTTCAGCGGAATCACGCCGAGCTTCCACTCCGCGACCGGGCCGCACAGCCCGCGCACCGTGGTCAGGTGTCCGTTCAGCCGCGCCTCCGCCGCGAGCACCGCTAGCTGCCCGTGCACGAAGCCGAGCGTGCAGTCGAAGTTGCTCGGCATGCCCGAGCGGCCTTGGTAGCCGAAGTAGTGGCAGACGCACTGGAAGTTGCCCTTGAACGCGCCGCTCTCCGCGCGGCGCAGCAACTCCGCCTTGACCATCTCCGCGAGCAGCACGTCCGTCTCCACGAAAGTCAGTCGTAGCTCGGCGTCCGCCGTCATCAACTCGGCCTGGATGTATGCCGGCAGCGAAGCCCAGATCGCGCGGCTCCACGGACTCAAGCGCTTCGTCCACTTATCCAACTTCGCCTCGCTTTCGTTATCCACGCCGCCCGAAGACAGCTGCAGCAAACTGGCGTGTGCCTCGTTCAGCGCATTCGCTGCCTCGGCTTCGCTGTTGATGCGATCGATCTCTTCCAGCAGCGCACGCATCGTCGGCAGCTGGTGCCAGAGCCCGTCCGGAATCAGCACGGCACCGAAGTTGCGCGGCGTGGGGTACTGCTTGTTGGTCTCTGCGCGCTTGCAGACGACGTCCGCAATGTCTTTGACGATGTCGTGGATCGTCTTCTGCGCTGCGCCGTATTCCTCCGCAATGATCACGACGTTCGGGTGCGTCTGCAGCGCCGTCTCGAGCACCTCGTAACTCGCTTGCTTGCCCATCAGCCGCACAAAGTGCCAATACTTTGGCATCGAAGCTGCGTCGGCCAACACGTTGCCAACCAGCCCGGCGTAAATCTTGCTAGCTGTGTCGAACCCAATGTTCGTCTCCAGCAGTTCGTGCGTCAGGTTGTTGCTTGCCGTCGCCGGCACGCCAATCACGCAACAGTGCGCGCGCTTGTACTCGAAGTACTCTGCGAGGTAGGTCGCTTCGGTCATCGCCAGCGACGAGCCAATCAGAATCAGCGCGTCCAAGTTGAGATGGGATACGTTCTGCAGCACCTGTTTGCGCGCCTGGTGGTTCAGCAGAACATGCTCTCTGCCTCTGCCCAGCAGGTCCGCGCCGCCGAGGTTCTTAAACGGAAGCAGATCCTGCGCCGTCAGGATGGTGTAGTTCTTCGTGACAATGCCCTGCGTTCCGCACTTGAAACCGAATACCTTGCCGCCCTTTTCAGTGACGCGCTCGAAGATGCCCCAAATTACGTTGTGCATACCCGGAGCCTGGCGCGACAGGATTGCAATGCCCACGTTGAGAGGCGGCGCTCTGACCGTCGAGTCCGCAGAGCTCTTCAGCTCGCTCAAGTAAAACTCGTTCTTCTTGCACAACGCGTGACTGTAGGAAATGACCTGCCTACGCGCGTACGAGTCCATCGGAAAGTACTGCGTTGAGCGCACCAAGTGAGCACTCGGGTCTTTCAAGATCGACGGAACCGGCGGCACGTACTTCAAGCGGTGCAGCTGCAATTTGCTGTAGCTGCCCAAGTATCGCGAGGTCGTCGCGCGACCTTTGCCGAGCAGATTACGCATGCTGGTGTTTTTGCCCGCGAGCAACTCTTCAGCAGTTGGCACATTTACCACGTAGCAGACCTCTTCCGACACGGGCCCCTTGAACTGGATCGGCCCTGGGCAGCGATAGTAGTCGTTAAACTTCCACTCGTTGCGCACTGCGTTGAGCACCTTCATGATGGGGCCATTCAAGTCCACAAGCTGCCGAATGATTTGCGGAACGCGCGTGCAGTTGGCCATGTCTAGCATGTGCATCATTCGGCAAAACGGAACGCCGCACGGCGTCCACATGTCCGGCGAGTTTTCCAAGTGCTTGACAGTTGCGATGTAGCCGTTTCGCCGCATCTTGATGAGCGTCGCAGCGGTGAAGCCCAAGTTGTAGCAGTAGTTGCAGTCGAAGTTTGAAGGCATCGCGCAGCGCCCTTCGTAGCCGAAGTAGTGGTGCGTGGCGTTGAACGGGATGTTACGCTCGCGTATCTCCAGCATCACTAGCTGCATGATAAGTCTTTCGGTAGCTATTTTAGCAACCTGGACCATGCCTGAAGCTTCACGGTCGGACAACAACTGCACCCGGATCTGCTCCGGCAAGTAGAACCAAAGATTCTTGCTGTTTTCAGTCAGCTGGTCTGAGTCCATTTCATTTTCGTTGTTCGCCAGAATCTTTTGAATCTCGGACAGCAAAACCTTGATCTCCGCAATAAATCCGATCAGACCTTCGCTGAGAATGATGATGCCGTATTCTTTGCCCTGTTTGTATCGCTCGATCACGACCTCAACAATCTCTTTGATAATATCGCGCAAACTTGTGTTGTTAGCTTCCACTTCTTCGCCGATGTAGACCAAGTTCGGGCGCGTTTGCAGCGCAACCTCTACGGTCAGATGGCTCGCAGTTCGCCCCATGACACGGATGAAGTGCCAAACGCCTTGCCCCGAGCAGCAGTCTGTGCACAGGTTGCCGATGAGTTCCGCGTACGTGCGGCTCGCCGTGTCGAACCCAAACGAAACCTCGATCGCTTCGTTCATCAAGTCGCCGTCAATAGTCTTTGGAACGCCAATGACGTTGCAGTGACAGTCCAACGATTTTCCAAAGTGTTCTGAAAGGAAAGCGGCAACGCTGTTCGAGCCGTCGCCGCCGACGACAACGAGCCCGTCGAGCAGCAGCTCGTTAACCACCTGTTTACAAATGTCAATGTTATCGTCAGTCAGTTTGCCGCGGCCGCTCCAGAGAAAGTCGAATCCGCCCGAGTTGCGAAACACGGAAAGCAAATCATCAGTTACTTCGAAGTAGTTCTTTGCAAACAAACCCTCGAGGCCTCCGCGAAATCCGATCAGCACGGAGTCGCGGTGATATTCCTTCAGCCGGTCGAACAAACCGGAGATAACGTTGTGCCCGCCCGGTGCAGGCCCTCCGCTGAGAAATACTCCGACGCGAACGGGCTGCTGTAATTCGGGTTTTCGGTTGTCGTGTACTGCTTCGATAGCGACGGTTGGGTTGTTGTAAATGCACTGAAAAAAATTTCGCAGTTCTTCCGCGTGCTTCTGCTTCAGATTTGGCAGCTCCAGCGGGACTAAAGCGTTGCGCCAACCTTGGAACGCGTCCGCTTTGATGGGCTGGTACTGCTGGCGCTCGAGTTGCAGTGGCGAGAAGAATTTCTTAGTAACAGCATTGTCGGAGCCAAGCGCATTGTAGGACTTACACACTCCAGTGGAAGGCCCGAAACGAGGATTAAACGACTCGGGTTGTCGTGCCTCCGAGGTGTACGCGACTTTTCGAGAAGTGAGGTCGGCCGACATCGCTTCCTCCATTTCTGGATTTTCAAGGATCAACGACATCTGGTGCGCATCGCCTGCAATGCTTTCAGTGTTAGACTTCAAGCTTGACTGCTTAACAATCATAGTTCACAAGCCTCTGGAAGAATCAAGTATTTTTTTCAAAGTAAAATGCGCAGTCTTATCAATTGATTGCGCAAAGTCGAACACCATCGGCTTTGGCGCGGTTCGCAGCATGCGACCGGCAACCTAGCAGATGCGTGCGGAGGAATGGAGGAATCTGGCTGCCAGGTTAGTATGTGGTAGTTAGCCGCGATCAGGGTTATTCGCAACTGTACGAGTGGCAGCTGGAAGCGCTCGCCAGTCTGGCGCGCGCAAGCGCGTCACTCACTAAGAACTTTATTTACACGGCGCCGACTGGCGGCGGCAAGACACTGGTCGCGGATTTGTTGGCGTGGCACCACTGTTTAGCTGGCTGTAAAGTGTTGTACGTGATTCCGTTCGTGAGTCTGGTGCGCGAGAAAGCACGTTCTCTGAAAACAGCTGGTGGCGTGCTGGGCAAAAAAGTCGGTGAGCTGTACTACGGTTCTAGCGACAAGGCGAACAGGGCGTACGACGTGACGGTCTCAACGATTGAGCAGGCGTCCAAGCTGGTGCAGCGCTGTTTGAAAGATCCCGAGTGTAAGCTTTCGGTGGACCTAGTGATCTTTGACGAGTTCCATGTGTTTTTTTCAGGCGCGCGTGGATTGCTCATTGAAAACATGCTGATCAAGTTAAAGTACAACGCGAGCTTGCGGTCGGTGCAGATAGTAGCGATGTCCGCTACGTTTGCGTGCATTGAGAGATTGGCGCAGTGGCTAGACGCCGAGTTCTTTGTCAGCAAATACCGGCCGATCGCGATGACTGAGTTCATTGTGTACAAATCGGAGTTGCTGAAGAAGGATCAGCAAGCCTGCGACGGCTTTGTGAAAGTGCCTTTTGCGCGAGAACAAGGAAAGTTCAAAGATGTGGGCGTGTCCGCACACGCTATCATCTACGACAGCATCTTCGAGAACGAGTACTCTTGTCTCTGCTTCTGCAGCAGCCGCAAGCAGTGCGAGCTGCAGGCGCTGAAGTTCAGCAGTTTATGCGGTGAAGCTGGCGCGTCGTTGAGCAATGCGACGCTGATGGATCGGTTTCGCTTTGCACTGCGGCAGAACGCCGACCACACGCGCGTGCAGTTGTGGGAGAAGTGGCTGCGTTCCGGAGTCGCGGTGCATCACAGCGGGATTTCGATGGCTGAGCGCATGCTCGTCGAGGCGGAGTTTATGAAGGGAAACATTCGCTGCTTGTTTTGCACGAGCACGCTCGCGGCGGGCGTGAACTTGCCCGCACACCGGATTGTTCTGGACGGGCTGCGGATGGGCATATCGCAGTACTCAGTGATTGACTACCGGCAGATGTCGGGCAGAGCAGGCCGTAAGGGCCTCACTGCGTTCGGCGAGGTCTACGTGTGCGCCGCAAACAGTAAGGAATTTGACGACGCGCGACAACTGCTGTACGGCGAGCTCGGCAACGAGAACAGCCAAGTGCGAAACGTCGAGAGCTTGCTGTCGCTGCTGTTGGAAGCGATCGTGCTGAAGCAAAAGATGAGTTTGGAAGAGGTAGTCGCGATGTCGCAGATCTTCTTCACGAATGTGCCGCGGTTCCACAAAGAACCATCGTTGTCGGTCTCGGAGGCGCTGAACTTTCTGCTGAAACGCTTGCTGCGAATGAAGTGCATTCGGTACGAGAAAGAGAAGTTTGTGCCGACGGCGTACGGCGTGGCAGTCACAGAGGGGTCTGTAACGAACAGCTACGTGCTGATGCGGGAGATTGAGGGAAAGCCGTGGAACTTAGGCTCGCACTTGCAAAAGATCTACACGGCGGTTACGCTGGAGGCGCACACGAGCTACACAGCGCTGAGCGAGGCGTTTCTGATGTTGTTTGCGAGCAAGAACACGTCGCTTTGCGAGACGCGCCGCGCTCTGAACAGCATTAAGTTGACCTTTAGGCTGAAGCCGAACTTCCGCTCGATTTTCTCGCAGTTGCTGGCGCGCGTGCCGACGTACGAGCTGAAGGCGCTTGAGACGTGGGGAATCAGTTTGGAGGCGCTGTTCGCAGCGAGCGAGCAGCAACTGCGCAGTTGCACCGCGCTGCTAACCGAAGCGCTGAGCTCCAGTTCGCTGTTGCTGCCGGAGGACAGTTCGGTTTACTGCGTGTTGCAGCTCGAGAAAGTCTATTCCGCGCTGCTGGTCTACTTGTACTCGCAAGGGCGCGCGCCTGCGGGTGAGTTGGCGGCGCTAACCAACATGAGCTCTGGCGACATCGAGTCGATGTACGTCTCGGTGCTTTGCGCTTCGCAACAGACTTACAAGGTGATCAGCACGTTACAGTGGACGCCGGCAAGCTTCATTCTGAAGGCGTTTTCGGCTTCCTGTCTGGCGATTGCGCGGAACACGGATGTGGTGAAGAGCGTGACGGCGTCGCCGCAGTTGGGACTGTGCCACGCGATGGCGAGTGCGGAGCTCAACACGGTCAGCAAGCTGAATGCGCTGCACTTTGCGGATTATCTGTACCTCGCAGCCTCCGTGTACGGGTTCGGCGAACAGGACAGCAGTGCACTGCGCGGCGCGCTGCTGCCGGTGTACGCCATGGTGTGTCTCGCGAAGGTGATTTACGACAAGATGAAGTGGAGCAAGCCTGGGTCCAGCCGCAAGTCGCTGCTGGAAGGTGTGCTGCACGGCCTGAACGAGCCTGGTATGGAACGAGCAGACGGTCGAACGGCGCAGTAGCACGAATTGGATTGTAATGCAAACGGCTGAACTGCGTTTGGCGCCGAGTTAGCGAGACGTTGGCGGAAAGACTGTGAGCTAACTCTCGACAGCAGTGCGAGCAGTGCGGCAGAAGTGGGCGAAAGTTTGCGGGCGGCGCTTCAGTCGCGCCGAGCGAAGTGCGCGGCAAAGCAGAACGCGAACCGAGAGGGGCTGCAAGGGCTGTCAGTTGCGATAGAGCCGACAACCGGACGGGGCGGGCGCGCAGCGACTGGCGCGGTCAAATTTCGCAGGCGATTCTGGATTTATGAATTTTGTCGCCCTGAAAGCTTGCAGAAATTACTGGGGCGCGGCCGCGTGCGTGGCTGCTGCGGCGACTGCTGGGGCGGGCGTCTACTACGCGTGCCGTCGGCGGCGTCTGATGCGCGCTGCGGGCACAGCGTGCCCGGGAGCGGCGAGCGAGTTGGCTGGCAGAGCGGCTGCTTGCGAGGGTTGCCCGAACGCGGCGCTTTGCGCGAGCGGCGAGGCCGCGCGCCGGGCGGCGGACGAAGGCGCGGCGGTGCGCAAGTTGTCGGGCGTGCGGAACATCATAGTGGTTGCGAGCGGCAAGGGCGGCGTCGGAAAGAGCACCGTGGCGTGCACTCTCGCGCGCGAGTTTGTGCGCACAGGCTTTAGGACCGGGCTGCTCGACCTGGACATCTGCGGTCCGAGCGTGCCGAGCATGACCGGCACGCGCGGAGCGAGCGTGCAGGAGACATTGGCGGGCTGGTCGCCGGTGCTATCGGCGGAGGGCATCAAGTTGATGTCCATTGAGTACTTGCTGGAGCGCAGTTCGGACGCGGTGATCTGGCGCGGTCCGAAGAAGGGCGCGTTGATCCGGCAGTTTTTGGAGAACGTGGACTGGGGCGAGCTGGACATGCTGTTGATCGACACGCCGCCGGGCACGAGCGACGAGCACTTGAGTTTGGCGCAGCTGCTCAAACACTTTCCGCGAATCGGCGCGTTGGTGGTCGGCACGCCGCAAAAGATCGCGATTGCCGACGTGGAAAAGGAGGTTGGCTTCCTGCGCGCGGCGGAGCTGCCGATTATTGGCGTGGTCGAAAACATGGCAGACTCTTTTCTGAACAGCGACGCTTCGGCCGCGATGCTCGCGTTCTGCAGCGAGAACGGGTTGCGGCGGCTCGTGCAGGTGCCCGCGGTCGAAGAGCTATGCCGCTCGTGCGACGCTGGCACGGTCTGCGCGGACGACGCCGCGATCCGCGAGCCGTTCAGCGCGCTGGTTGGGGAGTGCGTGCAGCAGCTATCACTTGGAGCGAAAGCGGTCGCCGCGAGTGACCGCAGCGACGACGCTCTCAAAAAGAAAGAATAGCCGCGTGCGCGGCGGGAAAACGCAAGCGGTGCCTTGCGGCGCTGACTTTGCGCTGCGGCGACGCGCCGGCTGTCTGCCGCGGAGTTTTATGAAAGCAAATTGCTTCGGCTGTGTTGCGTCTGTCTCGCACAAAACGCGCGCAGCGCAGTTGGCGAAGCGGTGCAGTGCTCGCGAGCTCAATTTGGAGCTCGCAGGCGAACTGCCGCGCGGCTTCAGCGGCTTGCGCGCGGCGGCGTTCGCGCGGCCGAGTCGGCAGCGGCTGCTGCTCGGCTGCGGGAGAGGCGTGTCGGCGCGGCGCTGGCGGGTCGACTGGCGAACGCTTGTCGCGCTGCTTCGCGTGGGACTGTAGAGCGGCAGCCTGCGCGTTGCGCGCGCCTTCGCGGCTAGTAGCTGAGCGCGATGCGGACTTCTTCGCCGTGCGTGTCGCGCAGCAGATTGTCTTTGCCGACGAGTTCGTTGAAGCTGTTCTTGAAGTTCTCGAGGCAGCAGTGTTCTTTGATCAAAAAGAGCTCGTTGAAGAAGAGCGGCGCGAAGTTTACGGGGCGCGAGTGGAACGAGCTGGGTTGCATGGCGTTGCGGTAGCCGAGGATGCATTTCATGTGCTGCGCGGGCGCCCAGCGTAGCTCGAGCATCAGCGCTTCGTTGGAGCTGTTGAAGAACTGCACCGGCAGCGCGACGCTCACGTGTTGCTTGTACCAGTTCGTTAAGTAGCGTTGGATCGGCTGGTTGATCATGAACTCCAACTGCGACAAGTACTTGCGCAGCAAGGCGAGCTTCTGCGCGTCCGCTTCCGCGAAGGTCTCGAGGTACGCGTCGATGCGCTCGAGCCAGTTGCTGAAGCGCGGGTGCGGGTGTACGTCGGCTTTGCAGCGGCGCTTCATGTGGACGCTGCAGCGGGTGAGTTTTGTGCACTTCAGGCAGATCGCCGAGTCGAACATGCCCGAAGGGATCAGCAGCTGCGCAAGGCAACCGATGAAGGAGACTACGAAGTCTGGGCACTTGTGGATTACGGCGATGCGCGTGTAGAGCGCGTTGTGCTTCTTGACGACCGCGGGCGCGAGCGCACAGTGTGCGCTGAAGAGCGTCATGATTTTCTTGCGGTTGAACGCCGCGGCGGCTGTGCTCTTCGCGTCGAGTTCGGCGTGCGCGTAGAACACCGGGAACGCGGACGCCGCGCTGTCCGCGGGCTGCGCGCAGCCGCTCGCGTCGACGCTCAGCGCGGCGAACGAGATGGGCAACACGAGGTTTAGGTTCTTCCAGTGGTTGAGCACGGGCGCGGGCGCGCTGGGTCGCTTGCTCGGCGTCGGCGCTTTCGCCGCGCCGTGCAGCCGGCTCTCGATCTGCGCCAAAAAGCGGCCGAGTTGCGCGAGCACCTGCTGCGTGAGCCGCTCGAGCACGAGCGTGGGCGTCGGCTGCGTGAGGCCCGGCGCTTCGAGCGCGAACGGGTCGCGCGCCGCGACGCGCACGGCGGGCGGCGACGCGGCGCTGTCAGCGCTTACGCGTTCGGAACTCTGCGCGACAGTGCTGAGATCCTCGTCGCTCTCGTCTGCGGACGACGCGGCCGGCTTAAGCGCGGCGCGCACCGGCTTCAGCGCGTCTCGGTCGATGAGCTGCTGCAACTCGGCCAAGTACTTTTGCGTGATCTTCCGCAGCCGCGCGCTTTCGAACGAGTCGGTCGCATTTTCGAAAACAGCGGGTTCGCGTTTCGTAATCATGGGTGCATGGATCTGCAAAGGTGCGGCTAGCTCGCCGAGCTTCCAACGGCGGCAGCGCCGCGGCGCGCAGGAGCCGCTTGGTCTTCGCGCAGTGATGCGCGCTGAGCGCGGGACTCAGACTGTCGCAGCACAAGCCGTCTTCCGAGAACAACTCGGACAGAGCGGGAAACTTTGCGAGAATCAGCTGGCAACACGCGACGAGCGGGCGCTCGAGCGGCGGGGCGCAGCGCTCCGCGGCTTCTGCGAACTCGAGCAGCAGCTTCGCCGCGGCTTCGTTCTTCCAGAACGGGCGCATCGCAGCGGGCGGCGCGGGGAAGATGAACTCGGCGTCGACTGCTTTGCGGAAGAGCGGCGGCAGCTCCGCCTCGCAGAACTGCAGAAAGTCATCGTCGCCGCCCGCGGGCGCGGCGGCCTCGCTGAGCAGCAAGTAGTGCAGCGCGCGGTGAAATGCGAGCGCCAGCCAGTCGTGCGCCAGTGAGCACGAGTCCTTGCCGTAGAGCCGCGCAAACGCCGCGCTCCACAGCAGCGGCGCGCGCAGCAGAAACTGCGCGTGCTGCAACGAGGCGCACTTCAGGTTGCTCGCGGCGGCGGCAAACAGCTCAGAGAGCTCGCCCGCGACGACCAAATTGACGTGCGGCAGCACGTGCTCGCACAAGCCGAGCGCCGCGAGCAGCACCGGAGCCGCCACGGCGTTGTAGTTGCGCAGCAGGTGGCTGAGCAGCAGCACCTCTTCCGTGAGCACTTTCTTCTTGCGCGACGCGAAGCCTTGTTTGCCGGCGCTCGCTGGCGGCGCCGGCGGCTTGCGCGCCGCGGCGGTTGCGCGGCGATGCGTTGGTGGCGCGTCGTCGGCGGCGAGCTGCTCGACTACGGGTTTCTGTTTCTGCTCTTCCAAACGCACCTCGCAAAGCGCTTGCAGCAGCGGCACAACCAGGCCCGTGCGCTTCTTGTTCCGCTGCACGAACGCGCAGAGCAGCGGAACCAGCGCGCACGAGAGCGCGAGCGCCGCGTCGCTGCGCAGCGCCTCGCCGATCGCGTCGAGCACGCGCTGCGCGGGCGCTGGTTCGGAGGGCGCGAGCGCGTCTGCCTTCTTGAGAAACGCGAGCGCGAACGCGAACAGCTCCGCGTGCGCGTTGGTCGCCTTGCCGGCGGCGAAGAGCGCGGCGAAGTTGTCCGCGAGCGCGCGCAGCTTCTGCGGCGTCGCCGCGTCGTCACGCGTGAAGTGCGCGCGAAAGCACCCGAGGAAGCGGCCGAGCTCGCGCAGAAAAAGCGTGTACTCACTCAACAGCAACACGTCGTGCCGCGCCGCGGCCTGCAGCGGCAGCTTTGCGAGCTGCGCCGGCTGCAGCGGCACCACGTACGACGGCAGCACCTGCGCGAACATGCTGCAGGCCGCGCTGAGCAGCGCTAAGTACACGCCACCGAAGTCCGCCGGCGCGGCGCGGCACGCGTCCAGCGCGTAGCGCACCACGCACGCCTCGAGCTTGTGCGCGTTTGAGTCGCTCGCCACGCGCTGCACTATTTCGGAGACGCAGCGCACGGCCGCGAGCGGCGAACTCGCGCACTCCGCGCACAGCGCCAGCAGCAGTTTTTTGTCGCTGGGCTTCACCACCAGCGGCAGCGCGGCGACGAGCTGCTCGGCGTCTGCCGGCGGCGCCGCGCCGTCTGCGCGCACGAGAGGCTTCGACGCGTCCCCGTTCGCGTTCGCGTTCGCGTTCGCGTCCGCGGCGGTGCTGGCAGCGTTCGCGGCTCGGACCAAGTCGGTTAACCTGCGGCGCGCAGTGCGCGGCTTCCGCGGCGCGGGGGCGGCGCGCTGCGCCTTGCGGGTTTTCTCTGCTTTCAGCAGCTTGTGCTTGAGATTCGCAGCCATGTCGTTGCGGGGCCAAAGAGAGGCGCGGCCGAAAGCTCGAGCGGGTCGCGTGCGCCAGGCTGCGCAGCAGAATCTATATATAGGATTTTTCGCGCTTTATCTAATTTCGTCCGGCGGCGCGAGCCGCAGCCAGCGCTGCGCGTCAGCGGCGCGCCGGCGAGAGTACGCCCATGTCTTCAGAAGCGCGCGGTCGAGCTGCAGCAAAGAGTGCAGTTTCTCGCGCGCGCCGAGCGTGTCGTTTTGCAGCAGCTGCGAGACCGCTGCGAGGTCCAGGCGCGCGCAGTTGCGCGGCGAGCTGCGCAGGTGCGGT
This sequence comes from Dermatophagoides pteronyssinus, assembly GCF_001901225.1. Lineage (NCBI taxonomy): Eukaryota > Metazoa > Arthropoda > Arachnida > Sarcoptiformes > Pyroglyphidae > Dermatophagoides > Dermatophagoides pteronyssinus. Next base: position 388,981 of record NW_020873302.1, on the reverse strand, counting down.
GGCGCGAACAAAAGCTCTTCGGCCAGCCGCGCCGCCGCGGCGGCTTCGCTCTGCGGTTGCGCGGGCGAGACTTACCGAGAGAGCCAGGTACGCGAGACTCTGCTGCAGCAGCGCGCGCTGCAGGCCGCGCGCGGCGCCGTCCGTCCGCAAAAATGTTGGGGCGCGGCTCATAATTTATTTAAGTATTTAGGCGTTGAACGCAAGCGACCGTCTGTTGCGTTTTGACCGCAATGTCCGCCGAACCCTGCGAACGCGAGTTGGCCGCCGCCGCGCCGGCCGGCGGCCCGGCCGCTGAGGCGCAGCCGCTTGCCGCGCCCGCCGAGCCGCAGCCGACCACCGCGCCCGCGGAGCCGCAGGCGCCCGCGCCGCCAAAGATCCCGCCGCCGCCGCAGCCGGCGAAGCGCGGCCACGGCGCCGCAGGCGAGGAGGCCGGAAAGCGTGCGCGCCGCAATGAAGCGCTGGACCCCGACCGCAGTCTGCTCTTCCAGCTCGAGTACTACCTGAGCGACAAAAACCTGCGCACGGACGAGTTCTTCCACGGCATCATCTCGGCGAACGCGGAGGGCTGGCTGCCTTTCGCGAACTTGCTGAGCTGCAGCCGCATGGTGGAAGGGCGCGTGACCGCGGAGGACGTAAAGCGCGTCTGCGCCGGCAGCAAGAAGGTCGAGGTGAGCGACCTGGGCGTGCGCCGCGCGAACAACGCACGGCTGCCGAAGCTCTGCCCGCGCGACGCGCAGAGACCGGACGTGTCGAAGCACGTCAACATGGAGGAGCTGCACAAAGCGGGCTACTTGCTGCGCGTCGAGCAACTCCCGGAGGGCTGCACGTTCGGCGAGGTCAAGAGCGCGCTGCAGGAAAAGCTCGCGCAGCTGGTCGGCCTCGCCGCGGAACCCGACTCGGCGCAAAAGCCGCAGGCGCTCGTGAACTTCGTGACGAACCGGCAGCCGGAAGGCGTCTGCTACGCGTACCTCTCGCACTTCGCGAACGACGCGGAGGTGGTCCCGCGACTCACGCAGTTGGAGCTGCAGGGTGCGCAGTGCCCCGTGTGCGCCATCGACTCGGCCGAAGACGCGCGCAAGTGTCTCGCGCTGTTTCCGCGCACCGTGCTGAACCGCCGGCAGTCCTTTCTGCGGAAGGAGGCGAAGGCGCAGGAGCTTGCGAGCGACAACGCCGCGGTCACGCTCGGCGGCAGCGCGTTTCGCAACGTCGAGCACCTGAAGGTGTGTCTGCACGAAATCTTATACTGTTACGAGGTCGGCTCGCAAATCAACGCGCGCACCGAGGCGCTGCTGCGCGAGCTGTTCGAGTTCTACGACGACGAGCAGCTGAAGAGCGAGCGGTTCGCGAAGTTCGTGATTGCAGAGAACTCGGATAGCCGGCTCTTCGCGGGCGTCACGGCCGACGGGACCACTGTGAACTTGCCGGTGCTCGCGGCGATCAAGGCGTACGCGAAGCGCGCGGCGGCCTAGGCGGGCTGCTCCCAGCGCTTCTTCCGCGCCGCGTCGAGTTTCTTCGAGTCGATGACGATGCGGTCGGAGCACCAGCGCTTCTTGCTGGTTTCCGCCGGATCGATTTGCTCCATCACGTAGCTGCGTGTCGTCATGTTCTGCGCAATTAGGTAGACGTGCAGACACAGGAGCTGCGCGGCGAAGTAGAACACTGGGAGGTTCACCGCGAGGAGCACCGCCGCAGCCGCACCGGCGGCCGCCGGGTAGCGGCGAATTTCCGAAAAGCGACCCGAGAGCAGCGGCAGGTGCGTCACGACGGTCATGACCAGCAACAGCGTGCTGGTCGCGAGCAGCATCACTACCGTCGCCAAGAAGTAGTTGTAGTTCATGCGGCCCACGCAGTTGTTCAGCCACTTGCAGTGGTGGTCGAAGTTCTCGACGCACTTGTTGCAAATCGTGCAGTGCCGAGAGCTGCCGTCCACGATTCCGCAATCGTTGCAGTAGCTGAAGTGGCGCATCTCTTCTGGCAGAAACGCTTCCACGCGCTCGGCCTTCCAGTTGAGCAGGTGCAGTCTGTCCGACGGGTCGATGTACGCGGTGGTCAGCGCGAAGAACAACAGCAGGCTCCAACACACAACCAGCACTGCGTAGAGCGCGAAGACCACGTCGATCTGCCGGAGCGAAGCGGCCAGACCGAGCGAGGCGGCGACGTTCAAAACCAGCATCGCGATGGCGAACTTCGAAGACACGTCCAGCGGCCGCGTGAAGCCGTTGCGCCGCATGAACTCGAACTCCTTAGAGAGGTCAATGCTTTGCGATTTGTACGCCTCGCGCTGTTGCAGCTGCGCGACCGTGTTGTTGTTGCGGTAGGCGTATTTTTTGTAGCGGTACTGCTGCTCCGCAAAGGCGCGCACCGCGCGCGCGTGCGCGCCGCGAATGCAGCAGCGCGCGAAGACGAAGTTCGAGGGCAGCTCGCGCTCGTACCAGCGGAAGAACGCGTCGCTGTTCTCCTTGCAGATGTTCACGGTCGAGGCGGCCGAGTCGATGTACATGTACTCTTCAATGCATTCCGAGTCGAGCCGCGTGTCCTGCGTGTCGTTGCGCACGCTTTTTGCTGCGCGCTTGTTCCAGAACGGGTTTTGCATCGACATTGCGTCTGAGAAGCCGCTGCGCTCGCTGTGCTGAGATTGCTGTTGATCCGGTCGACGTCAAGGCTTGCGACAACCGCGAAGCTTCACGTTCGAAACTTGGTTTGCGAACTGCCGCTTTTGATCGGCCGCTCCGATAATTAAAATCCGCTTTTATAATTTCCGTCGCTTATCAGGTCCCTCGGGTCGAACACCAACGTCTCGATCCGCGAGTCTTCGCAGAGCCGCAGCAGCGCGCGCGAAAACAGAATTTGCGTGTCGCAGAGGCGCAACGCGCGCACCAGGCGCGCCGTGGCACTGAGCGTCCGCGTGCGGCAGACGCTCTCTGCAAACAGTACTGAACACTGCGGCGTGTCCACGCCGCGGCGCAGCCAGCGCTGCGCGCGCAGCTGCAGCCTGTACAGCTTCAACGCCACCAAAAACGGCACTGCGAAGCCGGGGCCGTTCGCGAAAACTCGCTGCGGGCTTCGCCAGCGCTGCGTGACGAGCAGCAGTGTGATGAACAACGCTGCAACGCATTGTTTGATTGCGCTCAGCAAGTACAGCTCGCGCACGCTGCGCGCAGACGGCAGCGCGTGAAACTCCGCGCGCTGGCCGCGCTGCGCGAGTCGTGAAACCAGACGTTGTGCGGCGCGCACAGACGTCATGTCGCCACGCGGGCAGAAAAAAACCACGCGCGCCGTCTTGAAACTTTCTAGCGTGCGCTCGTTCAGCAGGTCGAACGCGCAACACAGCTCTGCGGAGTGGCCGCCGCCGCCCAGAATCCACCAAACGGTTGGAGCGTGCTGCTGCACAGCGTGTGCGGGTGTTTTTTCATTTGATTGCGCAGCGCGGAAAAGCTCTCTGCTGCGTGGCATGCCAGGCCAGCTAGTGTTGCTGCCCTTGCAACTCTGTTCCGCGGCCGCACTGGAGGCGTTGGCGGACGAAGCCGGAGACGCGACGTCGGTGGTCGCCTACGAAGAGTTTTGCGACGTGCTGCGACTCGGACTCGCGCTGTACCACAAAGGCGACGAGCTCGAGTTGGGCGAGGACCTGCGGAAAATATTATCGGAATTAATTGAACGGCAGGGCGATCTGACCGCGATCTCGGTCGTAGTTGACGGCGTGGGGCTTGACCTCGGCGCAGCCGCCGAGGGCTGCCTCGTCGACGCGGCGCGCCGCGCGCAAGCCGAAGCGATCACCGACTTGGTCGAGTACACGCAGCAGATCTGGGCGAAGTTTTGCGAGTTTTACGAAGCGCAAATTTCCTTCAAATATATATAGCCGCACTATTTTGTACTTTCGGTGCAGCTGCGGCGAATCGCTAGAGCATGGCTGCGCGGTCCAACCCACTGCTCGCGTCTTTGGCAGCCGAGCTCGGAATTGCGGAGAAAGGTCCTTTGCTCGCGGCGCACACGGCTCGCCAGGCTGCGTTGTTGCCCGCGCCGCAGTCGCGCGGCGCAGCGACGGCAGAAATCGAGTGGCTTGCAAGCAAACGGTGCGACGACCGAGAGCTCGACGCGGCCGTCGCCAACTTGTTGCAGTCTTCCCAGTTGTTTAAGTTCGTGCTGCGCCTCTCGGAAGCGTTCGATCGCTCCGTAGTCGAAGTGTCCGGCGCAACAGCTGCTGCCGCCCTCAGTGCCGCAATGAATGAGGCGTCTGCGGCAGAAGACGCGAAACGCCGTCAGGAACGGAAGCTCGAAGATTCGGCGCGCTCGCGCGCTGAGCTGCAATGTGCTGAGTCTGCTGCTGAGTCCGGTGGCGAGACTGCTAAGATAGTAGCTGGCGCGAACTGTGCAAATCTAGACGCCGGCGACAGCAGTCCGGCTGGGCAGGGACTGTTTTCTAGCGTGCTGGCGGCCGCGCCGGCTGCCGACAGTAAGGAGGCTACGTCTGAAGGCGCTGCGCTGCTGGCAGCTGCGCCAAAGAGTTTTGGCTTATTTGCCGATCAGTCCGCGCAGCTAGGTCCGTCGCCTGCGTCGCACAGCGTTTCTCCGACGGCGCAGCGCGTCTCGCCCGGCTTCGGTGGCTTGCTCGCGCAAACCCCCCCAATTAGTGCAGAGCCGAGCGACACCTCGCTGATTGTCGAGAAGCTGGGCGCGGAAGAGTCCGCGGCGCGGCAAACAGTCGCGCAGCTCAGCAGCAAGCGCGCGCAAACGCTGGAGTACGTCAAAATGCTGTACGACGTGTTGTACTCGGAGTTCTGTCGCTGGCAGAGACAAGGCGAGCAGTCGCTTGCGCTGGCGGAATACAACTTTGCGTGGGAGCAGTTGCGGGCCGGGCTGCAGACGCTGCCGCTGCAGCTGCCGCAGCTCAACGAACTGGTTAAAAAATTGTACGCGGCGTTCAACTCGGCGGCGGCGCAGAGCATGTTCCAAAGCCACGGGTTTTCTGCTGCCGCGAGCGCGCTCAGCGCGCTCTGCGCGAGCTGCAACACGAAGAAGGTGGAGCTCGCAACTGTGTGCATTTTCTACAACGTTCTGCTCACGCTGACCGAGTTTTTGGCGCACGACGCTTCGGAGAACTGGTACTGGGCATACGCGCATTTCCTGAACTCGTTGGCGCGCTACAAGTCCTTGCCACAGCACAAGCTGCTGTCGCGCTACTCGTTTGCGCTGCTGAACTCGCTAATCATCGGCGTGGACAACCGCGCGAATTTGAACTGCTGGCGCGCCGCGGAGACGCGCGTCTTTGTGCTGTACTGTTGCTACTGCGCAGTGCAGAAGGCGCTCGGCAAGGTGTACTCCGCGGTAGTGGGCCTAATCAACGTGGAGTTTGAGCGAGACGCGCCGCAGCAGACGGGCGAGGCGTCGCGCGGCGTGCTCGCCGCACTGCTGCCGCTGCTGATCAAGGAGTTCGCGCCCAAGGGCGTGAACTTTGCGCAGTTTCTGAACGCGCATCATACGTGCGACGCGCGCATCCAGATGCTGTTGCTGCAGCCCGCTGAGCAGCTAGAGCTGTCGGCGCAATTGACGCATCCGGAGACGGTCGTGGTGGGCGCAGCTTAGTGCTCCTCAGCGTCTTGCAGCTCGTCGAGCTGTTTCTTGTTTTCTTCAAAGCCTTCGCGCTCGACTTCTTCGAGCAGCTGCAGTTTGTTGCTGAGCGCGTGATTCTCGCGCGCGAGTTGCTTGCGGGTCTTCGCGAGCTCCGCGGCGGGAATCAGCTGCTCGTACTCGCGCAATTGTTGCATCTGCTGCTCCAACTTCTCGAGCCGCTGGCGCGTGTCTGCCAGTTTTTGATCGAGTTCGGCCGCACTGTTGATGTTGCGGATGCTGTCTAACAGTTTCGCCTTTTCGGCGGCGAGCTCCTGAGCGCGCAGTTTCAGCGCGTTTGCGCCGTCGGGCGCGATGCGGAACGGCGGCTTGTTGAGCAGCGCTCGCGCCGCGAAGACGCGGTCGTAGTGTTGGAAGACGTCGAAGAGGCTAGGCGCGTGGAACTCGGTGAAGCGCAGCTTCTCTTTCTCGCTGCCGTGCGAGACAAGCGCCTCACCCGCGGTTTCGCCGCGCTGCACTTCGTTGTCGTCGTGCTCCGCGTGCAGCAGCTTGTCGACGCCGCTGCGGCGCGCGGCGAGGTTTTTTTCGGTGTTGTCGGCGAACTTGTTGAATTCACTGAGTTGCGCCTCTTGCTTTTTTACCTCTTTGAGCATTTCTTGCTGTTTCTCTTTGTATTCCGCTTTGTCTGCCTCAGCTTGGCGCTCCGCGTCTTGCGAGTCGAGCACTCCTTGGTAGGAGGCAGAGTTCAAACTGAAACCAGCCGTCAAGCGCAGCGCGAGCAGCAGCGCGGCGGGCAGCAAGATAATCATGGCGGTCTACGCGCAGGGTGCGACGGCCTTTTGCTGATAGCTATTTTACATCTGGACGCAGAGATTTAATTAGAGGTAATATTGATGCGCAGATGGCGGAGCAGCGCCGCGGGCGCAGCGCCGCGTGACGCCGGCGCGTGCGCCGCGGCATGAGCGCGAGTCACGCCTTTTTGCTCGACAGCACGACGCTCGCAGTGCTGTTCGACGTGTTCACAGCGGTGTGCGCAGGCTTTGACTGCTTGAAGCCTGCATTGAGCAAGGCGTACGCGAGTGACCCGGAGCAGAACAACGTCACGCTGCTGTTCACCGCAAAACACTTGTTTCTGAGCACTGTGAGCTTTTGCGCGTGCAGTCCGAGCGTCAGTCTCCGCGACAACTTGCTGTTCGGCGGGCTTGCGTTGGCGCTGCGGCAGGGCGCGTCGGGCAACCTCGGCCTCTGGGGCTCCGCGCGGAAGCTCGCGCAGACGCTGAAGCCGCACGTGCTGCGGCGCGAAGGCGCGTTGCTGACCGTGGTCGACTTCGGCGGCGGCTGGCAGCTGCGCTTGCAGTCGCAGCAAACGGCGCTGGTCGGCCACGCGAGTCTGGCGACTGCGCAGGAGGTCGAGCTGCTGACTCCGGAGGAGTGCGAGAAAGTGGAGTACTCCGCAGAGTTCGATTGCGCGCTGGTGCTGAAGTGCTTCGACTACTTGCTGGTCTACTGGTGGCTGCGCCCGATGAGCGACGGCGCGACCGAAAGCGTATTTCTCAAGTTGTGCTTCGACAAGCTCGCGTTCGCGCGTTGGCCGCGCACGGCTTACGAGGAAGTCTCTGTCGCGCTGGAAGTTTGCAGCTTCGGCGGTGTGCAAAACGCACTGGAGATGTACGAGACCGTAATGTACCAGCCGAACTTTCTGCCGCCGCAGAGCGCGGACGAAGCGCACCACTTCTGGAGTTTCGAGCTGCGGCTCTGCTCCGCGTTCGCCGCGTTCACGATGATCATGAAACTGGCGAGCAAGTCGCGCAACGCCGCGCCGATCACTCTCTACGTGACGGACGAGCTCGTCATTTTCGACTGCGAGATCAAAGCATCTAAGCAGGTTTTCCGCGTCTCGCTTCCGTACAGCAAAAGTTGAGCGCGCGGCCGCGCGTTGCTGCGCCGCGCAGTCGGCGCTATTTTTTGCATGTTAAATAGATCAAGTGTTTCAGAGAGAGGCTGATCGCTTGGAAACCGCGGGGTTTCCGATTACACGCGGCCTAGACGGCGCAGCCATGACGAAAGACAGTCTGCGCGCAGCCGGGAGCACCCCGAGTGTTTCGCAGCTCCTCTTTTGGAGACAGTTGCTGGTGCGACGGCGCGACCGCTTTTCGCTGTTGGTGATCTTTCTGCAGATTCTGGTCTGGTTCGGTTCGAGCGCGTCGCATTTGCGCGCCGATAGCGCCGCGCTCACAGTGGTGACCGCTCTGCGGAGCGCGGAACTGGTGCCGCTCGTGCAGCCGCGGACCTTGGAGCGCAAGACCATCGCGCTCGCACTGGCGGACTCTGCAGCGGCGGACGCAGAACTGCTGGCCGCAGTGCGCGACCGATACGCTGCACTTGTGCAGCGTAGCAGCTTGCGCTTGGAAGTGCAGACGTTTGCTTCGGAGAGTCGCATGCTGCAGCAACTCGCGAGCGACTCGCAGCTACTCTACGCCGTGTCAATCGGCCACGCGCCCGGCTCAGAACGCGCTGTTCAGCTGACGTTGCACTCGATGAGCAACCTGAAGGAAAGCGACTTCGCGGAGTGGGTCGGCTGCCAGCTGAGCAGAGCAGACGCGCTTGAACCGGCCGCTGCCGTCCAACCTGAGCCGGTTTGCGCGCTGCAGCGGGCCGCGGAAGCCGGGCTATTTTTCCACGTGGCAGCAGCGCGCGGCGCCGCGCTGCAGATTCGTGATGGTCGCGCGGAGCTGCTGAGCGGCGAGGAGCGGGACGCAGCGTCGCGCAGCGTCGCGGTCGCGCTGCACTTCCTGCCGTCGCCGCGGGTGGCCTGGACCACGTACCCGCAGAAAGCGCGAGTGGTTCCGAACCTCGTGGTGCTGGCGTTCATGCGGCTGATGTACTTGACCATGGGTGAAGTGGCTGCGGAAATGGGAAACGGTGTGTTCCAACTGTTCGCGGCGAATGGCGTTCGCGCGCGCGACTACGTGCTGGCGTGGGTTAAAATGAGCGCGCTTCTGGGCGCGCTGTGCGCTGTGCCAGTGCTCGCGATCGCCAAGTTCTTCGACATGTTTCCGGCGTCGAGCTACGCTCTCGTCTACGCGCTGTTCGCGCTGTACCTCAGCGCGTTGCTGAATCTGGGTACGCTGCTGGGCTGCTGCGCGATCTCCTCAGCAGCGACGGGCTTTGTGGAGTTGATGCTGAGCGTGGCGATCCAGCTGGGCGTGTTCGCGCTGACCAACATCGACGAGCTCCCGCTCGCGTGCAGCCTGCTGCTGTTTCTGTTCGCGCCGCTGGGCTTTGCGAACTACATGAAGGCGGTAATCAGCGCGTTCCCGTTCCGTCCGTTCAGCTGGCGGACCGTGTTCTGGGAGCAGCAGAACGGCTACCTGCTGCAGTTGCTCGCGCTTTGCTTTAGCAACGTCTTGTACGTCGCGCTAAGCGTTCTGGTGTTGGGCTTCCGCAGCGGCGCAGTGCAGGGCTGCGGGGAACGCAGCGCACAGGCTGTCGCAGCAAACTGGCTGGCGAAGCTCTGGCGGCCGGCGCAGAATTACCGTACGCTGCAGCGCTCGTCGGCGCGCTCGATCTCGGAAGTGTTTGAGGCTCGCGAGGGGCTGCTCGCAGAGAAGACGATGGTTTCGGTCGTTCGCGTCAGCAAGAGTTTCTCGCAACACGGCGCACCAATGCCGGTGTTGCGCAGCGTGAGTTTCACCGTGCAGCGCGGCTCGGTGTGCTGCGTGCTGGCGCACAACGGAACGGGGAAAACCACGCTGCTCTCGCTGCTCGCGAAAACGCTGCAGCCTGACGCTGGAACGGTGCGGATCGGCGGCGGCGCGCAGAGCGAGCCGGCAGTGGCGTATTGTCCGCAGGAAATCGAGCCGCCCGCGTTTCTGCGGCTTATCGAAACGCTCTGCCTGTTTGCCCGAATCAAAGGCATCGACGTCGGTCAGGCGTACTTGAAGCTGCAGAGTCCGAGCGCGTACGAGCACGAGATCTACTACGCTGAGTCTGCAGGCCACTTCGAGCTTCCGCAGAGCGGCGCGGTGCGCTGGTTCAACAGCTGGCGCTTGGCGCTTTGCCTCATGAAGCAGTTGGGGCTGCTGCACTGCTTGTTCCGGTATCCGCGCCAGGTAAGCGTGGGCGAGCTGCGCCGGTTCTACCTGGCGCTGATACTTATAGGCGAACCGGAGGTTGTGCTGCTCGACGAGCCGACGATTGGGTTGGACATAACTGGGCGCAGGTTCGTGGTCGAGCTGCTCCGCGCCTACCGCAACTCGAACGTTACGCTGATCTTTTCGACGCAGTACGTAGACGAGGCGGAGGAGTTGGCCGACCAGATTCTGTTTCTGCAAAAAGGCGCCGTGCTGCTTAGCGGCTCGCCGCAGCGGCTGCAGGAGGAGTTGGGACTGACGTATGCCGTGCAGCTGCACTTCGCGGCAGTGAGTGCGTGCAGCAACGAGTCTGCAGCGCAGCTCGCGGCGCAGGCTGCTGTAGCGGAGAAGCTGAAACAGATCGCGGGCAAGTCAGCAGTGGTGAAGCATCTGAACGCGCAGGTCGCGCAGCTGCTGGTGCCGAGCCGCGAAGCGGAAACGTTGCTGCGAGTCGTGCGTGCGTGTGAGCAACTGCAGGACGAGCAGAGCATCGAGTGCTTCGCGATTTACCACGATTCGCTTAACGAGGTGTTTTTTCGGTGCGCAGACGCGTGCGCTGCTGAGGAAGCCGAGCACGGCGCAAAGCGCCCGAAGAGCGCTTCGACTAAGGCGCTTGTGGCCGAGAGCGCTGCGTGCGTGGCGGAGGCGTCCGTGCGCCCACAGCCGTTCGCTCGGCAAGTGATGCACATGCTGAGGCTGCGCGCGTACCAAGTGCTCGACAACAAGCTGAAGTTCATGCTGCAGCGCGTAGCGCCGTTGGTGGTGTTTCTGCTGATGTATCGCGTAATGGGCAGCCGTAACGAAGACTTTTCGCTGTTTTTTGGCGGCGCGCTGAACAATCGCAACGCGTACGAGGTCGGCGAAGGCGCAGCGCCTGCGACGGTCGCGTTCGCGAAAAACGCGCTGAGTTTGGCGGAAGAGGTGCGCGTCGAGCGCTTCCTGGCGCTCGCGCCCGCCTGTCTGCGGTTAGTGCCGTTTGAGGATGTTCTGGCGGAGTTGGATGGCGAGACGCGCTCAGACGGCGCAACGTTTGCGCAGTTTCTAGCTGCGCTTGAACGGCAGCCGGTGCGCACGTATTTGAATCGGAAACAGGCGCAGCGGCTGGACGGCGCGCTTGTGTTCGGGTCGCGGCCGCTCGGCGAAAGCGAGTCGCAACTCACGGCGGATTTTTACAGCGACGGCGCGAGTAGCGCGGTGGCGGCGACGGTACTAGACACTTTGCTGCGCGACGCGGACAGCGCGATGCGGCTCCGCGTGCAGTCGCTGAAGCTGCGGTCGCTAACCGACGTGAGCAAGACGTCTGCACTGCTGTATGCGACGCTCAGCTACGCGTTGTCGAGCTCGCCGAACAGTTTCGGCAGTGCTGTGCTGGCGGAGCGGTTATCCGGGTATCAATTCAAGCTGCTACAGACGGGTTTGTCGAAGAAGGCTTATTGGGTCGGCACTGCCGTGTTTCACGGCGGCGTCGCTCTCTGCGAGTCGGCCATGCTCGTGGGCGTGCTGATACGCAACGTGCGGCTGTTCGCGAGCGCGCTCAACGCGTTCGCGACGATGCTGGGGTTGCTTTCGCTGCTCGCGGGCGCGCTCACGCTATTCGCGTACGCGTGCGCGAGTTGGTGCAACTCCTCGTTGGCATACCAGTTTGTCACGCAGTTCGTGACGACCGTGTGCAGCTCGGCGATCCTGCTGCTAATGCAGCGCGTGCAGCTGCTGCAGGGCGCGGTGAGTGCGGCGGTGGGACGGATCACGGCGCGTAACGTGCACGTTGTAGGCGCGCTGCTCTCGACCCAGTACTTGCCGATCGCGCTATTCATTGCGCTCGCGGCGGCGCTGGCAGACGCGCAGCAGTTGAAGCGCGCGATGCGCGTGCGCGACTTGATGCGTCCGCAGTACACTGTGAAACTGCTGGCAGCGATCAGCGTGGCGCACAGCGCGCTGTACCTGGCGTTGATGGTGTTCGCGGAGTCTCGCGTCCACGGGGGCGGTTTTCCGGCGAAACTTCGGCGCGTGGCGAAGCGGCTTGCGGAGCAGCGCGCGCGACAGCCGGTGGCGGACGAGGCGTTGCGCGCCGAAGCGGAGCGCTGTGCGGCGTTCGACGCGGCGGCGCCGGCGCAGCTCGCGCCGGCGCAACGCGCGGTGCGGCTGCTCGCGCACCAGGTCTACTTCGCCTACGGCCTGACGGCAGACAGAAAGCTCAATTTTGCGTTGCGGCACGTGTTCTTCCAATGCTGCGCAGGCGAAATCGTGGTGTTGCTCGGCGAGAACGGCGCCGGAAAATCGACGTTGGTGAAGCTGATTCAGCGCGCGCGCGGCTTCGAGCGGCCGCTGGCTGGCGCGCTGTACCTGGCGGAGCGACGGCTGTCGCCGCGCGAGCCGGTAAGCGTAGACTTGGCGGTGATGACGCAGGAAAACGACGCGTGGCACGACTTGCGCGTCTTGCACATTTTGGACCTCGTTGTGCGGATGGCTGGTTGTCCGGGCGGCGAGTCGCTCTGCGGCGAGCTAGTGTTTCGGCTAGGTTTGCAGGAGCATCTGTGCAAGAAGTTCCGACAGTTGAGCGGCGGCGTGAAGCGCAAGGTGTGTTTGACGTGCAAGCTGCTGCAGCCCGGGCGGGTGCTCGTGCTGGACGAGCCTTTCGCGGGCCTGGACCCTTCGGCGCGGCAGCAGGTCCGCGCGCTGTTGCTGGCGGAACGGCGTACGCGCACTATTCTGATTACGACGCACAACACGTTCGAGGCTGAACTGTTGGCAGATAAGCTGGTGATTCTTTCGCGCGGCAAGGTCCGTTTTGTCGACGCGCCGCACGCGCTGCAAAAGCAGTTCGCGAAGAAGTACGCAGTGGCGCTGTTCGGACAGAGTGTGCCGGCGCAGCTGGCGGGACTCGAAGCGGAGCTGGCGGCAATGGGGATGTTGAGCGCGCGCGAGTTGCGCGGCGCGGCGGAAGTGCGGCTGCGCGTGGACACGGCGGGCGCGCGACCGAGCGCTCTGCTAGCTCTGCTGCTGCGGAAGCAAGAGGCCGGAGTGGTGGAAAAGTTTACGATGCACAGTTTCTCTCTCGAGTCGTTGTTGACGGAATTTTTAATAAAACGCAAATAAATCTGAAAACGCTTTGACTAAACAGCGTAGCGCGGTTTTCTGGGTGCATCGCTCAACGTATTTTTTGGTTCTTCCAATTACGTTGCGTCGTTTGACTTCTCGGCAAGAAGAGAATCGCTGGAGAGGCTACCGATATGACACTGACACGCAATAAGGGCCGGGCCAGCAGCGCCTGGGCGCACTGCAAAAACGTGGTGCTGCTCATGCTATGGAAGAACATTACGATTAAGCGGCGACGCAGATTCGAGTTCTTGTTGATGCTGTTTCAGATCTTCATCTGGTTCGGCTGGGGCGCCTCGCGCTTCGCGATGGCGCGCAAGTACTGGTACTACCCGGCGGGCCCACAGCCGAAGAGCAGCGAGTTGCTGCTGCACACGCACTCTGCGCTGATAAAGAACCACCCAATCGCGCTCACGGTGGAGGGCGCGGCGCTGCGCGACTTGGCAGATACGTCGAGTCTTTCGCTGCGGAAGCTGGTCGACTCGGTGCAGAACCCGCGCGTGGACAACGAATTGCTGTACGATACGTTGCGCTACTTCAAGGTCGATTGGTTGCGTGCCGTGGGCGAGCAAGACTTCCGTTTCTTCGACTCGGCGAAGTTGATGGAGGACGCGATGCGCGTCGATGAGCGGCTGGCTTTCGGAGTCGTCGTAAAGCAGCTTTTGCTGGAGAGCGGCGAGGCGGACATCGAGTACGTGTTTTTTTCGGAAGAAGTTCCCACCAAGGGCGTGGTGGAAAATCACACCGAGACTTGCCGCTACTTGAAGGAGAGCTTCTCGTCCTTGACCTTTGCGCCGTACAACACAAAGATGCAGTGCCTCGCGGGCAAGTACTTCACGTCGGGTTTCGTCTTTTCGAACAGTTTCTTTGCGAGCGCGTTTCTGCGCGCGCGCAAGGAACTGTTGCAGCGGAAAAACATGTTTCACTCCGCGCTGCTGGCGGACTGGTTCGACGCGCGCGGCATCAACCAGAGCATGCACAACCGTTTGGAGTTTCCAACTGTGCGCGTGAGTGCCGAAGAGTTTCCGCTGCCGGTTGGGATGCACACGGACTACGCGCAGCTCGCGAAGTACACGCCGCTGTTCATTCTGTTTGCGTTTTCGCGCTTCATCATGAACGGCACGTACGACATGGTGATTGACAAGACTTCGAACTTACTGGACATTTACCGCATTTTCGGCGTGTATGAGTACGAGCACTGGGTCAGCTGGCTCGCGACGACGATGTCCATGAATTTCTTGTACACGGGCATTACAGTGATAATTTGTCGCATGACGAGCATGTTCGCCGACTCGAGTTACATCATCATCACAGTCGCCTTCTATTTCTACCTGCTCTCGCTGCAGACGATGGGCTTTCTGATAGCCGCGTTCGTCGACGACCTCGACATCGCGAACATTTCGAGCATGGGAGTGCATTTGCTGCTGAACGTGGCCGGCATTCTGGTGACGAAGATCGCGCACCTGTCGTGTCTCATCAAGGTTGCGTTCTCGCTGCTGTCGCCGGTCGGTTTCTCGTTGTTGCTGGACGACATCATCACGGGGTTGCCGATGCGGCCCTCGAACTTCGAGCTGCTGTTCTCAGCCGACGGCCGTTACCAGTTGTTTTACCTGCTGATGCTGGTGTTCACCTCGTTCATGTACTGGGCTTTGGCTTGGTACGTAAGTGGCGTGCGTCGCGACAAATACGGCACGAGCCGCGGCTTGCTGTGGCCGTTGCGCAGTATTTCCAACTGGGTGAAGCGGACGTGTTTGCACCGCAAGAACGACTACGAGTCGCTCGCGCACACGAAACTGAGCAACATTGCTTTCGAGTCGACATCGCACGAACCGGTGCCGCCAGAGATCGCGGAGAAAGGCAAGGCGGTCGTCATCCGCGACTTGCTGAAAGTCTTCCATGTTGACGGGCGCGAGGAGGTTGCAGTGAACCAGTTGAACCTGGACCTGTACTACTCGGAAATTTTCGCGCTGCTCGGGCACAACGGCGCGGGCAAGACCACGACGATTAACATGCTGATCGGTTTGCTGCCCTCTGACGGTGGCGACGCCACGATCTGCGACTATTCGATTTTGAAACACCCAGACGAGGCGCGCTCATTTATCTCGATTTGTCCGCAGCAAAACATTTTCATCAACGACTTTTTGGTGATTGAGCACTTGGTGCTGCTCGCAGGGCTGCGCTGCGTCAATGTGCGCAAGCCGTTGCTGCGGCTGCAGAACTGCGACAACTACGCGGAAGACATCAGCGAAGAACTCGATCAGGTGCGCGAGCTGGCCAGCGCCGGCGGGCTTGTGGACGGCTCGAACAGAAAACTGGACACGACTTGCTGGGAGGGCATCTTGAACATGATCATAAACTTTGAGCTCGAACGGTTCCTGTTCCAGTACCCGCAAAACTTGTCTGGTGGGCAGAAGCGTCGGCTGTGGCTCGCGTTTGCGCTGATCAACGAGCCCCGCGTTGTGTTCCTCGACGAGCCGACGTCCGGCGTCGACCCAGTGGGCCGCCACCGTATTTGGGAAGTCATCGAGAACGAGCGCAAGAGCGGTCGCTGCATCGTGCTGACCACGCACCACATGGAAGAAGCTGACATTCTCGCGGACCGCAAGGCGCTGATGACATCGGGCAAGATTTGCTGCGTTGGCTCTTCTTCGTTCCTGAAGAAGAACTTCGGCGTCGGCTTTTACTTGGAAATCCAGCTGCTCAAGGATATCACACAAGCAGAGGCGATGCAGGCGCATGCAGCGGTAACTGAAGCGGTGCTAGCGCGCATCCCGCAAGCCAAAAAGCTGACCGCCGACTCTGTCTGCGGTACACGCGTGTCGAACAGTCTAAACGCAGGTTTGATTGTCTTCGTCATCGCGCTGAGCTGCAAGCCGCTGATCGGAGATCTGCTGCACGCGCTGGAGGAGGCGAAGGCGGAGCTGATGATCGACGAGTACGCCGTGACCACTTCATCGCTTGAAGAGATCTTCTTTAAAATCGCGGTCGACGGAGACTTTGATGTCGAGTTAACGGAGAGCAAGTCTGCAATCGCCGAGCAGTGCCACTCGCTTGCGCTGGCGGCGCCGCGTCAAGAGCAGCCCGTCGTGGAGTTCGCGAGCGCGAGCACGAGCACGGACCAGTCGCAGCCGAACTACCTCGCAGACCGCTTCGACGGCAGCAAGCGCGTCAGCTGGCGACAGACCTTCAAGGGCATGCTTTACCTGCGCTACTCGCAAATTTTTCACCAGAAGTACTTCATCTTGGTGAACGTCTTCTTGCCGACGCTGCTGTTCTTGATCGGCACCGGACTCAGCCGCGGTGCTGCTGGCGGAATCGGTTACTTTGTCGACGAGGCCGCAATGAAGATCGACTTATCGGACTACACGGCGCACATCAACTCGACGATCCCCTACTTCGTTGACTTCCGGCTGAACTCGCTGGGGCGTCAGCGCGCGGCCGCGTTGCTGGAGGCGCTGCCGTTTTCGGAGAAGTTGATGCCGTTGCATCCGTGCATGAGTGTGAGCGGCTTGCGAGACACGCCGCCCGCGGTCTGTCAGGCTGAGGTTGTCGCACTGGCCACGCGCATCGCGGAAACTTGCTACAAACTGAAACTGCCGCCGCAGCCGGTGACGCGTTATGAATTCATGCACCGGCCGAAGACGACGCCGCCGCAGTTTACGCCACAGACAGTCTTTACGGACGAGCAGTACTGTTACGTGTTCGACATGCTGCCGATCGTCGAGCAGTCCAAGCGCAAGGGCGCATACTTGCGCAACTTCTTGCTGCGCACCATCGAGCCTGACGTGTACGGCCGCTGGCAGAACTTCTACTCTTTCGCGCTGCATGTTGAGCCGCAGGAGGCGGCTCTGACTCCAGACTTGGTCTTTTCCGAGTTGCCTCTGGACGCCGAGCATTTGACGCTGCGCTACTTGTGGAACCCGTATGCCGTGCACGCCTTCCCGTCGTTCCTGAACTCAATTTCTGAAGCGGTGAACGGCGAGTTGAGCCGGAAGAGCGGCGCTGAAGGTACGAGCGCGCGCAACAAGTCGCGCACCTTCAGAGCGAAGAGTACGCCACTGTTTAAGACTGCGCCGATCTTCATCACAGATCTGACCTTCGTGCTGTACACGCTGCTGTGTTACGCGACTACGTATCTGCCGCACAAGTTTGGCAGCGAGATCATGTTCGAGAAGTTTGCGTGCATCAAGCACGCGTTGATCGTCATGGGCTGCAAACCTTCTGTGTACTGGATCGCGTCCTTCTTGTCAGGCTGGATGCTGATGGTTTCGGATAGCTTGCTGATCAGTTTGGGCATCGTCTACTTCGTGCCGTTCTATCGCAAACACATTTGGTGCGTTCCCGCGATAATGCTGAGCATGTTCTTCTACAGCGCCGCCATGTTGGTGTACGGCTACTTTTGGACCTTTTACTTCAACCGCGGGCGCTCCTACGCGTTGTGGATGCAGCTGAGCACAATGGTCGCGTGCTTGACGCCGGCCTACTTGGTCTCGACTTTCTTCGACTACAAGTTGCAGATCGCGGGCATCCCTTTCCGGCAGATCTCGATCGTGATCCACCGCGTGGCTTCGATGCTGATTGCGCCATACGCGCCGATCGGCTCGCTGATCGCGATTGCGATGATTTTGTCGAAGGCCACGGCCGAGCGGCGCTTGGCACGCCCGGATGAGTTTTACAGCTTCGAAAACAACCTGATTTGGGTGATGCTCGGATCGGTGTTTCAACTGCTGGTCTACGGCGGCATCATTCTGTACATCGACGCGCGCGCGTATGGCGGAAGGTCACCGCTGAAGAACGTCACGTCGTACCTGCAGAGCTGGATTTCCGCGCGCAAGGCGGCGCTCGAGCAGTTTGCGCAGCGCGGCATGGATCAGTCCAGCCTGCCGATTGAGTTTCAGACGCACAAAGATGAAGACGTGCTGCATGAAGAGCAGCTCGTCGATGCCGTAGCAGAGCGGTACCAGGCGCAGCTGGCCAACGCGCCGCTTCCGCACACGCCGCGACTGCAGCTGCCAGACCGCCTACCGCTGGTGCTCATCCAGAACTTCTACTTTTTGTACGCCTCGCCGATGGCGGAGCAGGCACCGAACGTGTGTGTTCGCGGCATCAGTCTGATGGTGCGCCGCGGCGACATACTCGGCTTCCTCGGACCGAACGGCGCCGGCAAAAGCACAACGTTGAACTCATTGATGTACCACCCGAACATGATGGCTCCGCCGATCGGCGACATCATGATTGGCGGCATCAGCGTGAACAGCAAGCCCCAAGAAGTTTTCCCCTACATCGCGGTGGTCCCGCAGACCGACATGTTGATCGAAGATGTGTCGATCTACGACAATTTGCGCACGTTCGCGCTGATCCGCGGCCTGTCCGAAGAGCAGTTCCGCACGCGCGTGAACAGCTTGATGAACGACTTGGAACTTCAGACGCACGCGCACAAGCGCATTCAGCAGCTCTCGGGCGGCAACAAGCGGCGTGCTAGCATCTGCGCGGCGTTCTTGAGCGATCCCGACGTGGTGCTGCTCGACGAGCCCTCTTCGGGCATCGACCCGGCAGGTCGCCGAAAATTGTCGCAGCTGATTCAGAAAGAAAGAAAGAACCGCGCATTTGTGCTGACGACGCACAACATGGAAGAGGCGGAAACGCTGTGCACGCGCGTCGGCATTCTGATCAACGGCGAGTTGCGCTGCCTGAACACCTGTTTGGCGATCAAGAACAAATATGGGCAGGGCGTGATTCTCGAGATCGAGTTGCTGTCTTCGCTGCTGTTCCAGGGCAAAATCCGCGGCGCGAAGCGCGCCGCGTTGCTCAGTTGGTTGCACGCAAATATCACGCCGAATATCGAGCAGACGGAAGAAGTCTCGTATCGTCTGACATACCAGGTCTCGTTGGACGGGATTACGCTGGGAAAGATCTTCACGCAGATCGAGCAACACAAGGAGCAGCTCGACATTGCGGACTACTCGGTGACGCAGGCGACGCTCGACCAGGTGTTCTCGCATTTCGCAAAGAAGCAAGTGAGCCGCGAAAACGAGTAGCAGCGCAAAGCTGCGCAATCGCGAAAATATCGTTTTTCAATGCTCTATATCTTGTTCGTTGCCGCAGTTAGTGCGTTCGAGCACTTGCGCAGTATGTGCTGAAAAAAAACTAGATAGCGTTCAATGTCGTCGAAACGCAGATTTCGCGCGCGTTCGGCGTCGATAGCGTGGAGTTCCGTGTGTGGCGCGAAGTGGCGCGTGGCGACGTGCTAAAGCATGGGCTTGCTAATGAGGACGACGCGTTTTTGACCGCCGTGACACGCAGTCTCACCTCGCAGTTCGAACGTGCGCGACAGAGCAAGGCGCGCTTGCTGAAGCTCGCTGACGAGATGCAGTACGCCGTGAAGGGCGACGGCACGCCGTGTTCGACGCAGAGCGAGTGCGACGCGATTGCGCAGCGGATGAGCATGTGCGCGAACGTGCGGAAGCCGCTGGAGTCGATTTACTCGGTGATGACGGGCGTCACTAACGTGCTCTCTAACGTCATGATGGTGATGTGCGCGTGCATTTTCGCGGGGCCCGTGCACTTCTGCGTGCTCGCGAACTTCTCCTACACGTGTAAGTTTCGACGGACCGAACGTAGGCCAGATGCCCTACCAGCTCTACGGCGCGCTGCTGAACCTGGTAGACGCTGTTTGGGAGTCGATGAAGACCGTTTCGACTGTTTGCAACATGGCGGTGGACCCCTTGTCGGGGCTGCCGATGCTTTAGCCAGCGGTCGACCAGATGCCGCGTATCAGTTTGAAGAGAACGGTGCGGCGACCGCGTCGACGCCGTGCGCAAAATCTACGTCTTTTGGGATCTGCCGAAAAGCAAACTGCAGACAGCAGAAATGCGGGAGCGCTGCCAACGGCCAGTATCGCGAACTAGTGCGAAACAGTAAGGCGTTTTGTAGTGCACCAACACCACGGATCTGAATTTAAGGTGCACGTGCAAAGTTCGTATTGCAAAATGTGGGTAGCGACTAGACACGAAGGATTCGACTCGGACGAAAAGCATCGCAAAGTGTTCGACCAGTGCCGCTGGACGAACTATTTGACGTGTTGCGGTCAAAGAGGTTCGCTGCGCATGGGCCAGCTGATGAAGCTGGGATCGCTGTTGCTGCTGTTTACGACGCACTATGCCTACGGCGGCAGCGGCCTGTTCACGTGGGACTTGAAGGGGACAACAGAAGAAGTGCGCGGCGTCCGCAACTACCGCAACGCGTTTATGCTCGGCAGCTTGATGTACTTCATGGGCAGTCTCTTTGTTGCGATCTTCCAGGGCGGCTTGTCGGACGACGCGGCGTGGTCTCGCGGCTACCGCGCGGGTAGCAAGATCTTGTCCTACGCAACAGTTTTCGACATAGTGAGCAGTGCGATGCAGCTGGCGTGGGCGTGCAATTTCTTGTACAACTACACGCCGGAATACTGGACCTACTTTTCAGTCGGGCACATGGACTGGATCTTCTACGCATCGGCGCGCACGATTCAAGCGCTGGCACTTATTCTGACGGCGCTCGCGTTCTTCTTGCTCGAGATCTACCACGACGAAGGCTCCAACGACTGGCATGCCCCAGTGAACTTTTTCCTTTACACGCTCGCAGGGTTCGCTGAGTTCGCTGCAATCTTCGTCGCACGATTCCACTTCGGCTTATGTGTGCTGATGCTCGCGGTGCTCGCCGGAACCATTTGGTCGCTGAGCTTCGAGGAGCAGGTGAACGCCGTGTCGCCGGAGTTCGACGAAAGCGAGTTGTGCAACGAATTGGAAAAAAACATAACGGAGTACAACCGAGCGGACGCAAGAGTCGTTTAAATCCGTGCTACGGCCGTCGCGACCGGAAGTTCAAATTCGGCGCGCGGCGCTGAGCAGGGTCAACATTTATTATAAGAGAAACTCGGCTTAGCGAATTTATTGAGATTACTTTCCCGAATTTTCGCTAAACAACTCCGCCGGCGGTCCAAGTAAAATTGCAAAGATGGCGCAGGTTTCAAGTAGTTCTGCAGAAGACAAGCTACGCGTGGCGCAGCTCGTCAGCATGGCGCTGACCGAGAACAGCGACAAGCACCGCGGCTTGTGGTCGGAGCGCCCCGTCGACCTCAAATGGTTGGCCTCGAAACTCGGCAAGAGCGACGAGGAGACGCAGTTCGTCGTGATCGACGCCATTCTCGACGGCTTGATTTTGGGAAAAATCGACCAGGAACGAGGTGTGCTGAACTGCACGTACGGCGAAAACCCGGAAGACACCGAGGCGAAAGTAGCGGAGACTTTGGACGCGCTCAACAAGTTTCGAGACCAGGTCGTCAACCCCATCTCCGAGGTGCTCAAAGGCGACAAAGACGATTCCAGTCGAGGCTAGCGTCAAAGGGCAGTCCTTCCTATGGAGCGAGCCGTTGCTTCGCGGCTTTCTCGGTGCACGACAGCAACTCGGAAGCGCGAGCCGCAATGTGGCTTGCATGATGGACTTGTATTAGCGACTAGCAAAACCGGCTCTTAGAAGCGATTTGCTAAAGCGATTTGCTAAAGCGATTTGCTAAAGCGACTTGCTAAAGCGACTTGCTAAAGCGACTTGGTAAAGCGACTTGGTAAAGCGACTTGGTAAAGCGACTTGGTAAAGCGACTTGCTCAATCGATTCGCAATAGCTAATTGCGGAAGTGACTCGCGCATGTACTTTGTGAGTCTGGCTGCGGGATACTGCTGAACGGTTATGCGGCAAATCAGCCCGTGTTTCGCACTTATACGGACAACGACTCTTTTGATAGCTGCGCGTGCTGTTCATTGTTTTCGGCTACCCATGGCATCACAACCATTGCCGCTTAGTTTAAGCGCCAACCGCTCTATCTTTTTTGAGCGGCGTCGCGCTGCGTTGCGCTGCACAGTCGGTACTCGAGCTAGAGTGCTTGCGAACCAATGCGGACGCCACAGCCATCACATTTTCGTAGCTGAGTTGAACTCCCTTGCGCCTCCAGAGACACGAGCGCAGTAGATCGCTGTTACTTGCGGCCGAGCTCGCGCTGATATAGCGATAATTTCAGAGTCTTTTGATCATAATAGAAAAAGAGACACTCATACAGCCGCGAAGTGCAGATTGCTGCAGCAAACACAACGCGCCTCTAACGCACAAGAGTCGCAGAAGGGCAAATCTGCAGTTCGCCTGAGTTTGGACGCGCAGCACTGTGTCAGCAAAAGCGGAATCAAGATGACCTTAAGCACTGCTGTCGGCCGGTGAAATGCGATCACGCAACGTGGGCTCTGTTGCGAAGTGCCAACAGCTGCACGCTCAGAAGCAGCTTCATAGATAGCTTCACAGGTGGAGACACTGCAGAGGACATATACTGAGCAACTCGCTACGAAGCGCCGTCAATGTGACAGTCTGCTTAAAGCTAAAGCGCTGCAAAGGCGTGGGCCTGTGAGCGACACGCGGCGGCCAAACGCGAAATCGTGAGGAAGCGGCTACTGGTCGTGATAATCGGGATGAGAGCGTTAAACACGGCACCAGATGAACTTCTCAAACTCGCAGTTAAAGAGCATCGCAGTGGATGAAGCAGTGTACGCGTTTTTGCCCAAACGCATTACGCTGCCTTTGCGTATCCTCAAGGGAAGCGATTTTTGATAATAATCCTTTTATTAAAACTCGATCAGTCTGTGCTCTGCACTTAGCGTGCCACTCGGTTTGAGGTGATAGCCATGACTGGTTCTGAAAGGCGTAAGCACGCAATGGTGGACGAAGCACGCAGCAAGAGATTCGATCAGCAGATAGTACTGGCGAAAACCATGGCTTCATTCTTTTGGCAACGCAACGTAAACGCCAGAGGCGTAGTTGGCTTTCGCCGCGAAGTGACTCGGCGAAAGGGCAAGCCTATGTGTTGCTGCTTTCCTCAAAATATGGAAGGAGAACGCAGATTAAATTACAAGTTGTCCTGCGTATTGCGTGCGTTTCGCTTTGAGCTGCGCGGTTACCGCAGCAGCGTGGCAACAATGTCAAGGCTAGCACCTTTTCACATCGATCCGCTCACCGTGCGTGAGCTTTCGACGGTTCTTGACGCGCACAAAGCAGTCTACGATTGTAAAGACCCGAATGCGAGCGACAGAGCTGCCATCGCTGCGTACAATCTGTTTCTCAGCTATCTCGACGCTCTCTTGCACCATGCACGGCCCTTGTGCGCTTATGACGCGTTCTTGACGGTTCTCGGCAAGATGGAACCGGCTGCTGTGCTGAGGTTTTCTAGGCCTGCTAAGAAAGGCCCTGACAAGCTGCACTCGAGCAGTGTGCTGTGCTTGCTGCGACGCTTTTGCAGCCTGAATTACGCGACGCACCTTTGCCACCAGAAGCTCAGCAAACTTTGTAAACCGTGGTGCATTGCTTTGAGGAAACGTCGTATTGAGTACAAGTACGTTTACCGGAACGCGCTGTTCGTGTTCTTCATGCCTAACCCGCGCAAAGCGCTGCAGACCGCGCCTCATTTGTTGCGACTGGCGCAGCTCGAAGTTGCGTTCGCGACGGTGCGACGGCTAGGCGAGATCAGTGCGAACCTTAGTGCGTTGGAAGCGCCAGAGTATCTTGCATTTCGAGCTTACCGCTACCAAGTGCTGCAACCTGACGCCCTTCACTACCTGTTCGAGCTTGGCGCGCGGCTGCGAAACTTGCAGCAGTCGGCCACAGCGGGCAGCGCGCGCAACTTCCAGATTTTTTTCCAGTTTGCGCATTTGCTGTTGTATGCGGCAATCAAGTTCTGCGACGGCGACGTTGTAGCAATGCTGCCTGCTGTTAAGTCGCTGCACCCTTTCGTGGGAACGCACGAGTTTGAAGGCCAAGAGCTAAATTTGGCGCGGCCTGCGGACATCTGCTACGACGTGTACAAGTGCGGAGACAAAGATTTCATTTCACTGGATGTGAAGAAGCTGCTTTTCACGCTCACCTTGAAACTGTCAGCGCTGCTCCCGTACGTTAGCGGTCCGCTTGCCGCTCTTGCCGAGGATCCGCAGGCGGCAGCGCCGCAGTCACCAACTACAGAGCCGCGACGAAAGCGCCCTAGCCGGCGTGCAAAGCGCACGGCACCGGGTAAAGACACAATAGAGACGCAGGTGTCTGCCGTCATCCAGAACAGTGAGAAAGGCAAGTCTGCCGGCGGCAGCGTCACCGTGCAGACGCATGTCCGCGAAAATCGCGGAAACAGCTACAAAGTCAGAATCGACAGAAAATCTGCCGCTCAAACGAAGCGAGGCGCGCTTAGATCTTCGCGGAAATTGAAGCAAGACGAGCAGAAGGAAGCAGGCAAAGCTGGCGCGACGACGTTTTGCGAAAAGATCGGCCTCAAGCGGAAAGCCGTGGGATCTTGTAAAAACGCAACGGTTCGTAAAGAACTGATCGCTTTTTTCGGAAGGTTTCCGCCGATCTTACCGCTCAACCACACCCTGTGCTAGGCGGCTCGTCCTGACTGCGGTTCCAGCTCAGTGCGACAAGACTCAGTTGAAGATCTGCGTGCCTCGCTAGCGCGCGGCGGAAGCTTGTTTGAGAGCCGTTGCCAGCGATTCGCCGAGCCCTCGCCTGTTTAGTCAATGTTGGCAATGAGCGTGCGCGCTAACAGCATGCACGGCTCGTTCACGTCAGTCAGCAGAGATGCGGTCCTGCCTGCAGCGTCGGACGTCTGCTGGTTCTGCACCGCGCAGAGCAATAGGGCTAGCGCCGCAACTAGTCTTTTGTGGCACGCGTCGTTAGGCGCCCGCAAATCGACAGTGTACAGTGAATTGAGCAATTGGTCCACAGCAGCGGGTTGCTGAATGAGACGCGCGATTGGCGTAGAGGTAGGACCCACAGAGAAGACTGCGGAGGTCGTCAGTTTTTGCCAAAACACTTCATACAGCTGCTCATTCTGCACCTGCGCGTGGACGCTGGCGAGCAATGGGTCTATCACTTCTGCACAGAGTCTATCGGTAGCGGCGGAAACTACAGATCGGAGGTCGCGCGCCAGACGTTTGAGTCCTAAGCTGTTCGCATCTGCAGTGATTTGTTTGTGCAGCTCCGTATATTGCAAGGCGAAGAAGTGGGCGCTGTACGCGCTTTGTTTGTGTTGCACAGTTTGGAGCATCAGTAACTGCTCCCAGTCTGCCTTGAGCAGACTGTCCAGTCGCTTAGCGTAGTGGTCGACAACCGGCTGGCAGTACACTTCGAGCGCTGAGACGAGCGGCGCGCTGTTGCGTGGAGCAGAGCCGACCAAGTCGAGCCAGACGCTGCGTAGAAACGCGTCAGCAGACTTCAGCGCTTTGTGCAGCGTCTTCCATTCCGTTATTTCAAGGCTGCAAGCGAGCTTCTGCAAGAAGGCCACCACAAAGTATTTCAGCGTGCTGTTGACCAGCGCTTCGAGCGCCTGCTTGCGGAACGCAGTGCGCCAGTTCGGTGTGGAAAGCGCGACGTAGTTTTTCTGCAAAAAGCTCTCAGAGAGCTGGGTTGCGGCAGCAGAGCACGAGGCATGCAGTCGCCGAACCAAGCCTTCCACGCTGTCTTCGTCTCTGCGCAAGTAGGTAGCCTCGACAGATTGCAGCCAAAACTGCACCAGCTCGTTCAGCAGGTTCTCTTGCAACTCAAGTTGCAGCAGCGTTGCGAGCGTGCAGAGCTGGTTGTAGCTGTGCAACAGCGAGTCTTTGCCTGCGCGCACCCACTCAACCAGTTCCTTGGAGACGAAGATGCGGATGCCGTCAAGCATGCTTTGGCAAGAGCGCCAGTCGCGTTGCCAGTTTTGCGCGCCGGTACGTTCGATGTAATCGACAGCGAACTGCATTGCGCTGTCGAGCAGCGCCTTATGCAGCACCGCCTCGTGCTCGCGCGCTAGCGCTTTCACGCTAGTCGCACAGCCCTTGGTGTTCACTGTCTCTCCGCCCAGATTCTCCTCAATCGCCGCGGAGAGAAACAGCAGTTTCGAGACAGGCGGCAGCAGCTTGCCGTACGCTTTGTTGGCGAGGTGCTCGTTGCAGTTCGCGAGCACGTCCTCGAAGGCGTCGTGTGTCGCGGTTGCCGACGTACATTCGCGCAGTGCTGCTTGGCGCAAAGAGCCGCAGCCTTCACTACTGCCGAGCGCAGGAGCGACTGTGGGAAGATGCTCCGTCGTTGACAGATCTTCCACGTTGCGATTTGCGACTGAATCGGATTCTTTTCGAAGAAACGCATCGTTCATGGTTGTCGTAGCAACTGCGGGAATCTCGGCGCAGTCGTGGTCAGCGAGGAGCGAGAACAACTTACTGCGCGCCGCTTCATACGTTTCACGCGTTGCGGAGATCGCGTCATACGCGTTCTTAACGCGTTCGGCAAGCTGTGCGACGTGCGAGACGCAATTTTGGTGATCTGCATTTGCAAGCAGTAAGTCAACTTCTGCCACCCGCAGTTTGCACTTTAGCGCGCAGATCAAGTCTGAATGCAGTGCGGAAAAGGAGTCGCTGCTGATCATATGTGCACTCATAGGACCATGCCAAAGAATTTTATTCCGCTAACAATTATATATTGTACATCGCTCAGGAATCGGTAACCAACGCGATGGAATTGGAGAGTTCGCTGCGTCAAAATCGCAGCAGTCTAGAGAATCTGCTGCGAAGAAGGTTTTTTGTCGTGCCGGCGTTTGAGCAGTACGGCGGAAGCGCAGGCTTGTACGACTTGGGCCCGGTGGCGTGCGCGCTCAAGAACAAGTTGGAGCTGCTGTTTCGACACCACTTTGTGCTCCAGGACAATTTGTACGAGGTGAACTGCACGAATTTGACACCGCACGCCGTTTTTAAAGCGAGCGGACACGTGGACAAGTTCGAGGACATTATGATAGAGGATGAGAAAACCGGCGAGTGCGTGCGCGCAGACAAATTCCTCGCTTCTGCGCTGGAGGCGCTCGGTAGCAAGTCGAAGAGCGCGGAGCTAAAAGCGAAAATTGCGCACACGGTGCCGCAGCTGGAGACGCTCACGCCCGCGGAAATCGACGCGCTGGTCGCGGAATTTAACATCAAGGCGCCCTCGGGCGGCGGTTTCAAGCCTGCTACCTTCTTCAACTTGATGTTCAAGACTGTGCTAGGCCCGAAGGAGCGTGGCGCGGAATCTGCTGCTTACTTGCGTCCGGAAACTGCGCAAGGTATTTTCATCAACTTCAAGAAACTGCTAGAGCACAACTGCGGTCGACTGCCGTTCGGCGCAGTCACGGTTGGTCTGGGTTTCCGAAATGAAGTGTCGCCTCGCAACGGGCTGTTGCGTGCGCGAGAATTTGCGATGGCCGAGATCGAGTACTTCTACGATCCAGAGGACGCGGACTTGGAGCGTTTTCATTATCCTGTGCAGGATCTCGTAGTGCCCCTGGTCTCGAGCCAGACGCAATTGAGTGCGTCGGGCATCGCGCGGCTCACGCTGGGCGAAGCTTTGGAGAGCGGCGTGCTGCGCAATAGCATTCTTGCGTACTACATCGGCCGCATGTACCTCTTTCTGGTGCGGCTCGGCGTGCGGCCCGAGGGCCTGCGTTTCCGTCAGCATCTGCCGAAGGAAATGGCGCACTACGCAGCGGACTGCTGGGACGCGGAGATTTTGACCTCCATGGGTTGGCTGGAAGTCGTGGGCATAGCGGACCGCAGCGCTTTTGATTTGCAGTGCCACGCCGCAGCGACTGGCCAAGACTTTAGCGCGTCGCGTTTGTTAAAACAGCCGCGGCAGATTCACGTGACCGAGGCGATAGTCAACAAACGCCAGATTGCCCAGGATTTTGGCAAAGCGACGGGCCCGATTGTGAAGCAACTGGAGCAGAGGCCAGCGGCGGAGCTGCAGGCCGAGTTGCAGCGAAACGGATGCTTGCGAGTGCAGCTCCAAGACGCAGCGCACGAGCTTTCTCCGGCCCACGTGCAGATCGTTGAGAAGGAGATGACGGTAGCGGAAGAAAAGTTTGTCCCGCACGTCGTCGAGCCTTCGATTGGACTCGGCCGGCTGATGTACGTGCTGCTCGAGCACGCTTTCGCGGTGCGCTCAGCGGAGCGCACGTGCTTCTTCTTCCGCCCCTCAGTCGCGCCCTACCAAATTACGGTTTTCGCGATGAGCGCCGAAGCGGCGCTGGTCGAGTGCGCCGCCGCGCTATCGCAGAAGCTGCGCGACGCGGGTCTCGTGCTCTACGTTGACCACTCAACGGGCAGCTTGGGCAAACGCTACTGCCGCGTCGATGAACTGGGCGTGCCGCTGGCAGTTACGGTCGACTTCGACACCGAGAAAATGCAATCCGTCACAGTTCGCGAGATTAAATCGATGACGCAGATTAGGGCACCGCTGTCCTCAGTCGTGGACATCGCGCTGAACTTCTGCGCAGAGCGCGCTAGCTGGGACGATTTGCTGCAGAAGTACCCGGTCTAGCGCCCCAATCGCGCAACGATAGCGGGGGATCAGCGCGAACTGCTGCTTGCCGTTCCGGAATGCTGCCGCCACGACCCGGACGCGGCAAAAGTGATCAGTGCACAAAATACATTTTGCGACAACGGAAATCTGTATTTTCGTAATTAGACCATAATGATCCAGCCCGCGCTCGGAGAAGCTTTTGACCTGCACAATGTCTGCTGGGCGCCAGTCGACTTGGCGGAGATCGGCGTTGATCACAGCATCGACAAGCTTCAGTTTTTCGCGAGCTCTGCGGGCAACCAGCTGCACCTGGGCTACGTGTACTACGGCGATGACGCTGGCGTCGAGTCCGCAGCAAGGATGCAGTTCCGCAAACTCATCTGCATCCAGTTCGAAGGCGAGTTGCAGTCGGTGCACTGGGTGGTTTCGAACGCCGGCGGCGACTTCGCGTTGGGCGTGCTGGCGTGCGCGTTCGACGGCAAGCTTCTCGTTTACGACGCGTTTACGATTCTCGACGCGTTTTTCAACCAGACGAGCGCAGAGCAGCGCGCGACGCTGCCACCGACCGGCGTGCTCTGCGACATGGGTCACGGACTGGTCGGGCGCTTCACATTCGCTTCGAAGACGCTGACCGCGTTCGCGGCAGACGAGTCGCACTCAGACCAGGTCTGCTTGGGCTTCAGCAACGGCGAGGTCGCGCTCGCGAGCCTTGCGGACTTCACGGAGGAAACGGATACGATTGAAGAGCTTAGCGCGAGTTTGCGTTGGGTGAACTGCCAGGTCGGCGCCGTCCGCGCGATTTGCTGGCATCTTAAGAGCGTCAGCAGAGACGTGCTCGCGGTCGGAGGCGACGTGGGCATCAGCATCATCAACGCGCAGAATTTACGACTTCTCATGCAGATTGCCGCCGAAGCGTGCTGCGCGCCGATCTCGCACCTGCTCTGGATGGAGCATAGCAACAGCTTGTTGAGCATATCGTCAGATACCGCTGAAGTTGTCCGATTGTGGGACCTCAAGCGGCGCACGCCGTACAAAGAGTACTTCCTTGAAAGCAACGAGAAGGTGCTCAGCATTTGCCGCGGACTGAGCGACCCTCGCTTCATCTGCTACGCAACGAACCTCGGCAACGTGCGATTCTTCGCGAACCTCGGCACCAAGCTCGTGCTGTTCAGCGAGCTCAACCTCGGTTGCGAACTTGCGCACTTCAGCTGGTCGCGCGTCAACGGTCTTTTCAGCGTCGAAACCGGTTCCAAGCTGCAGCTCTTCGACTGCGAATCGACCATCGTTGTATCTAGCCAGCTGCAATTCGTCCCAAAGTGGAGTGAAAAATATGGCCAGTGTCAGTCGGTGTTTGGCGGGAAGTTGCTGTGCTTTTACAGAACGCAGCAGGGAGTGGTCGTTGACAACAAAGACATTTTTTCAGACGACCCATACATAGTCGAGGAGGTAGAGCAGTTCTTTTCGTTGTACATGAGCGGTGAATTGCTGCGCTTCTGTTCCGAAAAAGTGCACGACTCGCGCGCGTCAAACAGTCCAGCGAAGAAGCTTGTTTGGAGCTTTCTGCAGGCATACCTCGCCCCGTTTGAAGAGTACGCGGGACGGCTTTACGCCATCTTGGGTATTGACAGCGGAAAAATCACGAGGGAAGCAGAGTTGCTATTGGGCGACCGCAGCGAAGATGTGTTGTTCGCAGATGCGCCGGATCGGCACAGGATTACATCCAACAGTCTGCCGGGAGCGGGTGATGAAGAAGCCTGCGACTTCTTCAATGAGCTCGCGCAGACGCAGATTGAGGGTGTCAACGACGTGCAGAAGCCAGTCGAGGCCGCGCGCAGCGAGCGCGGCCAACAGGGCGCGGTGCTAACGGACTGGAGTTGCGGTTACTTGAAGGTCGTCGGAGACTTGCTGACGCTCGACAACGATCTCAGTGCTATCAACATCGCTGCGAAGCAAGGCGACTTTGGAACCGCCTTTTACATTGCGCTGAAGTATAACCGCACTGACGCGCTAGAGCGGCTTATGGCTCTGTACCTTGACTCGCGCTCTACCAACGTTCCCGAGGTTGTCCACTACATGGGCATGGCCAACCTATTTGACTTAGTGTCGAACGTAAGCTTGACTGAGTTCAGGGCGGCGTTGATTCATGTCGTCGCGACGCACGAGAACAGCGATCCCAGCGCGCTGGTGACTCCGAATTCAAACTTCTCAAAGCTGTGCTGCACACTTGGCGACCGTCTTCGGCGCGAGAAGCTGTACAAAGAAGCATTGATCTGCTACTTCGTCGGTCGGAACATTGAGTCGGCGCTCTCTACGTTGTCGTACGTCGAGCCGCTCAGCGATGTTACCACAGCAATCCACCTGCTCTGCATCAAGGCAATCTTCCCGCGCTGCGATATCTCCAGCGATAGTTTTGAAAGTTTGCGGTCACTTTGTATCCGCCTGGTGAACGCCGGCAACAAGGACAAAGCTCTGGATCTTTTCCGCATCGTGAACGACTGCTCCTCCGGCGTAGGGCTTATGCGCATGATCGAAGACTTGAACAACAACGCGTTCAACGTGCCGCACGCGCTGTACGACATAGGTGTCGCGCCTTCGCGGCTCGCACAGACCAACAACAAGTTGGAGCAGCAGAAAGCGTACGGCTTACCGTCCAACCCGCTCAATAGGTTCGCAGGCTCTTCGACAGAGCGAATGCCGCCGATGACCAGCGACTACGGCATGAACTTTCAAAACGCGACAGGCTCTTCTCCGCAGTACGGCTGCAGACTGCCTGCACCGCCCGGCGCGCACCCAGGCCTGAACTCTGGTCGTTTTGCAGCCGAGTCGAATCTCTCGTCGGGTGCGCAACTTAATCCCGGGAGATTTGCTTCACAGCCCGGCGCTCTTGTGCAGAACGCGTACTCAGCTGGAGCCGCCCATAAAGGCAACCTGCCGCCAATGTTGCATGGCGCAAGGCAGCCTTCTTTGCCTTCCTTAGTGCAGTCGAGCTATAAGCCGCAAGAAGCGATAGGAAAGCAGCTAGACAGAGGTAGCGCTGTGTGGCCTCCGTATAATAACCAAGCTCAAAGCTTTGCGTCGAGGTCCGAAACCGAATCAATGGGCCAACTGAACAGAGGATTCTTAGTTGCGTCAGGTATGCCGCCACTGCCTTCTCATGATCACAAACTGGCGAAAGGCCCGAGCCAGGAGTACAATCAGTGCTCAACGCATCCGGCTGCAAGCGTTGGCCTTGTGAACAGCAACTTGCCCACCCCGTGGCCGTTGCCGACAGAGTCGCAGCAGGGCGGCAAAGACACAGCAAGTGCCCGAAACAAATTGCACTGTGAAACCGGCGAAGCTTGCTCTAATGAGCTGACTTCGGCGATTGCAGGCGATCTGAGTGCCATTACGCAAATGAAAGACTTTTCACTAGTGAAATCGTTGTCACAGATGAAGAACGAAGTGCTTGACAGCTTGGCAGCGAAAGCGCTGACCGTGACGTCTCAGCACCAGTTGAAACTCCTTACTGCCGCTCTTTTGAAGCGCGACTTCTTTGAAGCAGAGAATATTTTGAAAGCACTTATTTCTACTGGCTGGAATCGTAGCACTAAAAGCTGGCTGAGCACGTTAAAGTCGATTGTTCGTGCAGGAGTTGCGAGCGGCTCTGCTTCCACGAACAGACTGGCAGATGCTCAGCACGGTCACAGCCAAGCGTCTTATGAGAGGAACTTTCCGGGTGCTAACTCTGACGTGAGGCGAGGCGGACCGACCGTCGGTCCGTCCTCCACAACGAATAACATGGGTCACATGTCGAGTTTGTCGCGGCAACACACGAATGGGCCTAACGATCATTCGGGCCAACTCTCGCAACCAGCAGCACCTCCGATGCCTCGCATGAGCTCTACGCAACTTGATCCGAGAGCTGCTTCAATGTCTCGGATGCCGAACCCCAACGAGAGATCGTTTTCAAGCGAGAATCTCACTGGACCGGGCAACTACCCGAGCCACGCTCCAACTCTTGGATCCAACTTTGGCGGCGCTAACCAAATAACTTCAGCAAACCTGCGCGCAGATGGATACAGCGAGATGAATGGCGCGAGCGCAGCTCTGCCACATGGCTTCCCTCCGTTGAGCAGAACAGGCTCTATGCAAGCAAACATGTATGGGCCTAGTGCAGCGCCTATGGCCAGCAATGTTTTCCCCGTTCAATCTTCCGGCAGACAACCCAGCCATGACATCCGTAGAATGCCAGTAATACCAAAACTCTGCACTGCACCAGAAGATCCGTCTCTGTTGGTACGATCACGGCTTGGCCAGCCGCCGCTTGGCCAGCCGCCGCTTGGTCAGACGCCGCTTGGCCAGCCGCCGCTTGGCCAGACGCCGCTTGGC
>NW_020873302.1:246688-355597 GCF_001901225.1 Dermatophagoides pteronyssinus | reverse complement strand
CAAAGAGCCAGCCGCCCATAGGCCCTCCGCTAATGGGTCCACCGCCAATGGGTCCACCGCCAATGGGTCCACCGCCAATGGGTCCACCGCCAATGGGCCCACCGCCAATGGGCCCACCGCCAATGGGCCAACCGCCAATGAGCCAGCCGCCAATGAACCAGCCTCCAATGGGCAAGCCGCCAATGGGTCAGCCACCAATGAGCCAGCCACTGTCGAGACAGCCGTCTCAAGCACAGCTAAATCGGCAATCATCGCAAGGCCAGACTTCGCAAGCACAGTTTCTGCCAAACTCTTCTGCATCGAAGTATATGAACGGTAATGGGAACGCAGAAAAAAAAGGAGAATCCGATTTGCTCGATTCCCCGCCTTTGGCAGAAAACGCTGCTCGTGGCGCGACTGTAAAAGCAGAGCAGAACAGTGAGCCTGGCCGCAGCGGATTCGATCCGCTTCACTCTAGTCAGATGTCAAGGCGTTCTGTCCAAAACGCATTACCGTTGGCGGCCGAACTCGGCTCTGCGCAAGCTGAATCTGCGAGACATGGTTTAGAAAACGCAGCAAAAACGCAGTCGCTTCCGGCAGCTGGCCTGTCGAATCGAACGGGCGCTGAGCCGTCGCCGCTGAATCCACGAAATCATATGCAAAGCTTCAGCATGCCTCCGCCGCCTGCGAACACAGCGCACGATAGCCAGCAAGCGCAGCGAGAGATGCTGCCGGGAAATGCGACGCACTTGCCAACCTCGGCGCTAATGCCGCCCATGCCGCATAGTCAGGCAAATCTCTCGTCTCACTCCGCGAGATGAAATGTTCAGTACGATGGATTGAACATTGCTTTAATGTATTGCGCAATGTCTTGGCGCAGCTCGCAGGAGGAGCTGTTTCTGTACGACAGCGCGGTGAGCTCGTCTAGCGTTTCGTAGTCTACAAGACTTTCGACGTCGGAAGGGACATAGTTGCCACTGTCAGCTTTCAATCTTTTAGTTGCGGGAGCTCCTGCAGATTTTTCGCCATCCAAAAGCGTTTCAAGAAATTCGTGCGCTTCTGCGGTTTCTGAGTGGTCGCGCAGTACATTCAGCACTTCGACGAGAAGGTTTCGAATCAAGCTGCGTGACCGGTACGACAAGTTGCTCTGCTGTTTGCTGTACGCAGTGAGCAAGCCAACCAATGCGCAGCACTGGCGACTCCACCGCGTAAGACATTCTGCGCTCGCCTCACCGTCGACTGCGTTCAGCTTGATGAACGTGAACAAGTTTTCTAAAGCGGCAAGCGCTTGGAAGACTACCTGGTCCGAAAGCTCGGAATAGCAAACTGTCAGACTGACTAAAATGGAGCTGTCGGCAGCGCTAAGACGCGCTGCTTGCTTTTTGACGGTCTTCAGTACCGAAGGCGGGACTGCGTTGGACTGCGTTTTGCAGAAAAGCATTTGTGCGCAGCGGCTCATGTAGACGTCTAGGCAATGCAAACAGCCGGAACGAAAGACAGAGGCGAACTCGAGCTTGCTTTCGTCGCTCGCAGCCGAGACGAACTTAGCTAGTGTGAGATGCGCGTCGCGATCGCAGCGTACCATCAAATCTAGTATGTGGCTTTTGAGCAGAAGCGAGGACTCGTTCGACGCAACGGACGTGAAAAAATTTTCTCGGTGCTCGAAGTCAGCCGCGTTTCCGGACATTTCTTGCAGCAAATTGAATGCTTCGGCACGCTTCATCGCCAACTCCGGACGCGAATAGCTTCGCAGCTGCAAGCTGTTTGCGGTTAGGAAAACTGGCATTTTGTGCGTAACGTCGCTGAGCCCAAACACGAGCTGCTCCAGGATGTCTTTTGTGCTGCTGTCAAGTACCACCAGCGGCGCAGTTAACTGGATGAAAAATAAGCAGAAGACTTGGTTCTCGTGCAATGCAGCACTCAGGTACTTAGGACGCGTGACCAAAGTAGAGTTCAATTCGCGCAACGTAGCAAAGCAGCACTCGGAGCGCAGCAGTGCGGCTTCGCTGGCGCTGCAAATTAGGCGAGGCGCTTCAATGCCGTCCTTGCATGAGTTGCAAGTGATTTCGTCAGTTTCTGCCGCTAATCCCACAGCTGCATTTTTGCTTTGCGTCAATACATATGCTCTAGCGATGCAGGGCAGCAGAACAGTGAGCTTGGAAGTACTCGTGTCGCTGAAGTGCGCGTAAAGAGTCAGCAAGACGCGGGCGAGAAAATAGAGCATACGTTCGTCACCCGAATGTGCGAGCTGACACAAAATTTGTTCAATAGTCGTTCGCACTTCGTTTAACACTCGTCTGGATCCAGAGACAGCTTGTAGCGCAATCAACTCTGTGGATTCTAGCTTGACAAGAAGCGTTTCGGTGTGTACGCAAAGCGTTATGATCTGTCTGCGCGTATCTTCGTCGAGGGGTGCAGGTTTCTCAGTTGCGAAGCAGCCTGCGACCTGCTCTGCATCAGGCAAGGACTTGGATATGTTAGAGAATCCATTTCCGATCAGCTGCAACGCGGCGTGAATCGTATCGACGCGCTCGCACTTTTTCTGCATGATGCAAGCAAGTCGCGTCACAAAATGGCTGCTGCAGTTGAGCAGCAAGAAACGCAGCGTCAGAATGTTCGCTGTAGCTGCTGGTTCATTTGCACAAGGTGCGGCACAGCTGCCGGAGGTGAACGGTTCGAGCGGAGATGTGACGTGCGCGAACTGCGCTGCTCTGATCTCGCTTTCCGCAAAGTCAGAAGCGAAGCCAAGTTTGCTGTGCAACTGCTGCAGTATCGATCTGTGCTGCGGCGTGTCGGTGCACGAACAAAGAAGCAGAGAAAAGAGGACAAACCGGCTGTCGAGCTTCGCGAGAATGTCGACGCGGACGCTTCTGTTCACGGAACCGAGCGAAGAGCAAGCCGATGCGAAACTGAGTTTGGAAAAATGCGCAAACAGGTCGTTGCTGTCTGGCTGCTGTTGCAGCAGCGCTATGATTTGCTCGCTCAAAAACTGCAAAACGAGTTCGAATCTCTTGCGGTACTGTGTGTAGTGCGGCGAGCTGTTGAGGCACAGTTCCGGCTCGGCGAAGCTAAAAGGCGCTTCCTCGTCCGACTCAGATCTCTCGCCGTCGGACGCGAAAACCGCGCTTTGAAGCACCAGACTCAGCAAGTCGGTTTCGTACTGTGCGTTCGAAGTTTTCGTCTCGGCTTCGGACTCAGCTCCGAGTTCGACCTTGCGCTTTGGCGGTTCGTAGAAGAGCTGCACGTTGTCGAAGTAGCGGCTGAAGCAGAGGAAGCAATCGATAAGCAGCTGCACATGGCAAAACAGCGCGCACGCAAAGTCTATGGCAAACCGCTTGTCGAGCGTCAAAACGGACTTCAGGTCGGTTTTAATGCGGTTTGTCGAGATTTGCACGCCGCAGTGGAACTTGCAAATGGCGTCGAACAGCTTGGCGTGCGCGGCGAACCAGCTGAGCGCGGTCTCGCCCTTTAGCTGCACAAATTGACTAGCAGAAGTTTGATCAACCAGCTGCTTTGGCTGTAAAAAATAACGAATGTAGGCGTCCTGCATTCACGCATATTTGCTAATTTGTAAATAGGGGGTAAAATGCATCTCTTTGCGCAGAGTGAGCCCTGCCCCGAGTGAAAGGACACAACCGGCTACTCTGCTCGGCAAACCACTTGTGAACTGGGCGGCGCGCCGACAGAAACAACTCTCGCCTTCTTTTCTTGGCGTTTCTCTTTTTCAGCGCTAGAAAAATAGACGGTTTGGTACAAGGTCAAGAGACCGCCCGTCGCTATAATCGCGGCCTGGCTGCTGGTGAACAGCGAGACCACATGTGCAATGCTTACTATTGCTAGAGTGGACGCCAGATAGATAAGAAGATCGGCCTTCTCAACGTCGCTCTTAGCGTCTACGTCTCTTTTATCCATATTTGCTCTAATTCAATTAGTTGAAAATTCTGGCAGTCTAGTGGGAATGGAAACGCGAACACGCACATAACGGATTTACATTTTGTGATGGTTGTTTTATCGGTGTTGTGGATCTTAGTAAATGCAGATAACGTGCTTAAAATCGTAGAGTCGGAATACCTTGCGTAGGTTGGGCCAGGAGGCACGTAGTACTCCGCGCTCCGCGCTTACAGAGCTCATCGCAGAGCACGAATTTAACACGGCTCGCGTAAGTCGACATCATGCGTAGTTAGATTTTTCGCTCGGGGCTCGCCGCTGCAAACAATAAGACGCAGTTTCTCCAGGCACTTGTTATCCAAAACGATGAACAAGAAGGCAACGAACGCCTGCTCTCGTCAGAACTTAGCTGGCAGAATATTCACGGAATCATTGCGAGCTACACGCCGTTCTTCGCCCGTTTCAAGGCCATCGGAAGCTAGGCGGTGTCTCATTTTAGTTTGTGTGAAATTGCATACACAGCCGAGAGTGACAGATCTCACTGAGTTCATTGTGCAAGAATGCTCGCTCTGCCGTCCTCCGCGTCCACCGACGCAAAGTGCTACAGCTTGCCGCTCATACGCATTGACGTTGCGGCGACTGGCAGCCGCGGCGCCCAGCAATCTAGTTTGAACACGCTCACTGCGCTGTTTTGCGAATTACTGCAGTTTGCAGGAATCTCCTTCGGGGGCTTCGAAGCAATGTCCGATGCAGAGCTTTCTGATGCAGTCGTTGCTGTTCTGGCTGCAAAACTTGCGGCAGGCGCAGAGTGCGAGCGGTTCGTGAGTTTTGTGGCTTCACTCGCTAGCGCCGAATACACGCAGCTGCGGCAGCTTTTGGAAGATCTATTTTGCTTTCTGCGACAGCGCTCGCTATTCCACGTCGCGTGCGTCGCGGAGCTCCTGCTGGTGGACGTCGCAGCATCAGCCGTTGCTGTGAACAGCTTTAGTGCAAAGCAGCGTTTCGCGACCTTTGTGCTCGATAATTGTGTCGAGCTCAGCAACTGCATGGGAACGAGCTCTGCGAAGAAACTGCAGTCTCTCGCTGTCTTTCCGAGCAACCTCCGAGCGGCAGTGCTGCGTATGTCGCTGTTCGACTCGAAAGAGGAACTTTGCAATATCGCCCGGCTTTTGCTCGCACTGCTGCAGATGGAGTCTGAGCGTGTCGTGCTTCTTTCCGCGCTTTGCAGCAGTCTCATCATACAGTTACTGCTCGATTATTTCGAGTCTGTGTGCTGCGCCAGCTCGAGCGCCCAACTTCCGCGCTTCTTGAAGCGAACGGGGGACCTAGTAATGATGCTTGCGGAAACTACAGTTGAGCGGTACAGTCGTCTGTTGCCTATCGCAGTGAACCGGTACTCGTGGGTCGCGGTGGGTGAGATGGCAGGGAATATTTTCAGCTGCGCAGCAATGCTGTTACGTGTCAGCGGCAGGACTGCAGCTGGCGTTGCCGAATCTAGTTCTTTTCAAAATCTCAAACTGTTGTTTGTGCAGCTGTCGGATTTGCTGGTTGTTGACTCACCGCTACTCGTGCGTTTAGGCATTTGGAAGCGTTTGCTGTGGTTTCTTCAGCAGACGCCGAACCCTGAGCTTAGCTTGCTGTTTGCTCAGCTTCTAGCTCCATTCACGTTCGATCGCTGGCTGCTCAAGGTGGTCGAGAAAGACGTCGGAATAGACGCCTTGTTCCTCAGCAAACTGTTGGTTTTTTGCGACGAAAAGCAGTTTTCCGTTGACGAGCGCACTTTACTTGAGATGCTTGACGTCAGCCAGCGGCGCCATTTTAATGCGTATCTAGCGCGCCACATTTTGGCGCTGGGCTTGGTGCGCTCGGGTTGCGAAACGGAGGAAACGCATCGCGCGAGTATTCTAGCTCAACGCGACTTTGGCGCCTCCGACGAGCTGATCGAGACAGCTATTAACCGCTTTGTCGGCTTACGCGATACCGGCGTTGCCGAGCCGCTGCTGTTTAAATGGGTTAGCTCGCTGTGCGATGAGTTCGAGTTTGCAAGCGAAGCTATCGAGTTCACAGTTTGCGTGCTGAAGTTCGTTGTTAGCACAGAACCGCTGAGCGAGCGCTCCATTGGTACCCTAAGCAAACTTGCGTTTTCAAAGCGTGCTGGTATACAGAGTTTGCTACTGTTTACGTCTGCGGTCATAGCGGCGCAGAGATCGCAACTGAGCCGCGAAGATGATTGGAAAGCGCTGCGCTTCTATCTGTCGCACAGCTTTCGAAGTGCGATCTCGCATTGCTGGGAGGCATTGCCGGGCGTTCTGCAGTTCATGTTGGCAAGCGGGTACGTGTCTGGGGAGGAAGACGGCGCGCTCAAAACTTTGTTGTTCCTCGTGAGAGAGTGCATGAAAGTGCCTCTGGCTTGCGTCGCGCCAGAAGGCGAGTACGTTCCATACTATGAGAACTCGATGAGCACCGAGTGCTGTCTCGAGCCCAGTGCGGCTCGTAGCCTGTTTGAAGGGCTGGTAGGCGCCCACACAGCAGCTGAGTACGAAGAGCTTCGTGCGACTGCAGCCTGCGTGCTGCTGGAGATTAACTATAAATTTGCGTTCTGCACTACCGAAGAATTGTTGGATTCGCTTTACCAAGGTGAGCGCAGCTGCTTGGGCTCTGTGGAAAGCGGCTCTTACGGCTCGTGCAAAGAGGAAACCGCAGAGAACCCGTCATTAGAGCAATGTACTGTCGTAGAGTTGCTTAGTTGTTGCCTCGCATTCAGCCAGCAGCAAAGTGCTGCGTGCACTAAATTAGCGAAGACTTTCTTGAAGAGTTACTTCGAGACTTTCAACGTTTCGCCGGATTTGGCGCCTCGTGATGAGTTTTCAGCAGATGGCTTGCGGACGCCGATGCGGCGCAGTAGCGAATCGGTGCTGCTGGCAGAAGGTGATGTTGGCGTGCTGGTTTCGCTTTACAGGCGTGCAGTCAGTTATCTCTTGAGCCTAGCGCAACATATTGATAGGAGTGGTTTCGTGAAGCCCGAACTGTTGACGTCGCTGGCTGCGTGCTTCGTGCTACTGACTAAGTTGTGCTTCGAAACGCGCTGGCTGCTGGTAGTGGCAGCGTTTCTGCAGCGAACGCAGCTGGCTGGCGTGGCCGATCTTGACGCTGCAGCGTATTCAGCGTACCAAATCTGCACGCAGCTGTTCGTTGCCAACTTCTCCGGCTCTGCAAAGTGCGTGGCCCGCGCTGGCGGCACTGTGCGGCTGCTCACCTGTCATGCATACTTGAGTGGCGAGATTTCGCTGCGGTTGGTCGGCCAGCATGAGCCCGGCAGTCTTTGCGCGTACGCGTTGCAGCATCTGGTCGAGTGCATGTGCCGCTTCCCAATCTACGAGTTTTGGTTCGACTCGCAGGTGCTGCTGAGTTTGGGCACAGACGTCTTCTTAAACGAGAGAGCAGCGTTCCGGCCTAGCGCGCTCGTTCTCCAGCGCATTCTGGAGTTCGACAACGCGCCCGACAGTTCGGAAGCTGGTCTACCGCAGTCGCTGCCTCTGTTCGCGACGTTCGTGGTTTGCTTGATGTTTGACGTCGTCAATAAGGGGCTGGCTGGCGGAAGCTCGGACGCCTCGAACGCCGCGCAGCAGAAGTGCAAACTTGTCGCGGCGTTTATGCATTGCAAATTGGCGAAGAGCGTCGCGCCGCAGTCGCGCATTCGCGTAGCGTTGCTCATTCTTTCCCTTCAACTGCAACTGCTTTCGAGCGGAGCGGATTTCGACTTCGTTCTCGCGTGCCGGCCGCTGGTCGCGAGCGGCGTCGCTCCGCCCTTCTCCGCAGCGGACCGCAACCAGCTCTGCGAGGGTTTGACGATTTTACAGGGCGACTTCAGCAGCCTTGACACGCGCAGCGCAGCACGCTTTTTAGAACTCAAGGCGAACTTGTTGAAAAGCATGTACACGAAAGTGTCGGACCGTGCGCTCGAAGATATCGCAAAAATTTCTCTGGGGGTGCGGTCGGCTGCGACGCGCGGAGCCAGAGCTGCTGCGTGAGAGTACAAAGGGATGGACGTCGGAGCTCGGCGTGGGCGGCTGTGACACAGACTGCGGCGGCGCGAGCGGCGAAAAACCTTGCAACGAGGCTGTGATTTGAGCACAAAATTAACTTGTCGGAGAGTGAACACACACTAGTCCAGATTGCTATTATTGCTAATTTTATAACTTAAATTGTTTTGCGTTTGCGAGACTCTTTTGATCGATTAAATCCCAAACTGAATAAGTTTGTGGATGTTAGCCGCGAGAGAAAAAGCTTTGAGCTTCAGTGTGTTCACGGATCACGCAAGGCGCGCAATTTGAATGTTTGCGCCTGATGGAGAGAGAGAAGCCGTTGGTTTTCACGGCGACAACAACGCGGCGGCCGCGCCGCGGTCCAGCGTCTCCTCGACGGCAGCCCGTGACGAGCTGTCTCATGCGATGTTTTTCACGGTGCCGGTTACACGAAAGTACTTCACGGTCATGACGAATCTGTGTTCGTTGTCGAACCAGGTCCGCGTCGTGCGCGCGGCTGTGCCGTTCGCGCCCGCCGCTGAGGCACATATCGCGGCAGAGTTGTCGCAGATTCTCGAGAGGGGCGGCGAGCGCTGCGCCATCATGGAGCTGGGCTGCGGTGAGTCGCTGCTTGCGCGTTTTGAAGCGCTGCGGCGTTGCGGCGCCGCCAATTACTTCTTCGACTTGCTGTCTTTGCGCGACTTCAGCGCGGCGCGCCTCTGTCAACTTATCGCTCTGATCGAGTCGTGGACGAGCGCCGACCGCAACAGCGTAGCAGTACTCCTTTTCTCCGAGTGCTCCGGTTCGCTA
Organism: Dermatophagoides pteronyssinus; assembly: GCF_001901225.1. Taxonomy (NCBI): domain Eukaryota; kingdom Metazoa; phylum Arthropoda; class Arachnida; order Sarcoptiformes; family Pyroglyphidae; genus Dermatophagoides; species Dermatophagoides pteronyssinus. The sequence goes on along the minus strand of NW_020873302.1, from coordinate 346,895 downwards.
GCGGCCTATTTACTGGGGTACGTTGTGTTTTTGTTCACCAAGTTGTGCCACCTGGAATGCTTGTATACGGCTTCGCAAATCAGCGACTATTTTTTCAATGGAAGTGACGGCCGTTGCGCCGTCGGCGCACAGTGCCGCGGGGAGGAGGACTGGCAACACTGCGTGGTACTGGTGCCGAGCAGCGCGGACTTGTGTTTGCACGGCAAGTCCTGTGGGGACAGCGCGGCGGCCAAGTCGCGAGTGCTGCTGACTTCCGCCGAGCTCTGCACGCTGGCGTACAACTCAGTCTCAATTTACTTGCGACAACAGTCTTTTAAGCAGATTTGCGTGATTGAACTACTCACGTCCTCCAGCGGCATTCGGCCGTTTATTCAGTCGCTGACGAAGCTGCCTGCAAGCATTCGCGCTGAAATCTTGTACTTTCTAGACGTGCATCGTTCAGTTCAGCATGTCGGCGCCGCTCTGGAGTTGAGCAGCGTTTCGATGAGCTTCAGTGTTGTGGGGCTCAGCACGCCGCGCCTTGAGTTCTACGCTTTGTGCGACTTGCCGGTGTACGGTGTCTCGCGCGTGACGTCAGAGCTGTGCTACGACGCGCTGACACAGCATCAGGAGCAGGGCAAGGCGCTGTTCGACTTTTTTAATGCTGCGCACGGCGCTCTTGAAGAGGGGCGCGCGACCGCCGTGAGCGAGTGGGACGAGCGGCGGAGCCAAGCCGTGCACTGCGTGTTGCTCGAGGAAAAAATCTATGTGAGCACTGTCAACTCACTGTGCGGCGCGGAGGCTGGCGGAAACGATTCGCAAGAATGTGATAGCTTGCTGGCACTGTTGCAGCAGCACTCGGGGGAGTTTGGCTCGACACCCGCCTGCGCGTACGTGCAGCTAGGCGACGCGACCGCAGCGCCGGTGACGGAGTTTAAAAACGACGGCGTCTCGTTCAGCTGCACGCTCGACTTCAGGAACAGCTGCACGCTATTGTTTTCGCGAGTTGCGGCATTCTTTCGGCTAGCCGACCGAGTACCTTTGCATAAGCTGGCGCAGCTCGTGGATTTGGAGACGGTCGGCGAGGCACTGCGGACAAGCGATCGTGGCGCAGATTTGTTCAGCGTCATTGGGAACTTGCATCTGCTGCCAAATCGACTGAAGAGCGGCGTGGCTGTTTTCGACTCGCACCAGTGTTTCGACTTTTACTTGCTAGACCACCGCGCAAACGTGTCTTGTGCTGTGAAGCTGGTGCCTACTTACACTTTGCGGTTGCTGCTCGCGTGCGAGCTACCTTCGGCCAGCTTCAGCGCGCGGGTTGACGACGTTGTGTCTGACTTGAAGCATGCCTTGAAGACGTTGAGGGCCATCGGCAGGTCGGAGCCGGAAAGAGCAAAGCCGGAGGGGGGCGTAGCAAAACTGTTTAGCCGCTTCAAGTCCTTCGTAAAGACCCTCGGCAGCGAGGAGCAACACGATCTTGCCGCACAAGCGCTCGGCGCGAAAACAACCTTTGAATTGCTTGCGCGACTCTTTATCTTGAAGTCCCGCGTCGAGTCGCGAAGATTTGCTGAAGCGGCGCAGGCCGTTGAAGCGAATTCTTTCTACTTCTGGATCGCGAGTCTTTGTGACAAAGGCATGGACCGCGCGCCAGAGTCTTGTACCGCATCTGCGGTTCCGGGAGTTAATCGTTCTGAATCGTTTGCGGCCGCGAGTGACAGATATGCGTCTACAGGCTGCGAAAACTCGTTTAATCCTGCCAGCTGCAAAACTGACACCGAGGCCAGACGGCTCGAGTTACTGCTTGACTTGTCAGACAAAGACTGTCCGGCGCAGTGGGACGTTAGCTCTTCGAGCAGCAACTTTCCGGCGTGCATGACACCGCAGTGCTTAAAGACGGTTGAAAGTGCTGAGGAAGGTGCTTCGGCCGTTTGCTTCAGCTTTAGCGAGCAGCGTGCGGCTGCTGTCGCGCGGCTGGAGGAACAGTTCGACGCTGCAGCTGCGGAGCTTTCATCGAGGGTTACGGGCCCGCGCAAAACGCTTTACGGCTCACTTGCCAGCACGAAGTACGGCGGGCTCGCCTCGCTGTGCAACTCGGTCAAGCGGGGCGAAGCGGTCGCGGGGCGCCCGTGCTACGCGGAGCGAGAGCACTTGTTGAATCCGGCCGTCGCAGGCGAGCACATTTTCTGCGGCAACGTGAATGTGGAGTACGGCAGCCTGCGTGGAACGGGCGCGCGCTGTGACCACAGTTGTGGAGTCGGGTTCGAAACTCAGACGAGTATCTTCCAGAAGCAGCCAAGCGCTGCAGAATGGCACTACGGAAACGCGAGGAACGCAGGCTCATCGAGCAATTTCGTTTCGCTCCAGCCCGAACCGAACATGGCGCGCGCCGCAAAGGCTTATCGTGTCGTGGCGCGCGAGGCCGTGAATTGCGTCAATTGCTTCGCGACTCACGATTTCGTTCCGTCACCTGGCGTGCTCCAGAACTACGACGGCGTGGAGCTGTTAGAAGAGAGCATCAGAGACAACGTTAACTCGTGCATACCTTGGGGCATGCAGAAACCCACTATGCGCACTATCATCCGCGGCGCCTGCAGTCTAGCGCAAAGCTCGTTTCACTTGGGCTGCCAAGCGGTAAAGTGCGTGTTCATGTCGGAGGATTATGCGCGGCCTGCGGACGCGTACTTGCACAATGTGAAGAGCTATCTGGAGCAACAGAACTATTCGCCGGCATACGTGTACGAAGATGAGAGCCGAGTTTTTAGGTCCGAGGCATACAGCCCGTCTTTCAAGAAGACGGCGAAGTCTGAGGTCCGAACTGAGCCTGCGCCCGAGCCTGTTGCGGGGCGCATTGCGGCGGCGGAAGCGAAACGCGGCGTGAAGTACCGGACGCTGCAGACTGCCAACGAGATTTGCTTTAGCTCTCCGGGCAGAAAGGTTTTCTCGGAAGGGATAGATTTGCGCTTGAGCGACCGGCGGTTTATCGAAAGCTCAGCGTTTCACGTGGAGACTTCAGACATCGAAATATCCGACACGGACGAGCACGTTTCGCTGCGTTCGCGTTGCAGCTCGATGCAGGAAGCGGGACTCACTTCTTTGACGTGTTCCAAGTCTCGGTACTCTTTGCACTCCATTAAAACGGCGTGCGCAAGCACCGGCGACAGTGGAACGCATTGGCGCGAGCAGAGCTCGACAGCGAATTTGATTGACTCTTTCATCTGGGATCGCAGCGAGCTTGCGGCGGAGCCGCGCGCCGCTAACTCCGAAGCCGACTTGGTGGCTTCGGAAGTTGCGACCGCGCAACAGGGAGTTGACCCGAAGGCGCAGAAGTACATAGTTTTTTGTAGAGACGAAATGCTGCACTGCGACAAAGCGGCGGAGTCGGCAGTGCGCGGGAACAACATCAAAGGTAGGTTTTGCTACCCTGCGACGCAAGGAGGTGATGTAGATTTTAGTGATGTATCGCCAAGGAGCTGGTTTGAGCGGCGGCCCGAGCCGCGGCCCACAGAAGAGTACTTCAGTTTTCCGGATTTCACGCCAGTAAGTTGCGGCGATTCGGCTCCGGCGCGCACGACCGCCTACTCCGCGGACGGTGCGAGGTGTGCAGACAGCAGTGCGCTGGCGGCTGAGATGCAAGCACTAAAGCTTGGGTTTGAGCCCGACAGCATTAGCGAAGAGTTTCTTCGTGTTTTCAGAGCTGCTCCTCCGGTGCAGCAGTTTCTGGCGCGCGACGCGATCAACTCTTCTGCGAGCGAGAGGGCTGATCTAGACGCATTCTCCAGTCCGATGCGCTGCTTTGCTGATGAGCTTGAAGCGCATCAACACACGATTCGGCCGTCCAGGTTGTCGTTGCTGCTCAGCTCTCCTGACGCGCCGGAGAGTTTTGCGCCGCGACTCGGCTTGAAGTACTCCGCGTTGGGAGATTCTGTGCCCGGGTCTGCTGAATCGCTGATTGTTGGTTTTACGTACAACCTGTCACGGATTTACCCAGATGGCGCGGAGTTAGAGTCGCCAGAGTATGCGGCTAGCATCGCAGACGCGGCTCAGCAGTTCGCGGAAACGGCTGTGGAAGCTCCGCCGCGAACGGCTTTGCCGATCGCAGTTTCGCTTGGCGCTGACGTGGAGCCGGACTGTCCGACGGGCAGCGAGGTGTTGTGTTCCGGCGTTGTGCCGTTCTGTGAGACTCACGTGGTGGATGAGCTGTACGGCGCTCGCAAGCCAGAGAAAGACTTAGGCGAAAGTTTAATGAACCAGTCGACGAACTGCAGCGACGCGTCATCCTGCCAAAAATCGCGCGAGACTGTGTCTCAGCACGAGTCTTGCTCGCAGCTGATGGTAGACGGACTCAGCGTACTATCAACTGTGGAGCTTGCCACGCGACGGGATGCGCAAACGCAGAGCAGGCCGTGCGCGGTGTCGGCGCACATGGAGGAAGCGAGATCCGCCGCTGCTGCGAGTGTTGGCCGCGGCGCTGATGCTCCAAAGCAGAGCACAGCTAGCCGCAAGGCGCCGACAGTGAAAAAGCCACCGTTGCTCAAAAGCGGCTTGGCACCGGTAAGGTCGAAATCTGCGCTGGCACGTGAGCGGCAGTCAAGTGTGCTGCGCAGCTCGCTTGGCTCAATCTTGCATATAGACAGCACGGTACAGTCTTTCGAAGCTACGATCTTTGAGCACCCCGAGTTCTTGGAGACAAACGGCGCCGTGTGGGACGAGCATGGTATGAAGCGACACTTTTGCCGCGCCGAGCAGCGCAGGCCCGCTGAAAAAGGGAGCCCGCCGCAGGCCGACGCGTTTCACACCGTGCTGTCGCTGCACCGCGCGCACAACATTACAATCATCAAGAATCGCTTGGTTCCGAACGTGGACCGCTTCGTCGTGCTGCTAACTGAGCTTTCGCTGACAAACGAACTGACGCTTGACAATTTGACGAAGCTGGTGGCGATCATGCCAAACGCGACGGAGGAGCTGAAATTCAAGCAATACAAGTCGGACGTTGCTGGCTCGAAGGCGGTTAAGCCGTTGAAGAAAGAGCCTGACCGCGACATTTTTAAGCTCGCTTCTTGCAACCTGCCGGGAGCGCAGGCGCGTGTGAAAGTACTGAGCTACGCGCTGGGTGTGGATCAGTGGGTAGACAGCTTGAACAATACGGTCGACACTATGGCGAAGGCCGACGCAGCGCTTTTGAGTTGCAAAGCGTACCACGCGCTAATTCACTCGTTTGTCAGCGTTGCCAACTTTCTGGCAGCTCAGCAGGGCAGCGAGGTGAAGCTCCGTGGCATGTCGCTCGCCGACATTTTGCGCTTCGCGGATGTCAAGAGTTCGAGCAGCGACTACGTCACTGTGTTCAGCTACATTCTGATTCGGCTTTTGATCAGTCTGAACACGGGGCGCATCAAGCTGGAACTGCATGAGGCAGACGCAGAGGACGGCGCGACGACGAAAAACTCGCGCTTTAACAGTTTGGAGAAAGGAGTTTTGCCTTCGTCCCGGTTTTTGCGCTGCTTGTTCGCCGCGTATGCGCCGCTGAAGCAAGCCTCTTTCTTGACTGAAGAGCGCGTCGAGTACGCGGCGTCGCGCATCAAAGAAGGGGCGCGTTTCTTGGAGCGGGAGGTTTCGGAAAACATTGAATCGTACGTCAGTGCGGGCGGAAGCGCGTCGCTGCGCAAGATTTGCGCGGACTACTCTGAGAAAGCGAAACGGATTTTAGATAAGGTAGACGAGCGCTTCTGCGCGTTGCGTAGCTTGTCGCTGAAGTTCTGCCAAGTTCCTCCGCTGGAGACGCGGTCAGTGCACGACGCGTGGCCACAGCTGGGCGATCTTTACCGCAGTGCGTTCAAGATGCTGCAGTACGCGGAGTTCACGTTGAACCTGCTGCAGCGCTCGTTCAAGCCGCTGGTGAGCGTAGTCAGTGCGGCGGACTACGAAGCGTTTGCGCAACTTATGTTTGAGCTGCGTGAATACAGGGTCACTTACCCGGAGCTGTTAGAATTTGCAGAGCTGAGCAACTTGAGCATAGAGCGGTTGAAGCACATATTGGCGCGCAGGCTAGAAACAGCGAAGGTCGCAACTGCTGTAGGGATCAGCGGTATGAGCCCCACTCTCGCGCAGTCGCCAGTGAAACGTCTGGGCGATCGACCTTCAGACGCTGAGGCGGCTCCATCAGCGCATGCAAGCCGCTTAGCTAGCGTCTCTCAGTGCAAAACGGATTCGCCGCTTGCGGCAGGTGAAGGCAGCTCAGGCAGCTCAGACGAGCGCGGAGTGGTGAGTGGAAATTTGGAGCTCGAAAACCGTTGCGATTCTCTTCAACTAGCGGACCACGAGCAAGCAGAAGCGGCGTGTTCGCACAAACGAGGAGCGGCAGCGGAAGCGAGCTCCGTTTCGCAATCCAGCAGTCTTGCTAAGGCAGCAGCTGTTGCAGCACGCGTCGCTGGTTCAGTTGGGCCGCCGGTCCACGAGTCATCGGGTGCTGACAGTTGGCGTGACAAAAAGGCTGACATTCGTGCGTCGGCATGCTCTGCAGAAAGCGAAGTAATCCGCTCTGCGTCTGCGCTTTCTGTCGGAAGAATTTGCGGCCTGCAAGCGGCGGAGCGAGAGATCGTTGCGCAAACCCCCGCAGCACAGTCTAGCGTTGCGTCTGCTCGTCGACGAGTTGCAGTTGCGGATGATCCGGGAAGCGAGTTGCCTTCCGCGGAGTGCAAGGCGGATGGACTTCCGAATGAACCGCACGTTGGCTCTGTAGGGGTCGCCGCTGCAGCCTCTGTTGCGGAGCCGCGTCAAAACGCTGTGACACCGCAGAGCAGTGCAGCGTTCGTTGAGTTGCGGGATGAAAGCACAGCGCTTCCAGAAGCAGACCTGACCGAGCAGAGCGTTGATAGTCCGCAGTGCACTTTGGTTTCAAGCGCAGCGGAAAGCGCAGCGGAAAGCGCAGCGGAAAGCGCAGCGGAAAGCGCAGCGGAAAGCACAGCGGAAAGCACAGCGGAAAGCGCCGATGACTGCAGAGTTACCAGTTCACGCATACACAGAGAAAATTGTTCAGTGTCGATAGATGCGCTTTCGCTGAGCGCAACGGCGGCGGCTGTAGAGCAGAAACTGGGTGTAGCGAATTGCGCAAATCCGAGCGCTCCTACTGCAAGCCGCCGTGCGGATCCGGCGCCGCAGGACTGCCGCGCACCGCTTCTGAAAGAAAGCGAGAGCGCGCGGGACGCTGCCGTTGTGCAGGTTTGCGAGGCAGTTGAAGAGCACTTCGAGGAAGGCAGCGCAACGTCGCTAAGCTCAGCGCAGGTCAGCAGTAGAGAAGCAGTGCGGGAAGCTGCAGAGTTTTCGAGTGCACAGAGCAGTTCGCAAAGCGACATTGCGTCTCAGAGCGGTTTGCCGTCGCGTCTCGCAGAGCATTTGCCGGCAACTGCGGAGGGTTGCGCTCGGGCCAGCCCGAGGGCCGAGTTCGATGCCGCGACGCCGAAACGTGTTAAAGGTTTTGTAACGGCGAGCTCGGAGCGCAAGGGCGCTGAGCAGAATTCTTTAGCTGACAGCAGTGCGCAAACTCCTGTGCAGGCTAGCGCTCGGCAGAGCAAATCTGAGTTGTGCAGCAAACGTTCTGACTTCCAGTGCAGCAAGATGTGTTTTAGTCCTGCGACTACTTTGCGGTTGCGCGCGCTTTACGAGATCACCCCGGCGACTTTCCGGCAGCATACTGAGAAATTTGCAGTTGAAGACGACGCAAAGATTTGCGGCAGTGCGGCTACTCAGAGCGCAGTACAGGTTTGCGAAGCCGAGGAAGCAGACGCCGCTGCGTGTGAGGTTGCAGCCGGTGAGTCCGGCGAGAAGCAGTTGGCGGAGCCGGCTGCCTGCGCTGCGCCTAGACTCAAACAAAAGGATGCGTGCGGCTCGGTTGAGTGCGACATGGCGTATGCTGAGCTAAGCGCACGTCGCTTGCACGCGAAAGACGCTTCGAAGAAAGTTGTGTTTGCTGCGCAGCTCGCGAGTTGCAAAACGCACAGCGAGACGAGAGTTGAGGAGTCGGCGAGTCCAGTGCAACGGCCGGCGGCTGGCAGTTATCAGCCGGGCCGCAGTGACTTTGCAGCGAAAGACAGCGCGAGTGCGTTGCAAATTTCTGTCGAGACTGACGGAGGCCCGGTTGCCGCCTCGGATCGGTACAAAGCGACGCCGCTGCAAACGTGCGAAGAGCTTGGCACGGCGAAAACGCCTTCGGCGAACTGCAGCAGAGAGTCGGAGAGCAGTTGCGGATTGCGGTCCGGGTTATTCAAGACGTACGGGGGGGACGCGCTGCAGACGCAGGAGCTCTGTGCAGACCCGATTGCGTATTTGAACGAATTAGCGGCGCTGGCGTGCGAGCCTTGCGCGACGGACGCGTATGTCGCTAGGAACGAGTTTGGCGTCGGCAATGTGTTCAAAATGTACTTGACGCGAAAGACGGATGGAGAGTCAAAGGACTGCAGTAACGCAGGTGCTCGCACGAGGTTGAACGCGGCGTCGAAGCGGTTGGCGCAATGCGAAATTTGCGTGGCGGAGGCGAGTGGGCTGTGGCGAGATGGCGAGTCAAAAGACTGCTGCGGCGCCGAGTTGCGCGCGCCGCGGAAGTGGCTCCCGCGCTGCCAGATCTGCACGATGGAGGCGAGCGGCGCGCGGCGAGTAAGCTACTCCGACTCGGAGATAGCACCGCAGTGTTCGTTCGCAAAAGCAAACAAGGGCTTGGGGTACGTGAGCGACGATGAAAGCGCGCGCACGGTATGCGACGTGACGGGCGACGCCTTGTACGCGAAGCGCGTTGTTACAAGCGCTGTAGCGAACTTTGCTTGTGAGCGGCCGCGGTGCATAGGCCCGCGTCTGGCGTGGCTGTCAGAGTTGCTGGTGTACTATCGGGCGATTGAGGCGAAGTCAAAGTGGCTGTTGTTCACGGAGCCCGTGCAGACGGGCAGGTTCAACTTGTACGAGGTGATGCGCGTTAAGTACTACGCGCGGGTCGACGGCGGTTGGCGCGAAAAAAGCTTCGCGGGAGAGTTTCCCACGTTGCGCGCTACGCTGCATGCCGAGTTGCGCCGTGCAGAGTTCAAGCGCACAGGGTCTTTGCGGCGCAATTTGTCACTGAACCGGGACGTGGTGCACTTGGAGTTGGGCTCTGGCGCGCTGAGCAGAGCGAGAGAGCGACATCGGCGGCCGGCGAGCGCCTTTGCGTTTGGCCTGTTGGGCGCAGCACGGCCGCACAGCGCAAAGAGTCAAATCAACAAGCGTCTGGCGAAACTGTCGCCCACCGGGAGCAACGTGAATCCGCTGCCGCTGTCGGCGTCGGCGAATCTGTTTCGCTACAAGCTGACGAGTTCGGAGCGCGCGCGGCGAAGGCTAGTGGATTTGAGTTAGGTTGGCCTTTTTGCTGTTTTTGTAGCTTTTGACGATGATGAACAAAAAAGTCGCGGCGATGAGCGACAGCGAGTAGCCGAGCGCAAAATACTTAGAGTCCACAAACCGGCTGATTGTGCGGAGCGCCGTGTCGTAGCTGCGATCTGCGCAGCGGCGCTTACGAGTGGCTGTAATTGTCGTAGTCCATGTTTTCGGTAATGCGAATTTGAGCCGATTTTAAAAAGAACGTGCGGTGTCTAGCATTCAGAGCGAGGAACGCGAGCTGCAGCAATCTCGCGAACGAGAAAGACGCAGACGGAAAGCGCAAGCGCAGTGCATCAAAAACCTGGGCGGCTTCAAGAGCCTGGCCAAGGCCGAGGGTCGCGAGCCGGTGAAGCTGGTCTGGGACGGCTTTCAGTGGTATGCGCAAAGCGACAAAAGCGCGGGCGATATGAGCGACCCGATCTTGATAAACTGCACGCGGAAGCTGCGGCGGCTGTACTTCGGCAACCTGCCGACGCACCTGGGTTTGACGGAGGAGCAGTTCAACGACGAAATATTCGACGCTATGCGCAAGCTGAAGTTGTGCAACGACCCGGACCGCAACCCTGTGTTGTGTACGTGGATTGCGAAGGATAAAGGCAACTACGGCTTTGTGGAGTTCGCGACGGTGGAGGAGGCGGAGCGCGCGCGCGCGCTAGACGGCATGATTATTCTGCGCACGCCCGTGCGCGTGTCGCGGCCGTGCGACTACAGCAGCGTGTCGGGATCGGCTACGGGGTTGGACGCGCAGTCAGCGCAACTGCTGGAGGGGTTCGTGCCGAACATGAGCCAGGCGCTGGAAGCGGGCGCCGCGATGGCGCTGGAGACGCTGAAATCAGGCACGCAGAGCGTCGGTGGCAGTCGCGTACTGGTGTTCCGACAACTGATCTTGTCGAGCGACGTGTCGAAAAAGGAGGACTACTTAGAGCTGTTCGACGATATTTTGGACGGCGTGTCGAACTTCGGCCGAGTGCAGGTCGCGGCGCTGATCACGCCAGACTTCGCGAAGGGCGACGAGAGTTTCAACGCCGGCGACGTCTTTCTAAAGTTTGCGACAGCTGAAGAGGCGCAAAACTGCGAAATTGGCATGCGGTCGCGGCGCTTCTTCGACCGGCCGATCCAGATCCACTTCATTGCGAACCGCGTCTGGCTGAACAAGCTGCGCTGTCTGCCGGAGAGCGTTGTGCGGCACTTCCACGTCGAGACGAGTTAGTCGCGCGGCAGCGCAACGGCTGCCGCGAAAGATTGTTGCGGAGCGGCGCGGGGCGCTCCGTTCCTGCGCACGGTGAAATGGCGGAAGAGTAGGTGCCGCGAGTAGGCGATGATGAAACAGGTAATGATCGCGAAAATTAGTGCGAACGAGACGAACTCGAGATTGAGTTCGCATTTGCCGAGTGCAAGCGGCACAGTCACGACCGGCGCGCTGGTGTTCAAGTTGTAGCCGAGCAAGTCAATGATTGAGTAGGGCAGTCGCTGCGGTTCGTGGTGGTGCTGCTCGGGGTTTAGCAGATTCAGGTTGACGAGCTGAAACGCGTGCACGCCGAGCATCTGCGAGAGTCGGTCAATGATGAGCTCGTTGCGGTGCGCTTCGGGGACAGAGGTAAGCGCGGTTTCTTCGTTTGCGAGCGTGCTGCGTAGTGCGCGGCGCAAATTTTCCGCGTTCAACGTCTTGGCGACGCATTTATAGATCGGCGGCACGAAAGATACAAAGCTGAACACGTTGGCGTAAGAGCGCGCGCATTTGCATAGATGCGAGATCTCCACGTCGCACTGCACCGCTTCTTCGCTTTCGCCGCCGAACTTGCACTTGGGGTAGATGATAAAGCAGCCCTCTTGGTTGAAAATGTCGTGCGAAGACGCGACGTGGCACTGCGGCAGTTCGTCGTCGTTGGTGTTGCTAAGGCGCTTCGCGTTGCGGTAGTGCGTGCGTAGTATGTCTGCCCAAAAGGAAGCGACCGAGCGTTTGGACGCATAGTACGCGGAAAGCTGCAGCGCGCTGATGCCTCCCTCTTTGTAGCCGTGTTTTTCCAAGATTTTGCGCAGAGCGCTGCGGAAGCCCTCCAGCGCTTTCTCAGCTACTTCGTCGGCATCGGGTTCTCTCCCTTTTCTGACGGCGGATTCATCGAAATCGTTTCCGGCAGGCGGCGCGCTCGTCGTCGTGTACTTCGTGAGCAGCGAATGCAGTCCGACGAACTGACCTGGCTCCACAAGGTCCGTGAGTGACTCTCGTTCGAGGTACGCTTGTAGAAACGAGAAAGGTGCCGAGGAACTCAGCTCTGCCATTTTGACGCTGCGCTCAGGCGCGCTGTGAGCTGACTTCGCTCTGGCAGACTTGCGCTGCTTCGAAGCCATGGCTTGGTCGCAGTTTACGCGTTGCTCCAGCTCGAAACTGCGAATTTCGATCAAATTAATTCAACCGCGAAGCGAATATAGATTATGCGCGGGCGCGCCGCAGCGAGCACTCACCAGACCAAGCCCGTCCGCGCGACACGAAGTTTGAGTTGGTCAAACAGTTCGCAGAACGCTGGCCAGTCGAAGTTGCGCGCGAGGTGTGCGGTGCGGCTACTTTGTGTGAAGAAGACGACTTCAGATGCAACGCTCGCCGTGCCGGCACTGCGCACGCTGTTTCTGCAGAAAAACTCGAAGGTCTTCTTGTACATGTCCGTCAGCCGCGGCTGCTCGGCCGCTGCATCGCCCTTTAGGCAAGACAGCATTGCTTTTACGTTATCTTCGTCCAACGGGATGCCGAGTAGCTGCACGGTCGCAGCGACGTAGTGCCCATTGAGTACGCGGCGCAGCGGAGATTCCGTGTGCGCAGCGGCGAAGAGCGTGAGTCCGCGTGAAAGGCGGTAGTGCTCGCCGTACCGGAACAGTTCGTTCCAAAGGAACCAACGCGCGGCGTACAAGTGCACCTTGGCGTCTGCGTTGCGCGTGGCCATGCGCAGCGGAGGGTCTTTGCTCTCCTCCGGCGCAGTCCACTGCGCGGCGGCGGCGGCCAGCCGCGGTCGCTTGAGCTCTCGCGCGCATCCCGTGGAGTCTTCCGCACTCGCCGGCAAACGCTCAACGCTTTTGCAGGGCGGCATAGAGCTGAGCAGTTGCGCGTACACAACGTCCCACGAGGTGTCTACGGGCGAGTGCGCGTCGTCGTCGGTGTCGCCGCGCTGCGCCTCTTGCAGAAAGCGCTCGAAGTCTGCGTCAACGTCCTCTTCTGCGGCGGCGGGCGCCTCGCGCCCGAGCTGCGCCGCGTCGGTCAACACTTGCAAAAACTCTTCAAAAGCGAGCCTGAATTTTCCTGCGAACTTAAATTCACATTAATAGTTTTGGTCGCCTCCTTCGCGAATTGGTCCGCCGGCAACCTATCGCAGATCGCCCCAAACAGCCCGCGCACGTTAGTGCCGGACTTCGCGCTCGTTTCAAAAAAAATCGCGTCGTACTGCTTCGCTTTCGCCTCCTGCTCCTCCACGCTCACCGCGCGACTTTTCGCCGCGTCGCTCTTGTTTCCCGCAAGCGCAATGATCACGTCGCGGCCGCGCTCCTTGTATACGCACTCGATCCAGTTGTCCACAGCTTCAAACGACTCGCGGTTCGTCAAATCGTATACTACCACCACTGCCGAGCAGTCCCGGATGTAGCTCGGGATCAGAGAGTGGAAGCGCTCTTGGCCCGCGGTGTCCCACAGCTGCAGTTTGAAGGTTTTGTCATTGTGTTTGAAGTTTTTCGCGAGGAAGTCAATGCCGATGGTCGCCTGGTAGGTTTGGTCGAAAGTGTCGTACATGAACCGCGTGATCACCGAGGTTTTTCCGGTGCCTTGTTCTCCCAGGAACACGAACTTGAATTTCATCTCCGTGCGTCGCTGCTCCGCGATGCCAGCCACTTCGTGCGAATTATTGAATTTAATATTCGCAAAGTTTGATTTTCCGGCGGCGGCGCCGCGCGTTACGCGCCGAATGTGTGAATGTATGTGAACACTTGGTCAAAGACCGAAAAGTCGATGCCGCGCGGCAGTCCCGCTTGCGCCAGCTCCAGCAGCGCGGCTTGGAAGATCGGCAAGATTTTGCGCGAGTTAAAGGTGGACGAGTAGAAGCTTTTGTCCAGCTCGCTGATGCGCAGCGCGAGACTCAGCAGCATTTGCTCCGACTTCGGCACGAGCGAGCTGCTGAGTTCGAACGAGTCTAGCTGCGCCTGGATGCTGCGCAGTTTCTCGAAGTTGAACAGCACGCGCGCCGCGCGCAGCTGCCAGGTAGGCAGCGGCATCAGCATTTGCTGACAGTTCGCAAAGCGCTTCGTACGCGGCGCGAGCTGCACTGCGTGCGGCGCGTGCGAGAAGGTGACGGCCTCAGCGCCGACGCCGAACGTGTACTCCGCGTAGCAAACCACGCCGCGCGCGCGTACAGATTCGGGCGCGTCCCAGCTCGCTTCGACCACGGCCGCGCCGAGCTTGTTGAGCAAGGCGAGGCTGACTTCGTTGAGATTCGCGCTCAGCACGCGGAACGGCTGCACGGACAGCACCTTGACGTCTTTGATGGCGTCGACTTGGTGCGCGTACTTGGCGTGTGAAATCAGGTTGTTCACAAACAGGTGGTCGTCGTCGATTTCGTAGGGCACTGCGAAGATTTCGACGAGACCGGGGCAGAGCAATGGTTTGTGCTGTCCGGCGAAGGCTGTGCGTACGTAAAACGCTTGCTGGAACAGCTCGGTGCGAAATGGGTCGAACTCGTACTCGCAGTAGTTGATTCCGCCGAGGATACACAAGTCTACGTTGGAGTCGACGTGCAACTGGATCAGCTTCGGGTCGATCTTTTCTGGCGAGTTGTACAGAATGCGTGATGCCGCGGTGAAGTCGCTGCTGGACAACACCTTTTTGCTGGCCGGCGCGGTTTGATAGATGAAGGTCTTGTGGAACGAAACTTTGCTTGCGAGCCAGTAGGGCGATTGCGCGAGTGCGGCGTTTGCAGGCTCGGGCGTTTTTCGCTTCGGGCGCGCGTAGGTCCACTCGAGCGCAGGCACAGCTTTTGTGTCGACTGGCAATTCGTCGAGCAGCGCGGCAGCGCTCTGCTTGAACTTCGCAGCGATTTCGCCGAGGTTGTTAGTGGAGCAGCAGTACACGCGGTAGTCGGTTGTCGCAAACTTGCTCTGGACCGAGTTCGGACGTACGAAGAGGCGTTTAATCGTGGCGACCAGGTCGTTGTAGAGCCGGCAGTCGAAGAAGAGCACGTGCAGCTGCGCGCAGCTACCTTCGCGCACGCGCGCGTGCAGCACGCCCGCGTAGGTCTCTAGCGCAGAAGCGAAAGCAGTCTCGTACTCGTCGTGCGCCTTGCGCGTCAAAGAAGGAAAGATGTTCGGCATCGCTGAGCTGTCTGCGCGGAAGAACGAATTGTACAGTTTATCGCCTAGCGCAATTTCCGCGCCCGTAAAGGTCGCACTGCGGACGGGGAGGCACAGACTGTTCGGCGCCGCGTAGAGCGCAGGCGCGGGCGCGGGACGCAGCAGTATGATGTACGAAAAGCTCTTGTAGGAGCCGAAGTTGAGCAGCTGGTCGTTCGAGTTCGAGAGCATGAACCCGTACTCGTCGTACAACTCGAGGCTCAAAATCAACGCGTTTGGCGCGGACGGAAGTGTCGCGGCGGCGACCGATTCGAACTTGTGCTCGACGCGGCCGCTGTCGAGCGTGCGCTGCAGCGCATCGTATGAAGCGACGAGGTTTTCGGTGCGGAAGGAGAATAGCTTGAAAGGGTCACTCTCGCCGAGACTCACAACCGAGCGTTTGTCGTAAGGTAGCGGCGCGAGACTCCACTGCTCACGAATCAGCATGAAGTTCGTCAGGTCGATTTCGGCAACCTTCGCGATCAGGTCGATGCGTGATGGGATGTAGGTCTGCGCCTTGATTCCGCAGCTAAACAGCTTCAGTGGCACCAACGGATTTAGCAGGAAGCCGTCGAGCAGGAACGGGTCAATGATCACGAAGTCGTAGCTTTCTTCCGTCAGCCGCTGCACGTTCGCGGCAAAGTACTCTTGCTGCAGCCCTCGGAGGAACAGGCGCTGCGCGTTGCTCGAGGCTGCCTGCAGCTCAGGCGGCAGTTCGGCTTCCGCGCGCGACTCCTGCTGGCTGAAGAGGTCGATCACGCTCAACCGAGTCGCGCATTCCGCCGCAACCTCGTTCAATAGCGTCAACTCCAGCAAGTGCTCCTCCGAATTGACTACTAAACTAACTGAACAGCCTAACTTCAAAAGTGAGAGGGCGAGAAAGACGGAGGAACACCCGATCAAGAGCACGCTGCACGAGTCGCCCCAGCGCAGGTGGTTCTTCACGGAAAAGAGCGCGTGCTCGCAGTACGCCGAGGGGAGCTTCTGCGCTTTTTGGCTCAAAATTTGGTCGATCAGCTGCTTTTTAGACTGCAGGAAGGCCAGCGCAAGCACAAACTTTTTCGCCACGGCGCGCTGCTCCGCTGCTGCGTCCAGCTCTGGCGCGAACAGCGTCTGCGATTCGACGCTCGTGGCAGCCGGCTCGCTGCGCAGCGGCTTCTGCAGCAAGATCGACTCGAGATATTCCTTGCTCACCGTGTCGATGCCGTCGGCGTAGCTAATGCGCTGCTCTTCGACGGGCGCGGCGCCGAGCGCGTCGCGCTCCGCCTCCGCAAGCGCGCGGTCGAATTTAGCGTAGTCCGTCGTGTATTTTAGCAGTGCCTTCTGCTTCCATTTCTCGTTCTCCAGTGCGCGCACGCGCGCGGCGAGCAGCGACGTAAAGTCTGCGTTCTGCGTCAGCGTCGCTGCGCGCTGCAGCGCCGCTAGCGCAGAGTCTAAATGGCCGTACAGCTCGTAAGCCTTTGAAAGCCTCAGCCACGCCTTGAAATAGCTTGCATCGTGCTCCACAGCCAAGATCGCGTCTGAGAGCGCGGCGCAACGCTTGCCGACGTTCGCAAAGCACAGGCTGCGGTTCGCGTACAGTTCCGCGAGTGCCCTGCGATCGCTCGGCTCGGCGCACAAAATACACGAGGTGAACAGCTCCGCCGCCTTCTCGTAGTTCTTCTTGCGGAACTCGGCCCGTGCGTTGTGCCGAACCGACTGCTGCAGCGCTGCTAGATCGGGACATTCTCTTAGCAGCGAGCCGCGGAACTCGACCGAGCTCGTTTCATTGTTGATGAACCTATCTAATGCAACTTGAAGTTCCATAATTAAAAGAGCAAAAGGCTAAGTGTGCATCAGCGTTGTAAGCATTTTGTGCATTATTTCGCCACACACAAAACGCCACTTTTTGGCCGCGCGCGTCACGTTCAGGGGCGAAGCGCTCAGCACATCCGCAGCACGTAGTGCAGCAATTGGTACGTCAGTGCTTGCAGCGTCTCGCAGTACTCGACGATCTCGCTGCCTTTGCTGTTGCTGAGCCGCGAGTTGCGGAAAACCGCGAAGACGTCTGTCTTCCACTGCTCTATACTTTCATACTGATTCGTGGATAAGCTGAGCAACGCCTTGCGCAGCGCAAGCGGGCTCTTGATTTGCCGGTCGTTGCTCTGTAACTTCAGCGCGTCCACCTCGGGCGCGAAACTGCGGCTAGAACTGTGCTGGATCAACGCGTCCGTGATCAATTTCGCGTTGAAGCGCCAGTCGTACTCCACCGGTAGCGGCCAGGTGTCGGTTTTCAGACTGTACGTCCAGGGAACCACGTTTAGCTGATGGTACTGCAATAGCGACTGCGTGAGCAATCCGCCGACGTAGAGCTGATTCTTGGCCTCCTTCGCCAACATCGGTCGCTGCAGGGAAGTCGCAAAAATGTACGGACTCAGCTGCAGCCGCTCGAAAGCGAAGGTCTGGAGCTCGTTGTTCTTGTGTTTCTTGTCAACGGTCACGTTGCTGTTCTCTTCGCTTTCGAACAAGCCTACGATAGAATTGCTCGTGCTTACGATGCACTCGGGCAAACCGAAGCCAAACAAGAAGTACACGAGTTGGCGCACCGCGAACACGAGCTCGGCGCAGCAAGAACACTGTAGCAAAGCCGTGAGGTATGCCATCAGCACGCTGAACACTTCCGCCGAGGTAGGCACAACCGCTAAAGAGCGGTCGCCGAGTAGACTGCGCGTCAGCACCGCCGTGCGCTTCGCGCGCCGACGCTTGCTGTTCGCGTCGCGCGCGTTCGCGCAGTGGCTGCCCACCGCGTCGACTGCGGCTGCCGCTTCTGCCGCTGCAGTAGCCGCCTCGTCACCTGACAGGCCGTCCAGTTCTTCGACGGCCGCGTCGGAATTCGCAATGTCCCAGTCATACGAAGAGTCGAAGTTCTTGTTTTCTTCGGCGGACTCGAGCAGCGGCTGAGAGTTGTCTGGCGGCGAGCGCGTGGCTGAGTGCTGCGCAGACGCGGAGTCGAGCTGCTCAGAATCGCAGTCTGCAGCTGAGCTACGTTGCGAGGGCTGGTTCGAGCGCGAGCTGCAGGGGAATTCATCGAGCTGCGCAGCGAGCTGGTTAATGCGGTGCACAGCGTGCGAAGCGGGGTTGTCGAGCAAGAACACGGAGAAAACGTCCGGTTGCTCCTCGATAAGCTCGAGAAGCAGCTCATTCAGCTGCGTCCATGCCAGCGGCAGCAACTTCTGCTGGTCAAGGAGCGGATAGAGCACGTGCAAACCAATTGCCGTTTGACACGCGAAAAGCACGCTCTGTCCGCTCTTCACCAGAAACTTGACAGTCGTAGCGTCATTCACCCAGTAAAAGTCCAGCAGTCGCAGCATGCTCTCGTAGGAAGTGTAGTCGTCGTCGGCGCGCCATAAATCCCGCACCTCGTACAACGCAGGGAGCCGGAAGCGCGCAAAGTCGCTCACGTTCTTGTGCGTGATGCGTTGCAAGCCGAGCGGCGGTGCGATCTGGCCGGTCAGAAGCAGGTGCAGCGTGCAGCGGAGCGCCTCGGCGGCAATGGCATGTTCCGGGTAGCACTCGCTCACCTCTACCATTTCAAGCAGCTGGTGAGCCATCGCTCGAAACGGAGCCGCGACGTTCGGCAGAAGTGACGCAAAGGTTCTGCTCGTGTCGGCAGCGACGCGCGGAGAGAAGGCGGTGCAGCTCGGTGCGAGCGCGATCGCGTTCGGCGTCACGAAAGAGGGCAACGGTCTGAGCGCCTGCGTGAACATGAAGAACACGTCGGGTACGAAGCTCTTGGCAAGGTAGAACAACTTGAAAGCCCAAAGCAGCAGCGGACAGCGCGGCAACACGCGTAAAAAGGTCTCGGTGAACTTCCGCTCGATCAGCACGACCTTCCGCTCCACCTCTAGACGCACCAACAGTTTACTGAGCAGGTTCGCCAATGGCTGCGGGATCGGCTTGATCAGCAGTTCGTTCAAATTCACGACGGAGTCGCCAAAGCTGCGGGCGGTCCGTTCCAAGTCGTTCTGTTGTGCGCGCAGCGCGTTAAAGTTCTTGACGTAGCTGCTTTGCATAACCCGGAGCAGCGCGTCGTCGCGCATCGCAGAAGCGCGCGGCAAGCTGTGCAGCAGGCTACAGAGCAAGGTCTCGCGCATCGCGTAGAACTTCGGTTGCGCAGCTTGCTGCGTCATCTTCACGCTGATGGCGTTTGGCACCTGGTCGAGGATGCTGTGGAACAGGTCGTAATAGAGCGTAGACGTTTTCTGCTGCAGGTCGCGCAACCCTGCGAGCTGCGCAATCAGCGTTGTGGTAATTTGCATGACGTCAGGCGAGTGCAGATTCACAAAGGTCAGTTCCGCGATGCTGAACGAGGCGACGTCAAACGAAGCTACTACGCCATTCGGCATAAACGCGTCGCTGCAGTTGTCTGGAAATCGGCTGATTTTCTCGTACAGCACGAGCGGCGAAGTGTAGAAGAGCAACAGGATCACGGTCGCGCTCAGCACGGAGTCGTAGTTGTGCATGTGCCGATTCGCTGACGAGACGAGCACAGAGATCGCGCGGACGCGCACCTCCACGTGGTACCGGCAGTTGATTGCCACCGCGAACAGCGCACTGAGCACAAGCGGCTGGTCGGCGAAACGCACCAGCGCGTCGATAGCCTCGAACAAGGCGTGGCAAGCAGTCGAGTACGTGAGTTGTTTGATCCACATGAGCAGCGTTTGAAAGCGCCGCAAGCGGCCGAAGTTGAGACAGTCGTCCGCGAGCGCCGACCAATAGATGCCGAGCCCGCGCACCGCGCGCGAATCAAAGCTGCTGCTGTTCTCGTTAAGCCGGTTCTTCGGGATGAAGTACTGGCGGATAGTCTCGTTCATGTAGTTTTGCAGCATCTCGACTTCGTTAAAGTGCACACTGTGCGAAGAGAAAGATAGGTGCTCTTTGTTCGCCGCGGCCACGATCGTTTTGTTTGGCACGCCGAACAGCCTGGACACGTGTGGCTTGTTGCCGTGGTTGATTGCGAACGGAATCGTCGGGCTTTTAATGCTGCGCTTTGTGACGACGGCCTCGATGCTGGTCGCGATCAAGTGGCGCGAAATCTGGCAGTCTTCGAAGAAGAGTGTGCTGTAGTGCACGGGGGAGCAGAGACTGTAGAGCGAGCTAACAGGGATCGGCATTTTGACCGTAGCGAGGTCAACCGCACTGCCGCGCAGCAAATGCAGCCACATCAAGCTCTGCGTGTACGTCCCCTCAAACTGCGAGATCGTCGAAGAAGAAGGCAGACTCGGAGTCATCGCGTAAATGCTGAAGTAGCGCAGGATCGAGTATATCAGGAACGCAGCAAGCCACTGCGGACAGCCGCCGTTGCTGTTGACGGGAATTTTGTGAATGGAGCCGCTGGCGACAAGGCCTTCCATCAGTGAACTGTTGCTCACCGCGTAGCAGCGCTCCTCTGGTGAGATCTTCTGCCACTGCGTCTTCAGCATCGAAATAATGATTTTGTACAGCGAACCAGTCCCGCCGCAGACCGGCGTTGCGGAGTCACCGACGACGCCGAACCCGTAGTAAAGCAACGAGTCTTTTATGAGTACCTCGCAGCTATTCCAGTTGAAGGCTTCGACGCAGAAGCCTAGCTGGTCCAAAAGCGAGCGCGAGTTCTGCGTGTGTCCGAACGCCGTGTTGAGCCGATTGAGCATCGCCGCGACCTTCTGGTGTTTCGCGGCGCTGGGACCGGCGGCGCCGAACTCCGCCTTGCTGGATATCATCTCCTCGGTTTGCCGCTCGACTAGGTAGAGGTCGAGCAAGCTGGGAGCCGCGATGATGCAGGGCTTAAACTGGCTGCAGTTGTTGTAATCGTAGAGCGACGGCGGCGTCAGAGAGGTCTGCTGCAGGAACACCTTGCACTCGTCGAGCTGGCCGTTTTTGCGCTGCAGCGAAATCACAGTACCTAGAGCGTTGTGACCACAGCCGATGCCCGTAACGTACGCGTTGAAGAAGCAGCGCACCGCAGTAGCGATTTCCTCGACGTCGTACTGAGCGTGACCGCGGTACAGCTTGGGGTCGATGTCGTCGAAGCAGCGCACATTGTCAGGGTCGAACGCGCTACCGACGTCCGCAGCGGGCGGCTCGAGGTTCGACGCGTAGCCGTGCTCAACAAAGTGCTCTTTGACCGCAGAAACGAGCGCGTCCTCAAGGTGCTCAACGTCGCCCGACGTGGCGGCAAAGTTCAGCAGAAACGACTGGAAGAAGTCGCGCGACAAAAAGAAGCTGCCCTTGGAGTTCTCGAGCAGCAGCGACTCGAGCATCGCAAACAGCGCCGCCATTTTGGCAGTGCTTGCTTCGCAAAACAAATCCATCGCGAGCCATGCCCGCACGTTCTTTTTCATCGCCAATGGCTGGTATTCGAAGCCGCGCTCAACCGCGTTGCAGTACGCCTCGTTCAGCCGATACACGAGCAAGCCGGTATCGACAAATCCGAAGAGTGCGCGGTACGCGAGCACGGCCAAGTAGTTGAAGAAGGCGGTGCGGAACCAGACAGTGCGCGCGTCGTACGCGCGGTGTAGCCGCGGAAACAAACTGACGCTCTGCATCGCGGCGGACACCGCAAAGTCCCACTTGACGTGCAGCCCGCATTCTTCAGGACTGTGCGTCATGTAGCACGGAAACACGGCGTGCGAGCGCGAAAATTGCGGCCAAAAGTTGGAGTGAAAGTTCTCGCCAAACGTGCCCGTGTCGCCGACCGTCGTGTCTAGCGAGCCGAGCTTTACGGTTTTGAAGCGTCGCATGCTGATGTCAAGCAACGGGACGCAGAAAAAATGAAACTCAGCTGGGTCCGCGCCGTCGCGCTTCGAAAGCAAAAGTTGCGAAGCAGCCTCGTCGGAGACGGCGCTATTGAGCCAGGCGCGTAGTTTGCGCAACACGACGCCGTGGTGCCCGAAGTTGTACAACAAATTGATCAGCGTCGCTTTCGGAAAGTAGTACCGCGTGACGAGCTCGCCGTCGCGCGCCGAAGACGTTTCGAAGTCGCCTCCAAACACCGCTAGGTCTGAGGCGCAGCAGTTGCTGAAGTAGTACAGCGCGTTCGACGCACTCGCCTCCGGATCGAGCTGCAATAAGCCATATAAACTACGCGCGACAGTCGAGCTCACGCTCAAGCGTTCGCCGACGCAGAACACCGGGTGCGAGCTAGGCGCGAGTTCGACGACGGCGGCGCCGAGCAGATATTCGCGCTCTGCGGAGTAGAACATCGGAAACCAACAGTGTGCAGGCTGTTTGCCCGCGTAGTTCGTGACGAGAAAAAGCTGCTCGGCGACCTTCTCTTTTGCGAACACGTAGTTGACGGACTTGTCGAAATAGAAGCTGGAGTTTTGCAACAGCGGCGTGTCGAGAGTGAAGCTAAGGCGTAACGCGAAGTGCATCTCTGCCGCGCCGTGCTTCTGCTTCAGCGCACCAAGCAGCGCATGAAAGGGACACAGGACGCGGAGGCGGTCCGGCGGCAAGAAATAGTGAGTCGAAAGCAAATGATCGAACTCGGAAATGCTGTGGATCACGTAGTCTGCGGGCGACAGCGCGGCACTCACCGCGCTCTTTTCGCATTGCGTCGGCACCTGGTTCACCGTCGCACGCAGATCGCAAAGCAAACTGGAGTTTTCGACATGGAGCTCAAACACGACGCTAACAATCGGCTCTGCGACAGCCGCGCGCGCCTGCGCAGCCGCGTCGAGCTGCACGAGCAGCGACTCGAGCTGCGCTTCGTCCAAGCTGTCAAGCGATTCACGCTTGGACTGCGTTGCGAGCGCCACGGCTACTGCAGGATCCGTTTGCAGGTGCTCGGAGTATGCGGCATACGCCTCGAGGACGACGTCCCACAGGGCGGCAGCTTCCGCGGCGTCGAGAGACACGAGCAGCGCCTCGTCAACCCGCACTTGCAACGCAGCGAAGTCGAGGCCAAGCAAAAGGCGCAACGCCTCGACGCGCCGAGGGGCGAGAATTCGCGCACCCATCGCAGAAGTTGCGCACTGCCCGCCAAACCGTCGGGCTCGGCCGAGTGCTAAAAATTAACGAATTAATAAGATGTCGCAAAGGATTGGCGCGGCACGTGCTGCGGCAGCCGCCAGCGTCAAAAACTGTAGAAACTCTGCGTCTGGTTCTTCGCGCTGCTCTGCGAGTTCCACGCCTGCTCGAAGTCGTCCTGCTCAACAACGTAGCGATCGGCGCGGATCGCGCGCATGCCCGCTTCCTGGCAGATCGCAGCGATGTCCGCCGCGCTGAGGTGCCCCGGGCGGCTGAGCAGCGCGTGCAAGTCGAAATTCGGGCTAATGTTCATCTTGTTCATACAAGCTTGGAAAATCAGCCGCCGCTGCAGTTTATCCGGAATCGGAAACTCTATCTTGCGGTCCAGTCGGCCTGGGCGCAGCAGCGCCGGGTCGAGCGTGTCTACGCGGTTGGTGGCCATGATCACTTTGACCTGCGTCGCCTGGTCAAAGCCGTCCATCTGGTTCAGGAGCTCCATCAGGATGCGCTGCACCTCGCGGTCCGCGCCCGTCTGCGCGTCGTAGCGCTTCGTCGCAATCGTGTCCGCCTCGTCGATGAAGATGATGCTCGGCGCGTGCTCGTTCGCCATCCTGAAAATCTCGCGCACGAGTCGCGGGCCTTCGCCAAGGTATTTGTGCACGAACTCGCTGCCAACGATGGCGAAGAACGTCGCGTTCGTCGAGTTCGCAACGGCTTTTGCCATTAGCGTCTTGCCAGTGCCCGGAGGCCCGTACAGCAACACGCCCGTCGGCGGCTCCACACCGGTTTGCTCGTACAGCTCCGGGCAAGTGAGCGGCAGCTCGACGGCTTCACGAATTTCTTGCTTTTGCGTCTCCAGTCCGCCGATGTCAGCGAAAGTGACGTTCGGCTTTTCCGTCATCGAGTACTTGCTCACTGTGATGTCGAAGTCCTCCGGCAGCACTTCAATGATCGACTGCGACTGCCGATGCATCGCAATGGTCGCCATTGGCTTCAGCTTCTCGCGGTCAATCGTCGTCAACACGCGCACGTAGAAGTTCATACCGCCGATGCCCTGCACGATAGCGTGGTCTTCGTCGATCATCTCCTGGAACTGACCGATCAGCAGTGGCACAGACTTCATGCGCGTGAGTTCTTTGTTGACCCAGCCGATCTCGTTTTTCAAGTACGTGATCTCCGCCTTGAGAAACTTCTCGTGGATGTGCAGGTAGGACTGGCTACGCGCGAGCTTTCGGCTTAACAGAAACAAGTCGGCTGGAACGCTGCCGTTTGACGCGCATAACCGCGCGCTGTGCTGCAACTTTGCGCTCATGAAATAAAGCAAGCTTCGTTTAGACTCGCGAGGCGCAGCCGGTAGGGCGGACTGAGTCGAGGCAACCGCGGTTCGATTGCTTTTTAATAGCGAATATTAAAAGAATCAGTGCGGAAAATAAGCCTTTACGGCAAGCCGCGCACAAAGCACTCATTCGCACCGCGCCGGGCCGCCACGCGGACCGCGCGCTTAGCGCAAGTCTGATAACTCTAATTTGTTAGCCGTCAGCAAGTGCTGCGGCAACGGCGTCGTGGGCCGCTGCGGCGAGTCGCCGGCGCGCTGCAACTGCTTCAGCCGGCGCTCCTCCTTCGCTTGGAACTCTGCGAGCATGCGTTCAATTTCGCGGCCGAGTCGCGCGACGATGCTGAGGTAGTCCACAGGTTTCAACTTCTCGAGAGTGGCAGACGTTTCGCCGAAGCGCATGGCCGTTTGACTAAACACCTGCTCCGCCTTTTCGAGCACGCCCAGCAGTGTGGTGAGCTTGTCCAGCGCGGCCGTGAGGAACGGAATCAGCCGGAAGACAACGGCGTCGTCGGAGTCCTTGTTTGCGCTTTTCGCCTGCAAGCTTTGCAGCGTCGTCTGCGAGCGACTCGTCAGCGTCTCCAGGGCGCTGCGAATCGCGGGCAGGTTGATTGTCGACGCCTCCATGCACGGCGCGAGTTCATCAGTCATCTGCAGCTTGTCCACGAGCTGGCTACGCATGTACAACTCGAAGATGTACTCGAGCAGCGTGCGCACAGGCCTCCGCGTGGTCTTGTACTCGAAGAGCGAGCTGATCGTGGCGAGTCGCACGCCGGGCACGTCGACTTCGTTCAGAGCGGACGCAACTTTGGTTACCACGAGCATGAAAAAAACGAGCTTTCGCGAGCTGTTGAGCGCCTGCACGCCTCTGGTGAACTTTTGTATGGGTTCGTCGAGCAACGCATACTCTTCGTGGAAGCTCAACGCGAACGCGTGCGCCTGCAGCCGGTCCTCGAGGTCGTCGAAGTCCATTAACGCGCAGACGTACTGCTCGGGTCGGTCGCATTCCTTGATATCGCCACCGCTCTGCAAGAACGCCTTTACCGCCGCTACTTCTTCGGGCAGCGGCAGAAAGTTCAAGACCGTCTCAGTGTTATTCGCCGTAAACACTTCTTTGTCAAGTTTTCTAACCGCGCGGCGCAGCACGTCGAAGCCGCTCTTCGTCACGACGTACAGCGCTAGCGCCATGTTGTGATGTCGCTTCGGGTCTGAGAACAGTATCTTCACCTTCGGCTTGTCCGGCTCGGCAGATTTTTCCTGTTTGGCGGCGTCCGTGCGCACAACGCCGAACAGCTCCTCGAGCTCGCGTTCCGGCACTTCAAAGTCCTCGGTGTCCGTGCAGAAGGTATCCGCGTCACTGGCAGCAAGATCGCGCAAGGGCTCCCACGGAAAGCGCTTGTACTTCCGCGGAACGCGCGGCGCCGTCGACGGATTGACGCGCTTCGGCGGCGGGCCCTTCGGCAGCGTCTTGCCAAGAGCGCTGCTCTTTTTCGTCGGAGGACCGATTTTGCCGCCCACGGCGGTCTTTTTGGCAAAGGGCGGCTTTGGCGCTGCGCTCGCAGTCTTTACGGGCATCTTCGTCGCAACCGTCGATTTTACTCCGGTCGCCAGTCTGGCTACGGCCGCTTTGCCTGACGGCGCGCCGCTCGTCGCTTTCGAAGCCGTGAGATTCGCACCAATCGCAGATAGCGGCGGCGCCGCAGTTGCCGCGCCCAACGTGCTGAACGCTGACGCGCTTTCCGCTCGCGGAGCGAAGGCCGCTTGCGCCGCCAGCTGGAAAGGCACACCGTTTTCCGTGGCGGTGAGCACTTCGCTCACCGCAGCCTTAATCGCAGCCACATCGGTCAGCCCGTTGCGCACGCAGCTAATGATCGCTTTGCGCCGCAAGTGCGAGCGCTCCGTTTTGCGCATCTCGCCGTCGTCCGAGTCGTCGCTGTCAGCCTGTTCAGGCGGAATGACTAGAATGTCGTTCGAGTCGTCCGAATCGAAGTAGCTGTCTAGGCGCTCGGCGTTGTTGCTGCGCGTCGACTGGAAGCTGCTGCAGCGCGCAACTCTGTTACGTCCGCCGACCGGTGACGAGACAAACTGCTTCAGACTTGCGCGTGTGCTAGGCCGGCCCTCTGACTTTGCGACAGCGTTCAAGTCGCTCAGCATCGAGCCGAACATTTTCTGCTCAAGCAAGTTCAAGCGCGTCCCATCGCTAACACTTTCCGCTGCTGAGCGACCCGCGGCTCCGCGGCTGAGAATAAACTTGTCGTACGCCGCGTCGTTCTCCGCGTCCACGTCTCCAATGAAGCTCAAAATTGTGTCTAGGCTGCCGCGGTCGTCCAACGCGTCGTAGTACGCGCGCAGAGTGTCGAACTGCGCACTCGAGGAATGCTTGCCGTCGCGACCCGACTGCAGCAAATCTTCGCGGTCGACGCTCTGCTGCAGCAAGTTGCTCTCGTGCAGGATGCTGCTAATGAGACCGGTGCTCGCGTGGTTCTGACTGAAGTAGCTCATTGCTCTTCAAGTGCTGCGCTCGCTCTTGACCGCTCAACTTAAAAATCACGCGATCGGCGTGCTTTGCCGCACAGACAGCTGTCTGCTCCGCTGCATATTTTGCGTATAAAACTACAGCATGCACCAGCCGCAAGCGAGCGCGCCCCGTCGTCTAGAGCGACAGCAGCGCAAGTTCGGGCCAACTAACTTTCCTGCTAGAGCTAAACATCTGCAGCAGCGGAACGATGCCGCTGACGCCGCCAGGCAGCAGATCGACTAGCCGCGGCAGCCGCGATCGCGTGGCCATCAGCGCGGCCAAATTCAGGTTCGAGCCCAGCGCAGACGGCGCGTCGCTCTGCAGCAGCCCACCGCAGTTGTCGCCGGCTCCTCCGACGCCGTAGCCGCCAAACCCAGAAGTTGGCTTTTTCAGCAACTGGTAACGCCGCCCGTTAGCCGCGCGGTAGATGCCCTTAGCGGGCGTATCGCGGCGACCGTGCTCCGCGGGCACGAAGAACGGCGAGTGAAAAGAATCGCCGATGCCGTAGCAGCTGCACGCGTCTACTGCGCGCCGCGATCACTTACGGCAGTCGTGGAAATCAACACACGTAGCGCGCCTATTTAACGCGTTGACGTATTTATGCGCCGATATTTTAGTAAGAAGCGAAACTTCTTGGGCGCTTCGCGGCAACTCGATTTTTTTCATAAAGGTGCGCCTGGCCGACGGTTCGTGCAACCGTGATGCGGAAGCGTCAAGATCATTACCTACTGCCGCGCGGATACGTACGGGTCACTTTCTTGCAGGGAGGAAAACCTCGCAGTTTCGCTGTGGTCTGCACTCGGCTCTTCGACAACGTTGCAAAGAAAGCGTCTGACTGCTCGCAGAAAACGCTGCTCAGCGACGCAGTCTTCAGTGTTGCTAAAGAATGGTACAAAGATCCCGAAGAGTCGCTCCTCGCGAATCGCGCAAAGACTTGCGCAAGCTCCGCGCCGATGCACAAGTTCTGCGCTGAGCAGTACACCGTCGAGCACCTTTTCGAGATGCTGGCGCCTGACTTGAAGCCACTATTAGTAGTGAATATGACGCACAAGACCAACGCTTACGGCGTTAACCAAGACTTCGGCTTCAAAGTGCTACGTTTCGATGCGCAGTGCAACGGCAAGCTTCCCAAATTGAAGCAAACGCGCGACATGGTGCAGCGCGTCTTCGACGTGATCGCCCGCTACTACAAAAAAAACGGCGACGAAGCCGCGACGCCCTGCGTCGTCATGCATTGCACGCACGGAGTGAACCGCACCGGCTTTCTGTTTCTTGGCTTGCTCGCAAAGACGCTGCATTCGACGGAAGAGCTCGTCGAGTTGTTTGCTCAAACGCGAGGCTACAAAATTACGAAACAACACTTCATTCAACACTTTGCGGATAACCGCGACAAGCTGAACTGTGCAGTGGACGTTTTGCAGGTCGAGGCCGTGCTGGCGCCGCCGTTCAAAACTCGCCAGTATCTGGACAACGAAAAAGCGTGTTTTGTCTAAATATTTAAAATAGCAGCTACGATGGCGGAGCGACTAGTTTGCAGAAAGCGTTGCACGTACAACACCCGGTCCAACAACCGCCGAAAAGTGCGAACGCCGGGAAACCGGCTCGTGTACCAGAAGGTTCCAAAGCTGCAGGGCCCCGCGCGCTGCGGCGTGAGCGGCGCCATTTTGGGCGGCGTCCCGACGGGACTCAAGAGACGCATCCGCTCCGCACCCAAGTCGCAACGCCGCGTCAGTCGGCCGTACGGCGGCTGTCTGTCGCACAAAGTCGTGCGCGGCAAAATTCTCAGCGCGTTTCTCGCAGAGGAAAAACGCTGTGCGCTGCAGGTGCTGAAGGCCAAGTCGCGCGCGAACAAGGCTCCGCGCGCGTAGTCTGCGCGTTGATCCAAATCTTTCGCTTCGATTTTATTCTTTTTCAATTTTGCCGTGCCGCGCTTGCTGCATGAAAGATGCGCTCAACTTCCTGCGCTCGTTTACGCGGGAGCTGAGCAGCATCAGCGGCGCGCATACCCAGCCGTTCATTGCGCGGGAGCGCCTGGCGAGCCTAAACTACTTGAAGAACTATGAAGCCGCGGTTCTCGATTCTCTCGCATTTGGCACCGTCTACGACGTAAAGGACACGCAGAGCGCCGCTGCACGGCAGATCAAGCGCAGCGTCGCGCAGGCCCGTGCGGACGCGCAAACAACCGCGTGCTCCGTCACCGACTATGCGCTCGCGACGCGGAACTTCGTCGCGAGCGATCGACTCGGCGTCTCGCTTCCGCAGAGCCGCCAGGTCGAAGCGTTTCTCGGCGAGTTCGAGCCGCTGCAGGCACTCGCGCCGGCGACCGCCGTCCAGCGCGACTCGTCGCGCGAGCCGTGCGCGCTGCAAACCTGGAAACTTTCGAAAGTGCTCAGCGGGCACTCCGGTTGCGTGCGCGCCGTCAAAATGGACGAGCAGAACGAGTACTTTTTTTCCGCGTCCGACGACTCAACCATTAAGATATGGGACTTCGTGAGCGGCCGGCTTCAGCTCACGCTGACGGGCCACAGCGAGTCGGTACGCTGTCTCGAAACGTTCCCAGACAACACAAAGCTGTTCAGCGGCGGCTTAGACCGCGACGTGCTTGTGTGGGACCTCGAGCAGAACGCTATCGCCTCGCGGCTGCACTCGCACGTCGGCACGGTCTGCGACCTCGCCTACAGCGCACCGCTCAACGTGCTCTTCAGCACGAGCCGAGACAAAACAATAAAGATGTGGGACTTGCGCGTGCCGAACCCCGTGGTAACCTTCAAGGGGCACAGAGACTCAGTCTCCGCGTTGCTCGTGCAGAACTACAGTTCTCAGCTCATCAGCTGCGGAGCGGACCGCGACATTCGCTTATGGGACCTGCGAGCGCTGCACTGCACCGAAGTGTTGACGCGCCACGCGCTGCCCGTGAAGGCTGCCGCCGCACACCCCACGCTGCTTCAGTACTTCACTGCGGACGCGCAAAACGTGAAGGTCTGGGTCAATGAGTGGAGTTTCAGGCGCGACCTGCAGCCCTGCGGCCACCTGCTTAACAGAGTGCTGCTCAAAGAGCTAAACGACCAGTGGTTCCTCTGGGGTCTCTGCGACGACGGATTCCTTGTGTGCTGGGACACCGCGACAGCGCAGGTGCTGCATGAGATCGCTCCGAGGCCCGCCGCTGGTGCTGCGGAGCTCAACTCGATCGTATCCGGCACGCTAGACGCGAGCGAGACGCGGCTCATCACCGGTCATCTCGACAACAACGTCGCAATATGGAAAGAATCTACGCAATTACAGAGGGAATGATCAGAAATAAAGCTCAGAGTTTTCTCACGTGGATCGATCCTATCATTTATTTCATCACTTGCTAACTAAGCACTTTCGAAAGATTTGAAACTATTTAATTTTGCGTTTCGTCTTGCCCGCGGCGCGCGCCCCAGGCTTTGCCTTCGCAACGCCCGCAGCTTGCCCCTCGTCCACCTGCAACAAGACAGTCTCCGGCTGCGCAGCGCTTCCGACTCCAGACGTCACTATGGTCGGTGGTGCATTCGCGCTGGATGCGCCTGTAGCCGGCTCCGCGACGGCGCCGGGTTCCGATCGCTGCGAAAGCCGAGCACGCGGCGACCTCGGCGCAGCGCTCCTTGCGGGCTGCTCTTCGCCCTCCGCTGCAGCGGCATGCTCCGCGTTATGGCTAACCTCGCAGAACTCCGCCTCTGAAGTGTTAGGGTCCGAAACGGAGTACTCGCACGCGCGGAACTTTTTGCTGCCCTCGTCGGCGCGCTCGTAAGAGCGATGTCGCTTGCGCCCAAAGCCCACGATCTTGTCAATGAACCGGCCTATCAAGCTGCGCGAACCGAAGTCGCCGCTCAGATTGTACTCCGTGTAGTCCTCGCAGTCGCACATGCACTCGTGTGGCATGTGCAGGCGGTCACTTAGGTCGTTCGCCGAGTCGACAATCTCCTCGAGTAACGGTTTGCGCAGCTGCAAGATTTCTTCCTGTTGTTGCAAGTACTTCACCTCGAGCTTATTGAGCACTTCTTTAGTTTGTTCGAGCTCGTACTGCAAGTTTTGGTTCTCGAGCTGCACGTTGTCCAGTGCCGCTTGCTGTTCATCGCGTTTCTGCTCTGCCGCTTCGTGGTAACGCTCGCGCTTTTCCATCGACTCTAGCATCGAAGCCACTCGGTTACGCAGCTTGTTTCTCTCGTGCACAATAGCGCTAACACTCTCCATCAGCTTCTCAGTGTCGTCGTCCTCGTCTGACAGCTGCAAAACGCTCGACAGCCGGTTGAACACGGCTGCGTAGTACGCTAGGTCCGTTTTGCAGCGGTCCGAGGACTCGATCATCTCCTTCACTTGCGCTCGAAATCCGTTCAACTCTTGCTCCATGTCGCTTGTCTCTTTCAGCAGAGCCTCGCGTTCTGCTTTTAGCTGCTCGATCGTGTTAGCAAGCTCACTCGTGCTTTCGACGAGTCTGCGCTTGGCCTCCGCCTCAAAGAACTCGACAAAGCGCGCGCACGCTTTGCTCAGTGCATGGCTGTACTTGTCCAGAAAGCGCTTCACGTCCGCCGGCTCGTGCGAGCGTAAACTCAGCTTGCCTAGTGCGTCGACTTCCGCAAGCGTTTTGTTATCCGCGCCGAGCATCTGAAGCGCGCAGCGCAGCTCGTTTGCCGTTCGTTTCGCAACTGCGTAAAAATCGTCGAGACTTTGCTGCATCGTTTGGACAGCAGACTGGCTCTCGTGTTGTTGCGCATTCAAGCGAGCGTTTTCAGACTCGAGACGCGCAACTTCTTGCGCTTTCTCGTGCAACCGGTGCTGCAACGACTCGAACTCGTCGAGCGACTTCGAGTTCTCGAGCTTGTGCCGCAGATTTTTTATTAGAGAAATTGATTCGTCAATTGTGCTCCGTAAGCTGCAGATTGCCACCTGTTCGCAGTTCATCTCAGAGCATTCCATGCAGACCAGTGCGCGGGAGTTCTTGCGCGTTTTCTCCGATTGCAGAGCGGATCAACTCGATTTTAATCAAAAAATGTTTGATTAAATTATTAATGAGAGTGTTTCGCAATTAGTATCGCGGCTCGCTGCGGAAAGCGTTCATTCTGTTGTATCTAAGTCATTTGCGTTGTCGCGCAGCAGCAAATGCGGACGTCGCACCCGTACTGAGCGGTAAATTGTCGCAGCCTCGGGAGCTCGTCGCGTTTTCTGAGCAGAAAAATGTGGTTTTCTCGCGCGCGCGCCAAGCGGTGCGTAAAATCCTGAAATGAGTAGGGCAGCTCGACGTGCAGTGCACTGCAGTTGTTGGCATCGTGGAATCCGCGGGCGAGCACATCGCTGGTTACTAGCACCGCGTCAGTCGCGCTGACAAATTCTAGGTAGTGACTGAACCGCTGAGCAGACGACGCCTTCCCGCTGGTGTGGATGACGCGCAGCCCCATCGCCGCAACCATTGCGTAGAGCAAACGCGAAGACGGGAAATCGTTGCAAAACACGAAACAGCGACTGTGGCGCTGCGTCAGTCGTTGAAGGCCCAAAAACAGCAGCGCAAACTGTGCTTTCACGCGCAGGTCAGGCCACAAGTCGAGCTCTTTCCGCGACAGTAGAGCGCTTCGCAGCGCGCGACTCAGTGAGAGCACGTCGCTCACGCAGTGCCGCGCAGCTAAGCCGCCGCAGAGTTGCGCGAAGTCCAACCACATAGCAGGAGCGTCAAAGTTGCTTGCGGCCAAGTCCAGCTGCTCGAGCGCGACAGCGCAAACGACCTTGACGACCTCCGAGCGAAATTGCATGTGCAGCAAAAACGCATTGTTGACTTCGCAGCTTCGGCCTTCACACTCCTCGCGAAAGTCGAGGATCTTTACATCGTCGGCTGCATAGCCGAGCATCGCGCACAGCCGCTCGAAGTCGCGAACGGAGTTATGCAGCAGCGTTGCCGAGACAGAAACGACCTGCGGCGCGGCAACGCTGGCGCTAAAAAACGCCGCAAGATTTTCCAGCGCACGCACGTACTGCCGAGTGAACAGCGAGTCGAACTCGTCAAAAAGCAACAGCTCAATGCCGAAATCACCGCGCACAAAGTTCTGCATGCTTTCACTACGAAAGAGCTTGACGAAGCGAACGACGGAGGTCACTGCGATCGCAGGGTTCATGAAGTAGAGATATTTCTTGGCGTTCGAACCATTTTTGTCGCCGTACATGATCATGGGCACTTCGCGAACGCCGAGCCGTTCTGCTATCGAGAACAGCGTGCAGCAAGTGTACATCGCCAGCTCGCGAGTAGGCGAGAAGAGCAGCACGCGCAGCCGCGCACGAACGAAAACCGGCGGCGCGTCTATGTCTTCCGCGAGTCCATAGTAAAATGACGCCTCGCGCGGAGCCGCAGCGCAGCCGCGCAACACCGCGAGCACGCAAAGCCCGAAAGTTTTCCCGACCGCATTCTGGCCGAGCGCAAGCACGCCTGCAGTTGCAACGCGCGAACCTACACTTGTGCACAGTGCATTTCTCAAGCAGCTCTCGCTGCAACGGATTAAGCGACAAGCGTGCAGTGGCAGCGGCGGAGTCCGAAGACTGCGAATCATTCGCGGTCGCTACGCACATCGGATTTGCAGCGGCTCGCGCGCCGGTAACTCTCTGCGGCTCGCAAGGCGAGCTGCACAAACGAGGAAGTCTTTACGAGTAATTAATTGATTAAATCCCAACCGGCCCGTCTGGAATATATTGGGCTTGGCAAATAACTGAGCTGCACCTTGTGCATCTGAATCTGGAAATTATCGGAGCGCGCTTACCTGGTCGTTGGGTAGCGAGGCATGAAACTAGTCTTTGCCGTAAGTCGCGGGTTCCTTGAGCCAGGGATCACTGGTGTGGTTGGCTGCCGCAATCGCGCCGCCAGAGAACATCGTGAGCCTGTTGAAAGGCGTGCCTCTAATCCACAACGAACTATTTGAAGAAGACGAGCCGTTGGAGAAGCCACGATTCGAAAGCGATCCGATTCTGCAACCCGGCGCGACGTTGCGGAAAGCGGTGCTAGACTTTTTGAAGGAAATTAACATCGTGAATAACAAACTGGTGAATCTCGACGGCAGCATGATGGAAAAATACGCGTTCAAGAACCGGCTGTTCACCAACAAAATCGTCGCGCCGGACAGCTTCCTGATCACAGTCGCTACGCTGCTGCTGCAAACGGTAAACCAGATAACTGTCACAATGAAGACCAATGAGTTTCCGCACTCGCTTTGCGTGGTGTACTCTGCACTCGCTAGAGCTATCGACATACTGCACGAGAAGAAAACCGAACGTTTAATCCCCTACTCCGAGAAAGTTGTCGTCGGGCGCGCGAAAGCACTTGTCAAAATGTTTTCGCACGTAGCGGGCTTGGACGCGGCTATTGAGCCTAACGAGTATACAAACCTGTCGCAGTCGATTTTCGCATTAAGCGAAACTGCTTTCAGCACCGAAATGCTCTCGTATAACGCACTCAACTACTTCGTGCCGCGCAACACGCAGCTCGCGCTGTACGACGAGCAGAGCAAAATGCGGCTGCTGTACTTCTCCTCGACCGTGCAGTTCGAGACGTGGGATAAGCTGCTGCGACGCAGCGAAAATATCGACGTGTTCAGCCAAGAGTTCATCACGGTGTTAATGTCGCTGAAGCTGCTGAACGCAACGCACTTGAGTAAGCCCAGCAAACTCATCAGTTCAAATGAATACTTGGGCGATCAGTTTCCGTTCGCGTTTCAACTGCGTTCCAAAATGATCCCGCATGCGGTGTTCGAGCACGCTTCGAACATCGTGCTCAACACAATAAGCTACTAGTCGAGCAGCGCCGCAAACTTTGCGATGCGCGCGGAGTAGAGCTGGGTCAATTTGAGCAGCATGCGGAGACACACGAGCACTTGAATCTGCGTGTGGCGCGCGCCAACTTACTTTCACGCCGAGCGTCGCGTCGAGCGCGTCGGACTCTTTTTTCAGCAGCAGCGAGAGCTTCGAAGCATCCTCTGACCTTGAGACCGCGGCGATTTTCTGTTCGTAACTCTCCGTGAGCTTTTGCTGCTCGTCGACGAAGTCGGCCGCGTCGACCAAGTGCGCTACGCCCGCGGGCGCGGCACTCGCACCGAGCGCAGTCCTGAGCTTCGAAAGCTGCCCCAGCAGCCGCTCGTCGTCCGGCCGCAGGAAGCACTTATCTTCCTGTGCGCCCGCGAGCGCAACGAGAGCCTCACGGAAGTCACTAAAGTAGCTGCCTACCAGAAAGCGGCAATGGCGAAACAATTTTTGCAAGTCGCGCAAATCGCCTTCCAACGCGCTGCAGAAGCAGTCAATGGTAGTGGAGTCAAACGTGCGCACCGCCTTGCAGACTGCGACTTCTTCGTAGAACCGGTTGAGCAGCTCAGGCATGCGCAGCGGCAGTTGCGCGAACAGCAAGTAGAGCATCAAAGCCAGCACGTAACGGAACTTTAGCGCGAGCTCGCTGCCGACGCAAAGCGGCACCAGCTGCAGCACCAGTCGCGACCACGCGAGCACGTGCGAAACGGTGATGGACTCGTCGAGCACCCGGTCCAGGCGAATCAGCTGCGCGTGGAACGCTCGCGGCTCGAAGAAGGTCTCAAGCGCGAAGAGGTTTTTCTCTTCGAGAAAGTTTTCAGGTTCCGCGCGAGTCGCGAACGCGGAGAAGTCAT
The DNA here is from genome assembly GCF_001901225.1 of Dermatophagoides pteronyssinus. Classification (NCBI taxonomy): domain Eukaryota; kingdom Metazoa; phylum Arthropoda; class Arachnida; order Sarcoptiformes; family Pyroglyphidae; genus Dermatophagoides; species Dermatophagoides pteronyssinus. The sequence goes on along the minus strand of NW_020873302.1, from coordinate 311,671 downwards.
TGCGCGAAGTGAGGTACTTCGCGATCAGCCAGGCCAGTGTCAGCGCGCGCGGCTCTGACGTCAAAGAGCTGGCAACACGCTGAACGAACTCCGGTTCAGCGATGACGCGTGGCAAATTGCACAACTCCTGGTAGAAGCGCTCCAGGCTCTCAAGATCTTCGCTCCCTAGTTTCATGCGCTTCCATCAGCGGTGGCGCAGCAGATTTGAAATTGTTAAATAATATGCTCGCCTTTGCGGCATAATTGACAAGCTGATTTCGGTTTGCGTGGCGACGAATCGCGCAATGAGCGCTGTGCAGAGCGAGTGTTTGTTCACAAACGCGTCCCCGGAGCCGGGACTCCGGCCGCGCAATGAAGACGACGAAGATTACGTGCCTTCTGAAACAGAGATCCAGCCGGACGACTTCAAGATGCCGAAAGAGAAGCTCGTCGCGAGCGGCAGCCGGCCGCGCCGCTTTGCCGCACGAGAGGTGGAGGGCGGGGAGTGCGGCCCTGCGAAAAAGCACAAGCTCGCGCGCCGCACTGCGCAGCGCGAGGTGAGCGTGACGGTGCTAGAGTCTCGCGTGCACGACTTGCTGCAGGAAGCGAAGTGCGCGCTCGAGTTCGACAGCGCAAACGGGCGACAAAAGCTGCACTCCGTGACGCGCATCGGCGTGATCCGCAAACTACTGACGGAAGCCGCGAAGCCCGCGCTGCAAGACTACTACTTGCAGTCCGACTTACTGCGCATCCTCGCTGCCTGCCTCGCGCCGCTCGACAGACCAGAGGAGACTGGCGCGACGCTGCCGACTTACGAGCTGCGATGCATGATTTACGATTTTCTGGTCGAAGCAAACTTTTCGTTGAAGCACATCCGCAGCCACGAACTCGGCGAGCGACTGTTGCAGTTGTGGACGAACCCGCACGAGACGCAGCAGAACAAGCGCAAAATTCGCACGGTGGTCCGCAAGATTTACAAAATGACGATTGGCGCCAATGCGCACGCATGCAGAAAAACGAGCTAATCGTCGAAAACGCATGGACCTCGAGCAGAAGCGCGACGCGCGGCGCTCGACGCTCTCGCTCGCGTTCGCGCCCGTGTTGACGGAGGAGTCGCAAAAATACTACGACAAGTTGGTAAAGAGCATCGTCGAATGGAGCCGGCTGCTGGAGTGCGGCATTACGGACGAGACTGAGATGCGTGCCGTTTCGCAGAGAATGCGCGACTGGTACGCGAAGCTGCGCAACTCCACGAACCAGGCCGCGCCCGGGCTGCGCTTTCGACGCCACAGCGCGGTGACTAAAATCGAGATCGTCGCTCCGACCGAAATCCAAACCATCGAAGACGAGCTGCTGCAGATCGTCTGCAGCATCGGTTTCTTCAACTTTTTGAAGTACGCGGAGTCGAACGACGCGTTCCGCATCGCCGGAGTCAATTCAATTCTGCAAGAGCAGGAGCTCGTCGTAGAGCAGCTACCTTCGTTCATTAACGCCGCGCTGGTGAGCGCGCTCACGCGTTTCTGGGACCTCACTGCGAAGCTCGACAAGGCCAAACGCTCGCAAGTAAAACTGTTGAAAAGTGCAGTTCCCGCCGCGCAAGCGGACGCCGCTCAGACGTTGTCGCACGCGAAAGGCATTCGCTGGGCAGATATCGACGAAGAGACCGTTGCGAAGCGCGAGCTGCGCAACGAGAACATTCGACTGCTGAGCATTCCTACGGAAGCGCGGAACGCGATGATCGACGCGCTAGAAAGCTTCTGCAAATACCCGCAGGCGGTCTCGCCCGAGCTGTACCACTCGGTGGTAAAGAAGTTCAAGAACTGGTGCGACGAGTCGCACTTCAGCGAAAACACGCCGCTGCTCGGTCCGGACAAATTGGCGCACACGATTGCGAAACTGGAGGCTAAGCTGACGATCGCGATGTGCAACCTTGTGCTGCTGATCAAGTCGGCGCACGAGCGCACGAGCTCGTTATCGCTGATCACGCTCGCCAACACCGCGGACCCGTTCTCAAAGCTCGACTACTTGTTCGAGACAACCAAGCAAAAATTCTGCTCGATTCTGGCAAGTCTGACGTCCACGAAGCTCAAGCGCCGCGCGCTCGGCGTGCAGCTGCGCCAGCCGCACACCGTCGGCGAGCCGAAGACCATCTACGCAAAAGCGCTGTTCAGCGCGGCACAGAGTTACAAGGACTTTTAGTTGGCACACTTGCCAATGCGGACGAGCTTGATCTTCTCAGCAGAGCCGCTGAAGTGGTTAATTAGCTTCTCCGCCTTCTCTTTCTCGGGCACGACCATCGTGTGCAACCCGGAGCGCGTCTTCAGCTTGAACTTCGTGATGACTTTGTTGCCTTCTTTTTTCTCGACAATTGTCACAGTTCGCGGACCATGCGTGCCGCCGAGGCACTTGACGATGAAGTCTCGCAGCGTGGTTTCCTCAATAGGCATGGCTCAAATTTAAATAAAGACAAAACACGGCTCACAGCGCCGCGGCGGCTAATGCTTGTCGCTCAGCGCCACAACTCCCGGCAAGTCCTTGCCCTCCAGCAGCTCGAGCGAAGCGCCGCCGCCGGTGGAAACGTGCGAAAACTTGTCCGCGACGCCCGCGCGCTCCACAAGAGCGCCGGTGTCGCCGCCGCCAACGATCGACACGGCGCCGAGCTTCGTCGCCTCGACAACCGCGTCCACGAAGCCCAGCGAACCTTTCGCAAAGCTCTGCATCTCCGAAACGCCCTGCGGGCCGTTCCACACAATCGTCTTGCACTGCAGAATGCGGTCGCGCGCCTGCTTGATCGTGCGCGGGCCGCAGTCGAGCGACTCGAAGCCGTCGGGCACCCCCTCCTCGAGTGTCGCGGCCTTGATCACGCCGTTCTCGCCGTATTCGCTGGAAACCACAAAGTCCACCGGGAACAGTATTTCGACGCCGCGTTGCTTCGCCTTCTCCATTATCTGCGGAACCAGCTTCGCGCCGGCCTCGTCGTACAAACTATTGCCGATCGGCATGTTGCGCAACACCTTCAAAAACGTGTACGCCATGCCGCCGCCGATGATCATGTAGTCCACCCGCTCGAGCAGGCTCTCGATCAGCTGAATCTTGTCATGCACCTTCGCGCCGCCCAGAATGCTCAAGAACGGCCGCTGTGGATTGTTCAACGCCTTGTCGAAGTAGGTCAACTCTTTCTCGAGCAGTAGCCCCGCGCAGCGTGGGTTCAACGAGATACCGACCACAGACGCGTGCGCGCGATGCGCCGTGCCGAAAGCGTCGTTCACATAGATGTCTCCGAGCGCGCTAAGCTGCGCCGCGAAGCGCTTCACGGCCGCCGAGTCCGCCTTGACTTTCTCGCCAGCCGCGTTCACGCCCTTGCCCTCTTCCTCAATGTGGAAGCGCAGATTCTCGAGCAGCACCAAGCTGCCTTCCGGCGCATTCTTCGCCGCGGCCTCCGCGGCCGGGCCCACGCAGTCGTCGACGAATACGACCTTGCGCTTCGAGAGCTTCTCAAGCTCCGGCACAATCTGCTTAAGCGAGTACTGCGCGCGGCTCTGCCCGTCGGGGCGCCCCAAGTGGCTCATCAGCGTAACTGACTTCGCGCCGCGCTCGAAGATGAAGTCGATCGTCGGCATGGCCAGCCGGATGCGCGCGTTGTCGACGACGACGCCGTTCTTCACCGGCACGTTGAAGTCAACGCGCATGAGCACACGCTTGCCCTTGAGGTCGACGTCGCGAACGGAAACTTTGTTGCTTAACTTCATGCGTTTTGAGCGGAGCGCTATTTTTGACAGTAAATAAAACAAGTATTTGTAATCGATCAATTGTTCGTGTCGCGCGGCGGCCTGGCGAGCGCCGCAGCAAGTCGCGCACGCGCATCGAAGCGCGTCGCGGCGCAGAGCGTTGCGTCAGACGCGCGTGTCGCCGCGCCGCGCCGCGCATACTCTCCAATAAATACTTCTTTTTCGACTAATCTGCGAGACCCACCGCGCGGCTTCGCGGCACGACGCGCATTCAGAGGCTTCGCGTCCGTCCTTGCTGCCTTTTGCCGGCATGCAATACGACAGCCTATTTGAAATTGAGCTGGTGCGCCACTGGCACGGCGTTGCCGTCGCCACCGTCTACGAGCTGCTGAAGAGCGCGCCAAAGAGCACCCTGCGCTTTCTGCGGCGCAACTCGGCGCTGCGACTCAGTGAAATTCAGAATGCGCTGATCTACCTGATCAAGCACCGCATGGTCGCCTGGCACAACGAGACCGATTCGCGCGGCGTCGCAGTGCAATTCTACTCTGTTGTGCCTGAGGCGGGCTTCAGGGTACTGCGTTACGCGACGTACGTCAATTATTTCTTCGAACGCTTCGGCGCGCCAAGTTCTATCCTGGTCGTGTTGCTGTTGCGCAGCGGCTCCATCACTGTTGACGCGCTACTCGCACACGCGGTCGCGCACCAGGCACAGCTGATGAAACTGCTTCGGCAGCCCGGCACTGCGAACTACGGAGAAGAGTCGTTTCGCGAAGCCTACGAGCGGCTCGCGAAGCTGCATTACGTTCTGCAGCTGCAGAGCGCCGAACTCAGCGCGAGCGCCGATGGGGGCGCAAAGCCCGCCGAAAATCTCGCCTCCGACGCATACAGCGCCGCGCAGCTGCACTGCAGCCGCTTCTCCGTCACCAGCTTCGAACGACACGTCAGCCAGAACCCCGCAGCGTACCTCGAGAACTCGAACTACGAGTCACCAAAGCGCGTGGGAGCGACTTCGCTAGTTTCCTCTGCGGTTCCCGAACAGCTTCAAGCGAAGCGCGCCATCTGCATCGCGCTTGACAACTGCAAAATCGATCAAGAACTGTACTTACTCTACATCGAGAACCAGCTCGCTTACTCGCGCAGCAACACGCCGCTCAGCCGGCTGCTCGTGCAGGCGCTTCTCGGCGCGCCGAGCATGTTCGCGGGCGCGGCTCGCTTTCAACCGCGTCCGCTGAGCATCGCCTCACTCAGCTCGCTGGTCAACCGCTTCGTCAAGCTGCACCAGGTCACGCTGCCCGACGGCACCGTTCTTTCGAACGTCTCCGACAGCGAGATCTACGCCGAAATGGAGACGCTCAGTCAGCACACCGCCGGACTGGTCGCGACCGTGACCACGCACGAGGGCGCCTGCTACATGGTCAACTTCTTGAAGTGCCACCGCGAGTTCTTGCTGTGGGTCATCTTCGACACGGTCGTCGGCCGCTTCGGGTCCGAGGCAGCCGCCGTTTTCCGCATCGTGCTCGATCCCGAGCGCCGCTTCAGCGCGAACGTGCCCACGCACAAGCTCGACGTCGCAAGCTCTGCGGTCGCCGAGCACCTCGGCTACTCGAAGCTCTGGAGTGACGTAGAGGTGGCCGAGCTCGCGCTACTCAGCATCGAAAAAGTTCGCAAACACCTCATGGAGCTCGCAGAGGCCGGCTTCATCATCTCGCACTTCGCTGACACGCTCAACACCGTGCCGCGCTCGCAGGCCGGCGGCAACAAGCACGTTTTCGTTTTCACCACCACTTTCGAGCACGCAAAGACCGCGACGCTCGATGCACTCCACCTCTATGCGCTGAAGGGCCTCGAACGGCAGACCTACGAACTTTCGCGCATGCGCAGCATCGCGCTCGCGCAGACCGCGTTGGACGCGCACAGTTCCGCCGACCTCGCGCACTCAGAGCACGTCGACTCATTCATCGAAGCGTTTTTCCAGGCGCTAGGCAACGTGTTGCTGCTCACGAAGCTGTGGAACCTCGAGAACAACGAATGCTACTTGTTGGCCGAGAAGCTCGAGAGCCGGCAGGCCATTTAAGGCTGCCGCAGCTCCGCACATTCTGCTTTGCATTGCACATCTAGGCATGCGCGACCTCTTCCAGAAGCCGCGGACAAATTGGTATTTATTTACTACAGGCAAGACACGCATCGAGACTAACTGCGAAACGCTTGCGGAAGCGGTAACCGCTTGGAAGTCAATGAGCTCACGCCGAACGCGCCGCGCACTCAGCACTTGTTGAGCATGTAGCCGCCGAACGCGCCCGCATCGCAGTTCAGCCGAAACATGCCCTGGCACGGCGTGATCGCAGTCGACGGTGAAGGGAATCCGCACTCTTTCGTGACGTCGCTGAGCGCCTGTTCCAGCAAGCCGCGTGAACAGGGACTCAGCACCGAGTCGTATCGCGCCGCCGCAACCGCCGGCTCGTTCGGGCCGCCCGCCGGCTTCAGCTGCTCGTACTGCTGGCTGATGCTCGCGATCGGTAGCTTCAAAAAGCTCGGCAGCGTTTGTGTGAACTGCGAGTACGCCGTGGGATTCTCCGGAGTTGAAGACGCAGAGTTCAACTGCGCGAACGTGCTCGGCGTGCTCCCGTAGGCACCGGCGTCAGTGTGCGCGGGCTGCAGTTGTAGCGCTTGCTGCTCCATCTTGGCGCCGAGCCCCGCTGCGGAGAGCTCGCTGGGCTGCCGCATTTCCGGCGTCCTAAGCGCAAAGTAAGGAACCGACTCGGGCGCCGGCTGCTGCTCGGCGCCGTCGAGCAACGCGTTGTTCGCGTACAGCGCGGAGAGTCGCTCGTTCAACGCAGCGATGCCGACGGGCACCCCGCGCTCGTTCAAAATCGGCGCGCCCTGCGACGCAGGCACTTTGCAACCCTTCGCGTAGCTTTCCTTGCGCGCCCACTCGACGCGAACCTTGAAGCCGAGAATCGTCACCAGTCCGAGGTTCGCCGCCTGAATTGCGGCGGCCGCCTCTGCATTGCTGCTAAACCGAACAAACGCGTAGCCTGCGGTGCTCGTCCACTCTTTGTGCGGGTGCCGGCTCGCCTCGTCGCAGACCACCATCGCGAGCTCGACCATTCCGTATTTCCGGAATTCAAAAATTAGATCCTGGCGTACTGTGTTGAAGGGAACATTGACGATGATTGTGTACCGCGCAATGCCCTTCTTGTTCTCCGTTGAAGCAGTTTTCGCGTTCTGGTTCATGCTATAACATAAGTTTCGAAACGAACGTGAACGAATTTCTAAAATTCTCTCGTTTTATCAAATTCTAAAAACAGTTTGCATACTTTTTTTGATCTCGCCGATTCGTCGCTGACCGAGAGCCGGCGCTCTTCGTATGCTTCAGATCGCCTCGTGACGCGCAAGCAAACGAGCTGCGCATTTTGAGACGCCGAGATGTGGCAAGCGCAATTCAGTAATTATCAAATTTCGAAATATTGTCTCCCGCTGCGCTATGAGTGCGATAGTCACGCCTTGGGAAGTGTCGGCCGGCGAAGGAATCGACTACGTCAAAGTCGTTGAAGAGTTTGGCTGCGAGCTGCTCACCGAAGAGCAGCTCGCGCGCTTCGAGGCGCTGACTGGCGCAGCGCCGCACTACCTGCTGCGTCGCAAGAAGTTCTTTGCGCATCGCGACTTCAACCAGCTGCTCGCTGCGCTCGAGCACAAGTGCCCAATCTACTTGTACACGGGCCGTGGGCCGAGCGCGGAGTCGCTCCACATCGGGCACATGATTCCGTTCATTTTGTGCAAGTGGCTACAGGACGTGACGAACGCGGTGCTCGTGGTGCAGCTGACAGTCGACGAGAAGTACCTGTTCAAACAGGGCCTCGAGCTCGAAGTCGCGAAGCAGCACTGCCGCGAGAACGTGAAAGACATTCTCGCTTTCGGCTTCGACTTGCACCGCACCTTCGTGTTCAGCAACATCGACTACCTCGGCACAATGTATGAGACGGTGCTGCAGATCCAGAAGCGCGTAACGTTCAACCAGGTAAAGGGCATCTTCGGCTTTAACGAGAGCACGAACATCGGGATGGTGGCCTTCCCGGCCATTCAGGCGGCGCCCGCGTTCCCCAGCGCGTTTCCGGGACTGTTCGGCACAGGCGAGCACATCAAAGAGCTGTGTTGCCTTATCCCGTGCGCGATCGACCAGGACGCGTATTTCCGCATGACGCGCGATGTCGCGCCGCGATTGCACTTCAAGAAGCCGAGCCTGCTGCTCAGCGCGTTTCTGCCCGCGTTGCAGGGCGCGACGAGCAAGATGAGCAGCAGCGTCGCGACGACGTCAGTGCTGGTGTCGGATTCACCGGCAGTCGTCAAGAAAAAAATCAACAAATATGCGTTCAGCGGCGGGCAAGCCACGACGGAAGAACAGCGCGCCAAAGGCGCGAGCCTCGAAGTCGACGTCAGCTACCAGTACTTGACCTACTTCATGGCCGACGACGCGCGGCTGCGCGAAATCGGCGCGCAGTACGCGAGCGGACAGCTGCTCACCGGCGAAGTCAAAGCCGCTCTGATCGACACGCTGAACGAACACCTGCGCAAACATCAAGCGCTACGCGCGCAACTCGGAGAGGCGGACATCCAGCGCGCGCTCACGCCGCAACGGCCCGAACTGGTGCGCGAGATCACGGCCGCATGCGAAGCGCACCGCGCGGCGCGCGCGCGCCGCTAGCTCTGCGGCGCCTGAAGCTTCAGGTCTAGCAAGCATCTAACGGCGCCGGCGGATACGGCGAAGCGCACGCTGCCGCGCTCGCGCATCTCGCGCAAGTCGATCTCGCGGCTCGCGAAGTGCGAACTGAAGCGCAGTTCAGGAGTCTCGTCGGCGTGGCAATTTGCGCGCGCTTTGAGGCGCTCGATGTCGTCGAGCAAAAACTCGTGAAGTCGGCGCGGCTCTGCGAGCTGCGCGTCCTCGTGTTTCTCCTGCACGCGCGTGTCCTCTTCGTTTAGATAGCGAAAATTCAGCACCGCGGCGTCGCAGTTCAACAGGTTCGCCACTGCTTCGCTTTCCGAAAAGAAGCACGGCCAGATGCTATCTTCGGCTTCGCAGAAATACGCGCGGTGCAGCACGACGCTCGGCGGGATCGAGCGGCCTTTGTAAGAAGCGGTGACGCGCAGCGTGTCGATTTTCACCGAGGGGCCCTGCGTGCGGACAGACTGAACCTACCAAAAACTCGCGCAGCTCGCGCGGAGACTCCGCAGCGCTGCAGATCTCGATCTCAATCATCGCAGCACCGCCCAAAGTAGCACGCACAACTGCAGTTTTCGCCCTGCGAAGCACACGCGGCTCGTAATTTTAATACAATAAATAGGTTTACCTAAGCCCGTACAGTCGCGCGGCGCTTGCCGCGCGCGGCGCAACTTTCGCGAGTGTCGACTCTCACAGGAGCGGCTTCTCGACGCGTCAGCAAGATGCTGCTTACGCGACGGCCTTGATCAGTCGCTCGAGCAACTCACGCACGCTCGGGTCCTGTGCAAACACGCGGTCGTAGTAGCCGGTCTCCAGCGCGGTGAGTAGGCAGGCCGGCAACGCTTTGGCCAGCGGCTGCTTGCCTTTCGGGTGTTCGGTCAGCCGCAGGTAAAAGCGCAAAATGTGCTTGAACAACCGCACGCTGATGCTTTGCCCAGCGGAAGTGATCATCTGATGCAAGACCGAGACCACGGCGTAAAATTTTTCGGGCACTTCGAACAGCGCGGCGAGGCCGGCGTCGTAGAGCAAGACTTTCAGCACGATAAAAGTCGCGACGTTCTTCGAAAGTTCACTGCAGATCTGCATAATTTCGAGACAGCGCGGAATCACGTCGCTCTCGAGCAAAAAATTGAACACCACGGGGTCCTCGCCGCTGACCATGGCGCCCAAAATGCCCAGCCCGGTCAGCCGCAGAAACTCGTTCGGCTTGTGGTTGCCCGCCGGGATGCTGAGGAACGGGTACAGATAGACCGGCATCAGCGCCTTGATGAACTCGTGTTTGGTGTCCGGGTGGCTCGCCACCGACTGCAGCAGAGTCAAACACGCCCAAACTTGGTGGCTGTCGATCGTCGACAAGTTTCCAGTGGTCAGCAACGGGTAGATGCTGAGGATCTGGCTCAGCAAGACGGTGATTGTTCCGTAGGAGTACCAAATGTAGCACGCGAGGTCGGGCACGGTTTCGCGATACTCGAGCAGCTCGATCACGGCGCTCTTCAGACACGCCGGGTCCGACACAGACTCAATTAGTTCCGACACGCGCTGGATGCTATGCCGATCGCCTTTGGGAGCGTTTGCGCCGCTGGCGTCCATCGCTGGTGGCTGGAAAGCGGAAACGGATTACGCGCTGTGAACTTCCTCGAGCAGTTCTCGAGCTCAATTTGAGGTCTTAGTGTCGCGCGACGATTTATCTCGCAAGACGGAAATAGCGGATTTAAGAATACTAAATATTGCGTCTGCATTTAATCGGGCGCAAACCGACAGCTCGCGCGCCGTTTCCGCGTGCCGCGCCTGCAATCGCAGCAGTTCGCTGATCTCCTGTTTTTTTTCCGCGAGCACGCGGACCTTCGCGGCGGGCGCTCCAGAGCGTGCCGCAGCCGCGTCGTGCTTCATTGCGCGCAGCAGTTCGACTAGTTCGCAGCGCGCCGCGTCCAACGCATGCTGCCATGGTTCGGCAGCGGCGTCCGTCGCCAAGTAAAAGGTTAGTGCGCCAGCGCTCGCGCTCTTTGCAGCCGCAGCGAAACTGCGCACCGCGTCCAACAGCCAGCACGCAGCGTCGTGGCTTGGCTCGGGCAGCCGGAACGCGCAGGGATTCACGCAGTCTAGCAACACCCAATTTGCAGCGCCCGCGCTCTCGCTAGGCAGCAGCACATAGTAGTAGCGCCGCTGCGCGGCTAGCAGGTCGCGCGCACGCGAGAGTTGCTGCGGAAAGCAAGCAACCTCGAAGCAGCGCCGCAACGCAGTCGCCTGCTCGAACGAAGAACCGACGCAGTCGGACGGCAGCTCGCGGCAGAAGCTCTCAAACTCGCGGAGCGCTGGTATTGCGCCGGGCGTCTCCGCCAAGCAACGCAGCAACAAGTTCAGTAGCGCGGTCTGCAGCCCAGCCTCCACGCAGGGCTCCGTGCAGTACGGCACGCCGTCGGCAAGCGGCTCCGTCGCGAAGGGCGCGACAAACTCGAGCCGCTTGTCCAACGAAACCACCGCGCCACGGCAGCGCACGCCGCTTAGGGCGTATGTTCGCGCGAGCTCCGGCTCGACGCGCATAAACTGCAACGCGCCGAAGCCCAAGTTGTGCGCCATGCGCGTCAGCGCACAAGCGCTCGGCGCAGCTCGATTCCACATGGTCTGCTGATGCGCGGGCCGTAAAAATCCTTTCCGGGTAATTTAGTTCAAATTGCCGGAATCCCTTAATCGATTTTTTATTGCAGAATTACTAATTAGCAGCCATGATATCTCCTGATCAAATCGTTTCTCAGTTTCTCGAGCAGTACTACGCAAATTTGGCCAAACAACGCGGCAATTTGCAAAGTTTCTATGCAGGGAGCTCCGTCATGCGCTGGGAGAAGAACGAGTACACCGGGCAGCAGCAAATCATGGAGGGCTTCTCGCGCTTCGGCGAGACGGAGCTCGCGTTCCACAACATGATCAACACTTTCCAAATCGTGTTGAACCAGCACCTGCTAATCTTGGTTAACGGTAAGTGATTCCTCGCGCGCCGCAGGCATGGTGTCGATCGACGGCGCGAAAGAAGTGCCCTTCGTGCATTCATTCTTATTGATAAACCAGAATGGCTGCTGGTTCATCGCGAACGAAACATTCCGTTTTGCGTTCACGCAGTAGTTTCTCTGCGTCACATAGGCTGTGTCAGCAAAAAATCCATAACCTCCACATAACATTGTAGCACTTTGACGGTGGAAGAGTCCAGCTCTGCATTTTCGGCGAGCAGCCCTTCGAGCGCAACGACGTGCGCTAGGTAGGCGGTCGGGTCGCGCGCGGGCTCGCCGACGCTCACGCGGAACAGCAGGTCGCAACACGCCGCGACAACCTTCGCGTTCGTCCGCAGCGCGTCCGCCAGCCACCTAACAACCTTCGGCATGTCGAGACCGCAGCGCTGCAGTACACGCGCGTTCCAGCGGAAACACTCTTCGCTCTCGCCTGCCGCGAGCTTCGCGCCGAAGTAGCAGGGCAAGCCGACCAGCTGGACAGCGCGCAGCTGCCAAAGGCTTGCTGCTTCGCAATCCCGCTGCTTCGGCGGCTCCGCGGCGCGGCAGACGGCCTTCCGCAATTGGCCGAACCACGCCAACAGAGCCGATTCGAGCAGCGCTTCGCTCGCTACTTCCTTCAGCACGGCAAGAAACTTTTTGGCATTGCGGCTGAGAAGGTACAAGTCCAACGACGTTTGCGAGATGCGCTCCGTCAGATCGTCTATTGCGCCGTGCGTGTCGCCGACGACATACAAGGGCTGTGTCGGGGCACCAAGCTTTAGCTTGTGAATCGCATAGCGGTTCGTTTTGTACAGCACCACAAAGTCGGTATGCGCGTCATCTAGTTCAACCACCTCGAATGTGAGAATCTGGTACGCCATTTGCACGTCCAATGTGCCGTCGTTTAAGCTCTGCAGTACGCCACCACGCGCCTTGAAAACGGCAGCGCGCTGAAGCGCGTCCGAGTAGCAAAACACGAAGCCCTGGTCGTTGCAGAACAAGTGTTCGGGCAAGAAGTGCAGAGTCGCGCAGCTGCACTGCATTAGCTCCGCATTGTACAGATAGACGCAGCACAACTCCTGCGCAGTCGTAACGGCGCAGAAGTAGTTCTGCGTAGATTTCCGGGGGCAGACGTTCTTCAACAACAAACATTCGCCCGGCGCAAAAGCGACGACATGTCGCGAGCCCAAATAGAAGCCCTCTTCGCTAACAAGCACGCTGTGCTGCGTCTGCTCGCTGTGCTGCGTCTGCTCGCTGCGCTGTGCGCAGCGCTCCACGAGGCTGAAGCACAAAAAGCGCACCGACGTGGCCAAGCTCGCGCGAGCGCCGTCGCCGGCCGCGTTCGGCGCTGCCGCCTCCACCCGCGGGCGGAAGCTCAGCTGAAACTCAGAAACCGCCTTAGGTTCTGCCAGCGGCACTTCCGGTGCGTCCGCGTCGGTGACAGCCTGCTTCATTCGGAAAAATTGATCCAGCGGCGCCGAGTCCGCGCTGCCTGCTTCGACAGTCTTTTCCTTGTAACCATAGCACAGGCCGTCAAAGGTGCGCTTGTCGAACCACTGGTTGATGTACTGGAAGGTCTTATCGAAGTCGCACGTGGCGTCCAAATTAGATCGTTCTGCCTCGAGCAGGCTGAATATTTCGGAGCGAAACTCAGCCGTGCTGACGTTCTCCGCGCCCATAGCTAGGGCTGCGCCGGTCAATCGAGTGTTTAAATAAAATTCAGCTCGAAATAGCTGCGAGCAGTTATTTCGGGTCGTACAAAACGCGAGAAAGTAAATACCACAATTTCGGCAGCTCAGGCCAAGGGAAAAACACAGCGACAGCCAGTATCGCAGGCAAGTAGAACTTCAGCACTACGCGCAGCGCAGGTGCAATTGGCTTGACTGTGCTCTCTATCGTTTGCTGCATGTCGTTGTACAGCATCTCGTACTCGTAGCGCAAACAGCCCGGGTCAGCGATACTATTCACGTCACATTGGATGCGCGGCACCTGCATGTCGCTGCGGAACTTGACGCTGGAATCGAGTGACAGTAAAAACAGCGACTCCAGGTCGAGCAGCTCGCGCGACTTGCACAACTCCGTCGCAGGATCTTCGCACAGCAGTTGCGCGATCAGCGCGATGAAGCAGCTGTCGCTGAGCTGCGGCTGCGTTCTTGACGCTACGAGCAAGTAACCCGAGTTGTCGGAAGCGATTTCGTCAGCTTTTTCCTGAATGACCGAGTTGCAGCTCGTGGTCTCTACGGGCTCTGCACTTTCGTCGCTGCTGGTTGGCGCCTGCACGGGCTTGCGGGCTTGCTTTTTCTGTTTTTTGCGCGCAATGAGTTCGTTAGCCCACAGTTTGATTCGCGGTTGAAAGTCCGCCTTGTTTTTGCTTTGAAACAACAGCGGAATACTGAACATTTCAAGCGAATTGTTCGAATTCTGATAGTGTTTATCAAGCAGTGAAAATTCTTGCATCCGTCGTGCGTCCACATCGTGGATAGTAATGAAGTTCGCGAGTTTCTTCTTGTCGGCAAGCTCGCTGAAGAGCGAACAGATGTCGGGGTGGTCGAGCAAGCGACACATGGCCAACGCTGAAAAAATCGAGAACTTTTCGCTCGGCGACTTGTCTTTAATTGAGACCACGCTAGACGGGGGCACTATAAACTCTTTGTCTTTATCTTTCTCGTTGTTCAAGCGGAGCAAAGCTGCAGGTAGCAGTTGGCAACTAAACTCGTTGCAAAAGTAATTCTCCGGCACCGTAGCGAGACAAGTGAACGGTTCAAAAAGTGAGTTGACCTTGCTGTTCGAGCACATGTACGCAGATCCCCAAGTTTTGCTTGCTGGCTTAAGACATTTGGCATGATACCGGTTACAGGTAACGATGCTGCTGTAAGTCGTATGGTTGTGCGCGAAGAAGCGGTAGTCGAGGTATACAAACTTAGTCATGTGCAGAGCCAAGTAAACTATGTAGAGCATGCCGAGGTAGCGCAGCAACCTCGAGCCGATCACCGAGAGACTCAGAAAAAAATTGACTGACTTGTGCCCGCTAATGCGTACTTTTGAGGTAAACACGCGGTCGAAGTAAAACTCGTACAAGTGCGTGGACGCGACGCTGAAGCAGCTGATACTAAACTGCACGAGGTTCCGGAATAGATCCAGCGGGCGCATCTGCACAATGCGAGGGACGCGGAAAACTTCGAGCGCGCCGAATGCGCAGTAAACCTTGTTCGGATCCGAACACTCTGACAGCCACGTGTTCAGCGAAAAGTTGAGCATTGGGCTCCGCTGCGTCGGGCTGCGTATCAGCATGCGCGCTATGGCAGCACAATCGCTACTTACCATGTGTCAGCGCCCAGAGCGCTACAACCGTCAGGCCAGAAAAACAAATCAGGCGGTATTTCTGAGCAGAGACGCGCGCGCCAATGACCGCAACTTCGTCGTTGTAGCCGAAACTTTTGGTTAGGAAGCCCATTATTTATGGAGCAGTTCCCTTTATTTAATGAATTCAAGCTGCACAAGCAGGCAATAGCAGGGAAAACATTCAGATAATTGAAAAACCTCGCGAGGCTGCAATTTACGAACTCGCTAAAAAGGGAAGCGCGGCGGCCACCGACTACGCTTTCACCTTGCTCAAAACATTTTTGTACAGCGCAGGGATCGTCTTCATGTAGCGCATGCGGCCAGTCCCAGTAGTGCGGCGGCGAAGAGCCTTGGCGGACCAGTTGTACTTGCGGAGCCGTGCGCTCGGAAATCCGCAGCTAGCGCACGTTTTCTTTTGAATGTGGTACGAACCCTTGCCACAACGTCGACAAATTTGATGCGTCTTCTTGTTGTGCAAACCGCGAGAGCCGGTACCTTTGCCGCACTTACCCATTGCTTCGAATTATATTAACAATAATCAATAATTGATTTGTTGTTGTCCTCTGCGCAGAGTTGGCGCAAAAGTTTGATCAAAATGCAGCTCCTTCTCACGCACTTCGTACTTGCATCTGCTGTGTGCAGCATAAACTTACTCCACAACAGGACGGTAGGGACATTTAATTAGTCGCAGCGCGCTTCCGTCCATCCACAACCGCATCTTTACGAGTCCGTCCCACGTTAGCCCGAGAAGCGGCTGGTTCTCAAGTTGGACGCGGTTCGTTGTCAGCGTAACCGCGACGCCGCACTCGAACAAACGAAAAAGAGCAGTTTCCAGTCGAAACAGCAAGCGCGCGCGCTGTACGCGCATCTCCATTGTCCAAGCAAGGTCGTTTTGCAGCACTGGCGCTGTTGCGGCCACGCAGCGATCCATGAATACCGCTGGCAAATCATCTATCAGTAGATAGTTGCGAGAGTTTTGCGTAGAAGCAGCGCGAACTGACTCAAGTGAGTTCATGAGATTTGCAAAGTCAGTCACGCACGCCACGCGCAAGCGCTCGAGGCAATTCTGCGTCTTTGTTTCTGACGGTAAAAAACTTGCTACACGTTCCACCACCGGCTTCCCTCCGCAACATAAATAATATACGACGTTGGCGCTGTCCGCGGCCAAGGTGAGCGCGCTAAAATACAGCAAAAACTGCGTTTTTCCGCTACCAGGCGGTCCCTGTGTTGCGACAGCGACCACTTACATAGATTTCCGTAATAAGGTGGGATCTGAATCCGCCGCCAAGCAACGCATCAAGCTTTGCGTTGCCGGTAGCATAAAGTTCATGCATAACTGCACGGTGGCGTCGAAAATGAAAAACCGGGTTTTCTACGCGGCATGAAATCAGATAAGATTGTTCAGATTTGCTCGGAACGCTTTTGACGAATTTTTACATATTAGTTTGCTCTGACAGCCATCCGGTGACCAGTGAACTATTGGCAGTCCGCAGCGCTCGTACACTGAAAGCGTGCTAACGTTGCCGCATCCAAGCTTCTGGTCGTTGTACGTGATAAACGGCGACGCCACATTACTGGTAGACGAGCTGCGCGGCTCACTTAGGAGCAGCGCGCCTTCAGACTCGCTTCGCACTCCGTTTCTGTAATTGGCTTCGTTACTGCAATCCCGTTCTAAATCGTGTGCGAGTGACTGCAGAGCGGATTGGATATGCTGTGAAGCTTCAGCAGGATCGCAGTGCGCATGCTTCTGATTTTCATTCTCTTCACCCCCGCTCATTGCAGCAGCGACCTCATCGCTGCAGATCGGCAACGTGTGATTACAGAAAGAAGCTTTATCATTTTTCACATGCTGATCCACTACTGAGGATTGCGTTTCTATCAGCAAAGATGACGCACCGAGTGATCTGTAGCACTGACTGCCCGCTAAGGTTAAGCCTTTATACTGAATCTTCTCAAATACGTTTTCCATCGGAATGCACCGCGGGATCGCACGTTCATTCGGCAGCGCGAACTTACTTGCATTATGCAGGCCACTGCGAACAAGCGTGCTCAACTTGTGCGATTCGATCATCGAGCGGGGAGTAGGATGAAAGGGAACGAATTGCGATGGCTTTCGGCGCGCTTTTGTCTTAGATTCGCTTGGAATTGTCATCGCTGTCATACACCCGAACGGAGAGGGATCGCATCTTCGATTTAAAGTTGCAGGCGTCGGAGAATACACGTCTGCACGGCTTGAGCTCAGGCAAGATTCACCGTCAGAAATTGAAAGGAAGCAGTTACCTGCAATTTGGAGCGCAACTGTCGATTTAGGTTCGGGTGAATGACCCGCATTCACCGCTCTGTGAGTGCTAGCGCTGTAGATTTCATTCCGGCTGACAGCAAACTGCTTGTGTTCAGTCATGACTGATATCTCCTGATCAGTCTCGTTACCTTCGGCGCTCGCAGAAACATTGATAACGGGGTCAGATCCGTGCTCCAGCGAATTGACCGTATATTGCAACGCTAAACTCTCTGCGGTCTCTTGTTTTTCTGCAGCACTGACATGCTGCTCATTGAATTGTACATGGTGATTTGCAGATTCAGCGCAGGAAGTGGATGACAGAGATTCATCATGTTTTCGAAAATCAGGAGGGTACTGTTGCACATATTGAGGACATGGCACGCTAGAAGAATATTCTGTGTCACTGATTCGACACAACGAAGCAGAAGCAATCGAAGCGTTCAAAGCATTCCAACACTGCGCACCACTTTCTTCAGACAGTTCATTAGCACTGACTTCTGCAACAAAGCGGTCATTTGATTGGCAATAAGGATCTATTCCTGCATCACTGGACTCCAGATCCTTACGATTGTTAGTACCATTAGAATCACTAAGATGGCTTCGCGTAGAATCGACAGCTACTTCCTCAGCAATGATCTTTATCTCGCTGTTGCTGTCCACTTTTGTCATAGACATGTCAGTCACGGACGCAAATTCTGCTCCAGAAGCGTTAGCTACCGCAGCTTCTGTGTCACTCGAAACAGATAGGATTTGCATCTTTTCAGGAACATCAGAATTTCTAGTTCCGCAGTTTTCGCCGTTGCCACCCATATGTATAGTAGCGTTGTACTCTGCGTCGACGAATTCCAATTTGTAGTCGCCGCAGTGTTCGTAATGAGCTTTGTAAAACCCGGATAGTGCTGCTCTCAATTGCTGCTGCTCCTTTGACGGAGCCAACTCAATACTATTGACCACGATACGAGCGCATTCAGCCAAGTAGAACAACATCATATTAGCTAGACGACTGGTTGTTAGTTGGTTGGACAACGAATCAGATTGAGCGGAAGCGAAGTCATTCCCAATCTCGGTCCCCTGCGCAACGGAGCAGATTTCGCTGCTTTCCACCGCGCATGCTTCACTGTTTGAACCGATGTTGCTCAAAACGTTGAGCTGCTGCTCAAACTTTTGCAATTCTAATAGTTCTAGATTGTTCCTGAGAAGCTCATACATCGCTGAAACGTTCATCAAAGTAAAGGTCGTTTCAGATTGATGTAAGATTACAGCCAGGCCAATGCCAGCTACCAATTCAGACGCGATCTTCCGGGACAACACAGCCGGTGTGAAATCTGCCGAATAGTCGTACTGCCTAACTTCGGCTGCACCCTGACGGTTTAGTGCATTGTTCAGCTCTGTCATGACTGCAGCATAGAAACTGTTATATGCAAACTGGAGCGTTTTGTCACTACAGGTCTCAAAGTATACATGGAACTCTTCGATCACCGCTCGAGTACTGCTGTAGAGTTTGTTCGAGACAAGCGCGCAAGCGCTTTGCAGTTGATCCTTCGCATCAATCTGCGATAATCGTTTATTCGGGCTCACGAAGGGAGTGTTGTACATAGAACTCATAGCAGAAGAGTTCAGAGGGGTGTCAGCGGTAAACGTCGCAAACGCATTGGAGTTATGCGCATTGCTCCTACTAAAAGTATTGGCAAGTTCGGCAAACCCCGTGTCCAGTTCAGCAATTCCGTGCGAGTTTGCTTCGCAGTCGCGCTTCAGACATTGCCTGACACCTTCTATATTTTGTTGCAGATCGGCATCCGATTGCTCGTCGGCAGAAACCTCTAAACTATTGTTTATCGTTGAACTGCATGAGTTATTTACAAGCTTGTCTTTCAAAAAACAGCCTGAGCAGTCAATGAGATCGCTAGCAGCCACAGTGTCATTGGCGTCGGCTTCCATCACTTCAGGCAACGCGTTGCTGCTGCCAAAAGTCTCACCATTATCTTGAAAGGATGCCGCTGTTTCCTTCATTGGATTCACCGCTGCAAAGCACGCAACTTTCGTATTACTTTGCGCACTTTGCAGCTCGTTCTCGCCAACAAACCGGGTCGAGGCTTTCGAAAGCGATAAATTAGCTTCGGACGTCAAATCTTCACCCCGAGATTGCGCTTCAAAATTGCTATCGGCACTTTCAGTCGAAAATTCAGACTTCGTGTTTGCTCCAAACATCACCGTCTGCATGTCGCACTCCGCCGCCGGAAGAACGCAGGTGGGATGCTCTGTCGAGCCTAAGAACGAAATACAATCCAACTTGCATAATGCAGCCAGCTGGCTCGCTAACGGTACTACACTTGCGCACGAACAACATGAAGCCTCATCAGTACTGCGCTCGCCGGCTTGATCGAAGTGTGTCACCTTTTCCATCTGATCGCAATGCGTTCTCATAAAGTCCATGAATATGTCAGGCCATTCTGTGTAGATCAAGCAGATGTAGTGCCAAATCTCAGCCCGCTGGGTGTCCGCTGCTTCGCATAAACACTGCGAAAGAAAAGGGCGCAGGTTCCTTGCCAAGCGAGCACAACCGAGGCGTTTTGCGTCCCCAATTGCAAAGGCAAAAGTCACTGCACGTAGCAAATCTAGTTTGAAAGCCGGAGGAAAAGAGTTCAGAAGCTTTCTGAGTTCCTCCTCAGTGGCGGAACTGCCAGCACAGCGCAAACCGGCCAATATTATCTGCGCCAAGCAGAGCAGCAAATACTCAGTTCTCGTGATACGCGTCTCGTTTGCAATAAAAGCCTTTTCAGTCGCTGCAGCTACTGCCGGGTTGAGCTTCCTCGGAAGCGACGCGTTATCAGTAAGGTTGTTATTGCAGCTCGTTTCTGCACTAGCTGTGTCACATCTTAATGTTGCAGCTGACGTCAAACGCGTTTCGAACGCGATGAGGAGATTCAAAAAGTTCAGCGCCAGTTTGTTGCGGTTCGGGGCACTCTCTTGCGAGGCTACGAGATCGGCACTTCGCAAGGCTGCGCAAAGCATGAGTTTAAAATCAGCTTTGGCATTAACGCACAGCTTCCCGATCGCGCAGCCAAGCGCTCTCGACAGAATTTGCGTTTCTGCGCTTTGAGCGGTATTGCTGAACGCTTCCTCACAGCGAACTGCGTAAGGCTCATACTGCCCCGTGAGCACTTCGGTTGACGAGGCCCGATCCAGATCCGCGAGCTCGAAAACTGTGATGAGATTTCGGATGTAGCAGCATAACTGTCCGCATTCTGGACTTACAGTGCAGCCCGAGCATTGCAAGGCCGGTGCAAATTCGGCAGTGAGTATTCGGCTGAAGAAACCGCGAGACGAACCTAGAGATCTTATGCAGCGAGATTTGCATAAATGTTCTGCTGCCGACAACCGTACAACGGATCGCAGAAACCACAGTTCCGCTACGACTACAGAATGGGAACAAATCGCGCCGGAAGCAAACTGAAGTTTTCGCTTCAACTCGGGTAGAAACGTTCGCCTTACGAGTTGAAAATGCTCACTTTTGAAGTAACAATGGTGGTCAATGCTACTATGCTGTGCGGCATTAGCCAATTTGCGTTTAGTGACTCCTCTGCGCGAGCTCGCCGTAATCTTTCTGCAAGCTTGTTCGAAATAGCTCCAACAACTAGATGAGTGCGGCGGATCGTTATTACGCACTCTCTTTTCTAAAGCCTCTGCTACTGCATCCGCCAGTTCGTCAAGGAAATTCGCCATTTGCTGAAATTGGATAGAAGTAGCAAACTGCTTCAGGACGACGTGCGCTCGGTCTGACGCGTTTCGAATATCAGTGGTGCAGCTGCGAATGGAAGTTGTTTCCGTCGTGAACAAGGCGTCGCAAAACGAACCTAAGTCTGCTGGATCTGCCTTGCCGCTGCAAAGCACTCCCACGACCGAGCTAACATCTAGCGCCGCTTCAGGCACCAGTCCGCTTAGCGGACAGCAGCTAGCCGCAGCCGGAGCTGCATTCTGCATTCCATTGCCAGATCGACTCGCGCTGAGACTGCGATTCATCGCGCTAATAAGTCCTATGCAGACCAGTTCCTTCTCGAGTACGCGATAGATCGGCAGAAATTCGTCTTCCGACTGTTTAAGGAAAGCATTGGTCAGCTGCAGCGCAGGCCACGCCAAACGGTTCGCGCTAGTGCATAAGCAGCGGGTTGAGCACCGCGCCGACTCCTTATTCGGCTGAGAAAACAAAGCGCTAGGCTTCTTTTTGCGAGCGACAACCCCGCTCGCGCGATGCTTACAGGATTTACTCATCTGTTCTTGACAAGTGAAGCACCTGTTGCTGCGCTGTTGAGACGAAGTTACGAACGAAAATGAGTGATGTAAAAATTATCACACATAGAGCGAGGTCATGTGTGCGCAAGGCGAAAGCTAAGCTTCGCGCTGCAGGTTACGGCCGGCTTGCACTCTCACCGTTCAAATCAAGTTTTCCCGCCGAAGCGTGAAATTGGTTCGTCCTTCTCGCGGTCGATAGAGCGCGCGCCGAACTCGGTGGGCATGTAAGAGTGGCGAAACTCGCTTGGTTTGTACACGCCGTCGTCAAACGCGTAGTGAATCTTCTTCGCAGTTGCGGGAAAGCACCAGGTGAATACGGAGTCTGACAACAGCGACGCGACAGTGCCGACCAGCACCGCGAGCGCCAGCAGCACGTAAAACTTGAGGTTGTGCAGCCAGAAGCGGAACAAAAAGAACGCGCTAATCGAGAGTTGCAGGTCGCGGTTCACCAAGCACAACACCGCGGGCGCGAGCGTGAGCAGGTAGAACAAGATCGCAAGGAGCGAAAAGCGCACAAAAGTGTGCCGGTACAAGCGGTGAATCGTGACGGCAACGTGCGTGAGACTAATGAGCCGCATCAGCAACAAGCTGTTGATTAGCCCGGTTGCGTCGTCGAGCTCAGCTAGAAACTTCGCAACGACGCCGTTTAGCAACTTCTCGCGCTTGATCAAGCGCAGCTCTTCGTTCTCCAGCGAATCATCGTGCTGCAAGTCTTCGCGAAGCGCCTGCGTAGCGCGATCGCGCGCATACTGCATGAAACTGGACACGAAATAGAAATTGACTGCTTCTTCTTTCAGCTCAATCGCCAGCCGGTCCAGAACGTGCGAGTACAAATTCGACACCGCATCAATGTTGCGGTTAACCATCCACTCGGCGCAAACGGACAGTTCGTACTCGAGTTCCTGCAGCTTGAACACGCCGTTCGGGCTGTCGTAGCACGCAAACTTCTGCTTGAACTCTTCCACACGCGCGCGCACGTAGTTCTGCAGCTCGCTTTCAAGCGTCTCCTCGTCCGACGGCAGCGCAATTTGCTTCGTCAAAGAGCTCTTGCACAGGTTCTGCAGTTTCTTCACAAAGATCTTCGCGCCGTCGACGCAGCGCGTTTCCCAAAACGCGATAGCCTCCTGTGATTGCTGTTCGAGCGCGTGGCCGAGGTCCTCGAAAATCTTGTTGCGCAGGTGGAACTGTGAGAAGCTGATTGTCTCCTCGTTGAACAACTGCAGAAAGTGAGTTTTCTTCTCGCTACACGCCGTGACAACGTCGCGGTACGGAAGCAGCGAGTTGGAAATGTTAAACATTTCGAGATCGTTGGCGTGCGATTTGAGCAACTCTTGCATTTTCTCGCTCAAATACTGACGCACGTCAGCGAGGTTGCGCTCGTAAATGTCTGAACCCTTCTGCTGCAACTTTCGCAACACAGATTCGCGCGTGACGCTGCAGCAGTCCGAGAGAATTTGTCCGCTGAACTTGTTCATCAAACTTGCAGTGAGCGACTCGTACAGAGCTTCAGCCCGCTGCCGCAGTGTTTCGGGCAAAACGAACGACTTTGGTTTGAAGTTCATGCGTGCTTCGAACTCGTAAAGCACGTTTTGCTGCTGCTCGGCGCACCAGTCGCGTAGCGCTGCACAGAACCTGCCCTCGAACGCAGCAACGGTCTGCGCGAGCGCCTTATCGAACTCGGCCTCGGCAGACTTCAGCAGCGCGGCTACATCCTCCTGCGCAGCGAGGCCTTTAATCGACGCACTGCGCAGCGTGCTCGCCTGTTCGGCGACTTCCGCTACAAGCATCCGGAACTCTTCCAAACTCATCGCTTTTCCGTCTGCGAAGCGTCGGCTCACCGCTTCGAACACGTCGCGCTCGGCAATTGCGAGAATGTCGGATTGTACGAGTCGCAGTTGCAACTCGGTGAATTGCTGCGCCATGTTCGGCAGTTCTGGAAACAGGCGGCTGTGGTCGCTGGCCGTTTCGGCATCACTCGCGTTGGCGGAAAACACCAAAAACTCGAGAAGATTTGCAAGGTCTTCACCGTTCATAAGCATTTTGCGGCCGTTGACGCTAGGCCCCTTGACTTTCGGGTTGTTCTCGGCGCGCTCGAGAAGCCGGTCGCGGTAGTTCGCAAGCGCATCGCGAAACTCGCGCGTCAAGCTCCCGCGCGGCGCGAGCGACAAGTCCTGTAGCAGTTCAGTGCTCTGCGCGGGGATCGGGAGCGTCACGCAGTCTATGAACTTGAAGAACCTATCGACGTTCGCGGTTTCTGCCGCTTCGACGTCCTCCGCGCCGCGCTGTAGCTCGATTGAAAAATTCAGATGTTCTGCCAACCACTCCTGCGGCGTCTTCTCGTGCAGGTCCTGGACGAAGTCTCGAATGATCCACGAGAGGTGCGACGGCGTGAGCATGTTGATGAAATTCGCCAGGTTCTCGATTTTGCGACCTTCGCTGTGCGCGTTGCGACGCGAATAGGAGCGCAAGCCGAAGAGGCTTGCTCGGCGCATAAGCGTTTCGAGCGCCTCTATCTGCTTGCTGTCGATGAACTTGACCGTGTTGTAGATGAATTCGGAAGACATCAGCGCCGCGATCGAGAAAACCTTCGCGTCGTTCATCTCGGAACCGATGCGGCTGAACAAGCCCTCAGTGTCGAGCAGCAGCAAGCTAATGTTCCCGCGACGGAGCACTCGCGGGAGCGTCCAAATGCCCTCTGTCTCCGCTTCGGTGCCGGAGCCGACGGAAAACTCGTCTTCCCGCGGAAGCGCAAGCTGCGCTTCGTCGGAGTTTGCACTGAGCTCAACGATGGAGTTCGCCAGTTGGTTCATCAGAAAGCTTTTGCCGCTGTGAATCGAGCCTACGCTCGTGACGACTGCCACCGGAGGCCGGACGCTGCGCAGAAACTCTTGCCCCTCGCGCGTCACTGAGAAACCGTGCGCAGCTCGCTTGACGAGCTGGATCGGTGCTGCGCGCAGCATGCCCGCAGCGGCAGCCAGTGCCTTAAAATTCATCTACGGACTAGTTCAACCACTTCGGTGGCACCCCGCTGATTTTCCATTAATCTGCAAATTTATTGGGAGAGAGCGCGGTCGAGTGCGTAGCTGATTAACAACGCCGATCCGCGCGCCCGGCCACGTGCGCAGGCGCTACTCGACGCGTTCGTACGTGTTGACATGTCTCTAGAGATTTAAGGAGCGTTGCACCTTCTCTAACACAACACATAACATGAGACTGACAAGCTACAACCTCATTGGCTTTTCGCTGACGCTAGCTAACGGGATCTACCCCAATGGGATCAACGGGGAGGTTATCGACGAGTACTACGTTGCTCCCGCTCAGAGCTACGAAGTCATCACCCAAAGCACGCTCCCTCCCCTGCGTGCGCCTGCTCCGGGCGACCGCCACTATATTAAACACGCGCAACCCAGCGCAGACTACGCAATTGAGGTCCCGCGCACGTACAGCGAGCATGCCTACAGCGCGCCGCAATTCACGCATTCACGCGCGTCTAAGTTGTCGCACGCTGCGCAGCCGCCCTACGTGCTGGTTCACCAGCCACCGCAGAGTGCGGTGAACAGCGTTCACGCCGTTAACGCTTCGCAGTCAGTGCGCACAGAGCGCACGGACGTTATGTCGCCGACTTACACTGCGCTGCACAGCGCCAGCAACTCGGCTCAGCTTGTCAGCCCGCAGCCGAGTTTCGCTGCTGCTCAGAGCAACTACTTCGAGCAGCAAGTCTCGCCCGCGAAGGCAACGCTTGTTCGTGTAGACTCCGAGCCTCACCGCTCTGCGGCGCCCGAGGCGCAGAAAGTGGCCTCGTCAATGACACAGCTGAACGCAGCCGTTGCGAACGAACAATTCTTGCCGAAAACCTCGCAGCAGAAGAACGAACTGGAGTACTCCGTTACGAACCAGTTCGGCGGCGACCGCGTGTTCAGGCCGAGCCCCATGGAGAACTTCACTACGCGAAAGGCGGACAGCACCGTGAGCCGAAGCGCACTCAGCTCTCAGGAGCGCGCTTCAGAAACTGCAGCCGCGACAACTGAAGGAGCTGCTGCTACCAAGTCTAGCGCAGAGCGCGACGCGTCTTCGCAATCGGAAACTACGCGCAATGAGCAGTCCTCTGGAACCTCGCACGCGCAGAACGACGAGACCACCGCCGCGGAAAACACCACCACCGCCGCGGACAACACCACCAACTCCGCGGAAAACACCACCAACTCCGCGGACAACACCACCAGCTCCGCGGACAACACCACCAGCTCCGCGGACAACACCTCCAACTCCGCGGAAAACACCACCAACTCCGCGGAAAACACCACGAGGGGCGAAGAGAGCAACAAGATGCAGAAGAAGAAAGACTCCTTTGAGGAAGGTTTCTATCACTCTGAGAAGAGCGAGGAGTGGACCGAGGAGACGCGAAGCATGCGCGCTGTGCCTCGCTATACATTCCGTCTTGCGTACCCCGAAAGCTCCCCGACGTTCACACCGGTGCACAGTGTCTTCGTGCCTGAGACTGTCAGCGAACCCGTGCACTACGATATTCCGGGCGCACGGCCGACCAGCTACTTGAAGGACGCGATGGGCAACATTAATTATCAGCCGCCGCGTGACTACCGTGTCTCAGCGCCAGTGGTGCGGCCGCAGCTTAGCAACCGAAAATTCGGCGAGTTCTACCCTGTGTCCTACAAACCCGACAACTCAGAAGAGTCCACAACGACCCCCCTGGCAATGTCTGCAGCGAGAGGGTCCGAAAACAATGACACCACCGCGTCGCAGGCCGCTGCCGGCGCGACACGCTCCGAGCAGGAAACCACGACGCAGCAAGATTCCACGCAGAGCGACGCGCCTCAGGGTCACGAAGGCTTCACGCAAAGCACTACGCCTCAAGGCAGCGAAAGCTCCACCGAAGCCACACAGTCGACGGAGGTGCGCGACGAGTCAAACGGCGCACAGTCGACCGTGTTCTCAAGCCAGGTGAAGTCGCAGCTGCTCGCAGACATGCCCGCTGACCAACCGAGCCCGCTCGCGCAAAGCGACCATCCAGTCCAATTCCACGGCGACGTTGTAAACGAGACGCCAGACTACGCGGCTGCGCCAAGAGTGCAGCGCCAGTTGGCCGAGACCAACGATCGCGAGAGCCACGAGGAGTTTAGCACCGAGTACTACGTGAGCGACGACTCACAGGAAGGCCGCACGCGCGACGCATCTAGTGCAGTGCACAAGTCGGGCGAAGGTTGGCACCAGTACGAGCGCAACGCGCAGCGTATCGAGGAGTCATCGCAACGTCGTCAACAGAGTACACCGCAAGAAGCGCGTAACAGTACCACGGAGGACTTCTCGGAGCGCAGCGAGACGACGCAGCACGAGAAAGAGACTACACAGAGCGAGAGAGAGACTACTCAGCGCGAAACTGAGCCGAGCACTGCACCGGGCGCGAATTCCACGCCGCGCGTGTCAATCGGTCCGCGCCCTGCGACTCACCCTGCCGTCAGCGGCGTCAAGATCATCCGCGTCAGCAACGAGCAACAAAAAGTAAGCAAATTCAGCCCGCCGCCGGCCCACAGCACCGAGGCTGCGAGCACCGCGTCGAACGGTTCCGGTCTCGTCCACTCAATCAAGAACTTTTTCTCCAGTATCAAGGGTGCGATCTTTCGCGAATAGTGTCCAGGGGCACAACACACGGCGCACGTTGCGGCTCGGCCGCTTACACGTGTTTTAGCCATGCTGCACCTTTTCACCCAACAATGAGAAAACACCTATCGTTCATCGCGCTAGCCGCACTCGCAGCCGCCGCTCCAGCGGAACCGAAAGCGCCTCTCGACCATCTCGGCAACATGGTGGGACTGCTGAAAGACAACGCGAGCCCAGCCAACTACTCAATAGACCCGGAGCTGCTGCCGTGTCTCTTTAAGCCTGACGGTTGCCGCGGCAAGACGACGCCACCGGCCGAGCTGAAGCCGGAAGACTCCGAGTCACCGCTGGTTGCGCGCTCGCGCGAGCTGATTCTCTACTCGGTCGAAAAACTGAAGGAGACTCTCGACCGCCGCACAACCGAGATCGTCGAGGAGATCGAGCGTCGCGCTGCAGAGATTAAGCGCGAAATTATTGACGAGGCCGAAGAAGTCAGCCTCGCAATTGTCTACTTGGTCTCCGCGCTTGCGGACAACGTCGAGAAGGCCGAGGAAATGACGCTGGGATTCGTGCGCAGGTGGTACGACGAGGCGCAACAGAAGTACATCGGCTCGGTTCCGCAGATCCAGGCTGGTGCGACCAGCACAGAGCCTCAGAGCGCAGACTTCACCTCGGGTGCCGAGTCGCTGCTCACTTCCTCGTCCTCGTCGACCAACCAGTCAGAGCCGACCGCCTCCATCGCCAGTACCCAACGCGTAGGTCTTCACTACACAAAGCTCGACAGTCCTTCCACGCTTCGCAACATTGACGCGGTTTTGTTCGGCACGGACGACGGGACGCGCTCGACGCAAAGTGCACGCGCTGGTTCCAACCAAACCCACACATCGCCGAAGCGCAGCTCGCCCGCCACAACCACCGACCACGCAGCCACTAATTCTGAAAGCAGCTCGAGCGTGTCGAGCACGGAACGCCCAGCCTCTACGTCTGGAAGCAGCTTGGCTACCTCGAGTACCGGCCGTATTGCCTCTGCGACTGCAAACGGCTCGGCTGCCTCGAGCAGCGCGCGCGTCAACCCAAACACAATTATTGAGGAGATTTTGAACGCTGACGCACGCCGCAACATTGACGTCGATGTGCGCAAGTCTGCGCCGCCGCAGCCAACTGCTGCCGCACAGCAAGCAGCGAATTCCTCGAGCTACAGCAGCACCGTCAAGGCTGTCAGCGAAAGCTCGCGTGCTCATGAAACAACTCGAGTCGCGGCAGCCGCAGCGACTACTGCGAGCAATCCGCCCGAGCACAGCGCCAGCAGTCACCACGAAGCCTCCACGAAGAGAACGGCTAGCAGCATAGCCGCCGAAGCGCAGCCCGACACATCGAGCGCCAGCGCGACTGCTGAGACTTCTGCGCGCACTGCGCAAGTGACGCCCGCAAAGGACATCAATCCGCAGACTCAGAGCCACAGCTCCGCTGAGACCAAAACTGCGAGTTTAAAGGCGAGTGAAACCGCGCCGGCTCCTTCTAGCGTTCCGAGCGCTCCTGCTACCGCTAGCAGTCCTACCGAGCCTGTTAGCTCAGCGTCCAGCGCCGCATCTGCAAAGGAGACGAAGGCTACGACGGTGACCGAAAAAACCGCAACGGATAAAGTCACGACAGAAAACGCCACTACCGAGAAGGCTACTACCGAGCAAACCATTACCGAGAGAGCTACTACTCAGCAAGCCACGACAGAGAAAGCCACAACTGATAAAGCTACTACTGAGAAAGTCACGACTGAGAAAGTCACGACTGAGAAAGCCATGACTGAGAAAGTCGGAACCGAGCACAAGTCGCTCGAAAAAAGCACGCAGTCTGCTGAAACGAGCAGCGCCGGCACCCCCGCCGTCGGAACGGCATCTGACCACGTGATAAGCGAGCCCGTCCGCAAAAGCTCTATCAGAGACCGCAATACTTCAACAGAAGCCGAGGCACCGTCTCACACGCACACGGTCGCACAGCAGAAAGATGTGAGCAAGACAGCGCAACACAGCCAAGAAGGGCAAGGCAGTCACAGCACCGTCTACGACATCGCCGAAGAAGCCGTTTCCAAGCACGCCAAAGCCGAGCACAAAGTGCAAGACGCCACGGGCGCCGCCACTGAGTTCGACGAAACTAAGGCACACAGCGTGATGCTCGAACGTACTGCCTTTGCAGAAGGCACCACTACCGTAGCGCGCGAGGAGAACTCGCAGAAAGAAGCCAAGTCTCACGCAGAACATCAGCTGCGCGGCCGCTAAGCGGTTGAGAAGACTTGACAGCTCAATATTATCAATGCACGCAAAGAACAGCGGCAGTGCACTTCCCGCTGCTGCGCAGCGCGCTAGTCAAAATCGGACGGCGTCTGCGCTGCGCGGCTGGCCGGCCTACGCCTAAGAGATTATATCAATACTTCTCTTTTAAATGCCATGAATAATTCGGACATCTCGGTCAAGCCGTTTGTTCTTTGGGTGCCTCGCGGCGTAGCTGCCGAAACGCCCACTGTATGCCAGCTCGAGGCTGATACGCAGAACGATGACGGGGCCGGCCAGCACAGTGGCGCCGAAAAGCGTACCGGCGCTAAGCTGCCGAGCGTGCCAGCACATCCGGATACTTCAGCGATAGAAGCAGAGTTTCACTTCGACTCCTACGACGACGACGCGAGCACAGACGCCGGACTTAAATTCTTCTCGACTAACGACAACGACGTCGAGATGGTCGACGCGGATGCAGACGCGCCCGAGCTCGCAGCTGAGTCAGAAGACGAACAAGACTTCAGCGTGCCCCGCTCCTGCAACCAGATAGTGATCGGCAACATCGAGAACGAAACTGAATACGAATTTGAGACCTACGTCTTCGATCCGCAGACGCAAGAACTTTGGTTGAACCACGCCACGCTGCTCGGCGAGGTTTGCACCGCCGGCGTGTTGCTGCCGGTCTTCGGCGCCGCCGAGCACAAGAACTTCGTCGCAGTCGGCGGCTTCAACCCCGCCATCGCGGTCTACGACAACGACAAGCTCGACGCTCTGAGCCCCGAAGCGGAGCTTCTCGACGCGCAGGCCAACCAGCAAGGAGTGACGGCGATGGACGTGCGCGGCGACAAACTGCTTGCGACCTCGATGGACGGCTTCGTCTCGGTGTGGGATCTGCGCAACGTACGACTCGTAGCCGCCAAGAAGCTGAGCGAAGCGACGCTAAGCTGCTGCTGCTGGACTGGCGAACAAGACAGCTTTCTGTACTCGGACGACGCGAACGGCGCGTACCTCAGCGACCCGAGCTTCGCCACTACGCAGAAGCTAGAGTACGCGTCAGAAAGCATCGACAGTCTTGCTTGGTGGGGGCAGACCGAGCAACTGTTCTTCGCTGGCACGAACTCCGGCACGCTCGCGCTCGGCTCGTTCGCCAAAGCCGCCTGGCTGTTTGAAGTAACGGTCGACGACTGTCCGGTGACCTCGCTGCTATTTTACAAAGATCGCGGCGTGCTCGTCGCCGTCACGCAAAACGGCACGGTCAGGCTATACGAGGTACAGGGCTCTTCGCTCGTCGAGCTGCTCACCAAAACCTTTCCGCAGCAGCCGCTCCTCCACGTCGCAGCCAACCCCGACGCTCCGGAACTCCTCGCCATCGCGGGCAGCGAGCTAATCGTGTGGGACTTGGCCAGCGAGTCAGCGCTGCGCAAGCACTTCAATCCGAGCTAAGTCGTTACTAGCGCACTTCACACAGATGAGGAGATTTCTCGCGCGCTCGACCAACGGCGACGCGAGGCCCGCTGCGGTTTCGCGCGCAGCTGTGCGTTTCGTCGCGAAACAGCTGCTGCAGCGCGCTACTGCAGGCCCGCGTCGTGCTCTTCGCAGCGAAAGTCTTCGGGCTGTTCCGCGAACTGTTGGAGCCAAGTTTTCTGATGCTGCGCGCGCTTGCTTTTGACCGCCGCTTTCCACGCGAGCGCTTCTTGTCCAACTTTTTCCGTAAACTCGCCGCAACGGGCGACGAATATATCCAGTTTCGGCAGGTTCCGCGTCACGGGGAAGGTGCGCAGCTCTTCGAGCAGCTCTGCGTTCTTCACCACCTTGCCGAGCACGGCGGTGTCGATGTGGTCGCACGCGTACGCGCCTGTCGTAATGAAAAACGCAGGACTGCCGGCGGCCCACTTTTCCAAAAACACGCCGACCACGCCGGCGTCCAGCAATTTGCGAGCGACGCGCGAAGCGGAGGGCGTTTCAGTTTCTTCGCCGTAGACGCCGCGCCCGTCGTTACTCACAAAGTCGCCGAGCTCCAGGTAGTTATTGCGCGAGATATTGAAAATTCTGCATCCGACGTAGAAGGGTGCGTAAGCTCCGGCGCCCGCCTGCGGCGTGGCGGTAGCGAAGGTTGCGAAGCGACGGCGCACGGGCTCGGACACGTCGTGAGCGAGCTGGATCACAATGTGTCCGAAGCGAAAGTTTGCGATATGCAGTTCGAAAAACACGCGATCCCCCGAAACTCGCTTGGACGGCATGAAAAGAGCAACAGAGAATGCGACTAAAGGCGGCGCTGCTGGCGTTCTGTGCGGCTGCAACGGCGTCTGCGTTAACTAGAGAAAGTTTCTCCGAAAGGAACGAGAGCTCGCCGCTGGCGTCGCTAGATGGGTTGAATCCTTACGGAAATGCCAATCAAATAAAAATACCGCCTCTGGTTTGGGCGCAGAAAAATGGCGTCGGCATCGCGATCCCGCTGAGCCACAAAAGGTTCAAAGAGCTGAAAGTCGAGCTCACTAAAAGAAAGGGAAGTGCGTCGGCGCCGGCGGATTTGCCATGCGCGTGGCTGTACGACTCCGCGAGCGAGTGCGTGCTGAACTTTGCGTCGAAGTTCTTCGCGTCGCACGGCGCGGCTCGGCGCAGACGCAAGGCGGGCGCGCCTCCGGCCGCGCTGCCAGCGCTGACGACTTTCGTCAGCTTTGCAGCGCAAGCGCTGCAGCAAACCGAGCTGAAGCGATTCGTCGCGTACCATGCCGTGCTGCAAGTGCCGGCGCTCGAAGCGTCGTACGCGGTGACCCTCGTGTGCCCGAAGATGCAAATGCACAACTGCCAGCCCTCCGTCTCACAGCGGAGGCTCGGCAGCGCGGCGGCGCTGGTGCGGCTGCTGTCCGTGCGCAACTACACCGGAGAATCTCTCACCGAGCCGATCGTGTACTCGAGTGCGCCGGTTGCGCTCGCGCTAGACCCGCCGCGGCCAGGTCTGATAAGCCGTGCAGAACGCTGCGAGCTCGCCGCAGACTCCGAGACTTGGCAGTTCGCGGTCAACGGCTGCTGCGACGCGGAGTTCGAGGGCTGTGCGCGACACAGCGCAGCCAACGGGCTACAGCTGTTCACGCTGCAGCTGCCAGCGCAGTGCAAGTCGCAGGCGTGCCGCGTCGCGTGTCAGGTGCGCGCCGTCGCTGCAGAGCCTAGCTGCGCTGCGCAGCCTGCGGCGCGGCACGGTCTGCGACAACTCGCGGAAAGCGCGCCCGGCGCGCAACTAGCAAGCATAGACGAGAAATTCCTGCGCTCGTACGCCAGCACGCCGCGGACGCAGTTCTTCGACGTGGCGCCGCTCGGGAGCCTCGAAACAGAGAAGTTCGACGAAGCACAACGGAAGCTGTTCAACAAGCAGGTGCGCTCGCGAGTCAGCAAGCTCGACAAAGCGGTAGCGAGCGGCGCGTTTGGCGACAGCTACAAAATGCTCGACGCGATCGACGAGTCGATCAACTTGCAGCTGTCGGAAGAAGCGGCGGAGTCCAGCGCGTTTTCAATTCCGAACGTGTACATAAACACGGTGCAGCGCGGCACGTCAGTCAACGTGAACGAGAACCGCGCGACAAACTCGGGCGCGCTGCAGTTGGACCGCGGCGCGTGGTACTCGGGGTACTCGCGCGGGCCCAGCGCAGGGCTGTTCTCGTACAACATCGGGTTGAAAGGCCGCAACTTGGCGACGACAGCGATTGGCTCGGCGCGAGACTTGATGGTCGGCTACGGCAACAAGGACACCGGCGTGCAGGTGCAGCGCGGCCAAACGAACCGCTTTACGGCGTACGAGGTCCGCACGCGGAACACGAACATCATTACGACGTACGACGCGCTAACGCGCACGCTCGGACAGCGCGTAGCGATCCGGAACTTTGGGTTGTCGGTACGCCGCGACTTCAACAAGCTCGTGGATTTTGGCGGCCGCGCGTACGGGTCGGAAGTGTACTTCAGCTACAAGAACCTGAACCTCGGGTTTGGAACAGACCTCGCGCTCGCGCGCTACTACCTGAACCTCGGCATCCTGGGCGTAAACTTTGCGGCGGCGCGGGACTTTAACGCTTACGGCACGACCATTCAGATAAACTGGGGCCGCGGCTGGGAGTTGTTTTTGGAGCACGACGACCCGCTGACGGAGCTCGGCGAGGCGCCGCGCGTACGCGGAACTGCGGTGGGATTTGGGCGGCCGACGCGGACTTTCGTGACAGTAGGCGCGGGCACGTCAGCGAACCGGACGCCGATGGCGGCGCTGACGCTGCACACGCCCGACTTGAAGCTGAGCATGGGGGCGGTGGAGAAGACGAACTTGCGAATCGACCAGTTCAGTCTGAGTACGGGCCGCTACACATTCACTTGGGAGAACACGCTCGTGCCGGACAGCATCGTGGTAGCGGGGGTGCAAGCGACTTCGGCAAACTAGTCGGAGTCGGAGTAGGCGGCAAGCAGCGCGCCTCGTGCGGCGCCGCGCGCAGCTACGGCTGACACTGCGGCACCGAAGCTCGCGGGCAACTTGCCAGCGCTGAGGTCCTGCGCGGCTGCGCTCGGCGCGCTGCACGCTGCGCCGCGCCTAGCGAGCGCGGCAGAGCCGGTTTTAGGCGACTCGCAGCCGCTGCACCAAGGCTGCGCGGCGAGTGCGTCGCGTTGCACAATGCCCGCTTCGCAAGTGGCGAAGTGTGAATCAACCGCGGCGGGCGGCGGCGTGGCGAAACGAGACTGCGGCAGTGCGAGCTGCTCTTTAGCGCTATGCAGCAAGAAGGTTTGCGTCGCTAACGGGAAACGGCTCAAGAAGTTGAGTGCGCCGCGGGGTGGAAAGTTAAGAGTGGGCGGCACGCCGCGCGCAGCGAAGAGCAGCACCAGCAGCGCGCCGCAGCGCTCGCGCTGCGCGAGCGAGAAGGCGCGAGCGTCGGCGGGCAGCGCGTCGAGTTCGGCGATCAGCTCCGACTCAGCGAGCTCGCGCAGTGCAGCGGGCAGCGCAGCGAGGCGCGGCGCGTACCAGGCGCGCACGGAGTCCATGATCGGCGCCGCGGCCGAATTAAAAAACGCTGACGGCGCCGGCGGACATAACGCGTAATTTATTTAGTGACTAAATAATTCTCCACCATGGCCATCGGGAAGAACCGCAGGATCAGCAAAGGCGGGAAAAAGGGGTCGAAGAAGAAGACCGTCGACACGTTCGCGCGCAAGGAGCACTATGTGGTGAAGGCGCCTTCATACTTCCACGTGAGCAACATCGCGAACACGATGGCGAGCCGCAGCCAGGGACTCAAGAAGTCGGAGGACAGCCTGCGCGGGCGCACGTTCGACATCAACCTCGCGGACTTGCAGAAGAACGAAGGACAGAGCCACCGCAAGATCAAGCTGATCTGCGAAGAGGTGCAGGGCCGCAACTGCTACACGGACTTCCACGGCCTCTCGGTCACGCGCGACTACTTGTGCGCGCAAATCCGACGCCACCACTCGTTGATTGAGGCGTACGTGGACGTGCAGACGGTAGACCGCTACCAGCTGCGCATGTTTTGCATTGCGTTCACGAAGTCGGTGCCGGGGCAGATGTGCGTGAACTGCTACGCGAAGACCTCGCAGCAGAAAGTGATCCGCAGCCGCATGGTGAAGTACATGCAGCAGGAGGCGAGCAAGTGCACGCTGAAGGAACTGGTGAAAAAGCTGATTCCGGAGGGCATCTCAAAGAAGATCGAGAAGCTCTGCAGCAGCGTGTACCCGGTGCACAACGTCTCGATTTACAAGGTAAAAGTAGTCAAGAAGCCGAAGCTCGACGTGGCGAAGCTGATGGAGCACCACTCCACGGCGGCGGTCGCTGGCGAGCTCAAGGAGGCGAAGAACCTATTGAGCGCAGACGTGGTAGCGGAGAGCTAATTGCGTAAATTAGATTTTCGATTTTCGACACGAATAGAATGCGCGTTTTCACGCTGGGTCTGCTGCAGTGCCCGCGACGCGAGTGCGAGGGCAACTTGTCGTGCGCGCCTCTCTCGGCCGCGGAACTCGCGGAAGTGCGCGCGGCGCGCGACGCGCCGGACTGGGACTGCGTGATGGCGGCCGAGTCGAGCGTCGAGGCGGCCGCGGTGCCCGCGTTCCTCGAGCGCCTGGCGCCATTCAGCGAACTCGAACGCGCGGTGAGCGCGCTAGAGCTCGAGTCCGTCCCGGCGCCGGATGCGGCGCGGCTCCAGTCGCCAGCGTACCTAGAGCAGCTGCGCGAGTTTTTGTTCTGCAACGACTTTGTCGAAGGCTATTTGAACTGCGAGCGCTGCAGCGCAAAGTTCCGCGTGAGCAACGGGATCCCAGACTTCATCGAGAACCTCGCGGAAACAGCGCCGGCTGCGGCGTGAGTGCGGCGGCGGCGCCGATCCGCGAAACGCTTGCGCGAGCGTTAAGACACAACGCCGCAATTTCGCGAAAAATAAACCAGCACACCACCAAGCATGGGCATCCAGAAAGAACCGAGTCCGCAATCTTGCAAGGGCAACCGCCGCTGCCGCCGCTGCGCGAACCGCACGGCAGTAATCCGCAAGTACGAGATCAACATGTGTCGCCAGTGTTTCCGCGAGAACGCGAAAATCATGGGCTTCGCGAAGTTTTAACGCGCGCAGCGCCGTAGCTACATGCGTAACTGCACAGATCTTTCTTGACCGCCCGCTCCGAGGCGTGGCGCGCCGCCGGCGTAGCCAGGGCCGAGGCTAGCGCACAAGTCCTGACCGTCGCGGTTGACGAGTTCGCAGACGCTCTCACCAGGGCCGAAGCACTTCAAGGCCCAGAAGTTCGAGGCGAGCCCCGACTCCGCGGGTCGCCCGGCAGCTCCGAAAAGCATCGCGCGCCGATAGCGAATCGCTCGCA
The DNA here is from genome assembly GCF_001901225.1 of Dermatophagoides pteronyssinus. Classification (NCBI taxonomy): domain Eukaryota; kingdom Metazoa; phylum Arthropoda; class Arachnida; order Sarcoptiformes; family Pyroglyphidae; genus Dermatophagoides; species Dermatophagoides pteronyssinus. Next base: position 275,618 of record NW_020873302.1, on the reverse strand, counting down.
CCGTCGGGGACTTGAACACCGCGCAAATGCGTTGCTGCAGCGCGCGCTGCGCGGGCTCCAGCAGCGAAGCGCTGGGCGCGACGTTCGCGAGCTCGAGCAGCGTCAGAGCGGACGCGCCCGCCGGCAGCGGTGCAATCGACGGCGCGGGCGCCGCGCAGGCTGATTCTTCGATCTTCATCATTCAAAGCGCAGTTTCGATTTTATATAGGCAAAAAGAAATAGCGGCGTCCGAGCGCGGCGCGGCTACGCAGACTTCTTGCGGACCATGATGCCGCAGCGGCCGCAATGCTCACGGTCTTCGTGATGCGCCATCAGAACGCCCTTCGGGCACTTGCCGATGCAGCTCTTACGCAGACACTTGACCACGCCGTCCTCGACCGAGTAGTGCCTGAGAACGGACAACTTTACCTTCTCGCGTTTGTGCGGGGAGTGTTTGGGAGTCGTGAAGTTCTTCTTCTTCTTTTTGCCCTTCTTGCCGCCGACTGCGGCGACCGCGACGTCGACGCAAAGCGCGTCGGCGAGCGGCACGCGCGCGAAGTCCGCGCCGCCGCAAGTCAGCACCAAAGCCGACTCGGCGACGCTCTCGCGCGCAGCGATTTGGCTTCGCGCGTCCTCGTGGCTCGCGGCCTCCAGTATCTCCAGACTGCCCGAAGCGCTGGTGTACGATAGCAACATTACACTAAAATAATATAAATTCGTTGTGTCGCTCCGGCGAGCCGCGCCGCGCGCACCGCGCGGCGCGAACCGCGCCGCGCGCACCGTACCGCGCAGCCTCCCGCGCGCACGCACTCGCCGCCGCTGCCGCTTTCATGCAGTGCGCGTATTTGCGATTACGTAATTTTTCATTTTCGCGATGGACGTCGGACAGCTGTGTAAAGACCTCCAAAAACCTCCGGTCAACGGCTGGACCGCGAAACTCATCTGGAGCACTTTCTTTTCTGCGGGCGTCGGCTTCTTCCTCGGCATCGCGACCTCTTACATCATCACAATTTCACTCATCGAAATCACCGTCAACCGCTTCTTCGCAGTCTACTTCGGGCTGCTCTTCATTCTGATGGGCAGCGTGCTGCTCTGGCGCATCAACTGCATGGAGCTACACGACGCAGAAGCGTACCGTCGCAAGCGCTACTTCAACTCGCTCGCCGCGCTCGTAATCACCTCCGGCGTCGCGACGATGTTCCTGCGCTCGACGCTGATTGTCCGGCTCTGGTTCGGTTTCCGCATGCTGCTCTTCACGGCGCTCGGCATCTCGATCGGATTCACAATCATCTTCAGCGCGATTGACCTCATCAACGTCTGCTTCTCGCTCTTCACGCTGAGCTCTAGCCGTTGCCCGATTGACACCAACTCGCAACTCACGCTGATCATGATGGTCGTTGCATTCATGGGCTGCATCTTCGGCTTCCGCTTCGGAATGCTGCACGTGCGCAACCACCTCAGCTACAACGTGCGTATCAGCCTGATTAAGCAGGAGTCGATCAACTACCCGATCGCGGGGCTCATTGGCACGCTCGCGGGCTTCGCGAACGAATACCTCCGGCAGCAGGAAGAAGAGTACATCCAGCTGCGCCGCAAGGAGTACGACATCAACATTTAGCGCGCCGCACGCAGTCCACAAACAGTTTGTATGAGAGCACGTTAAACGCGCCCGATATAGTTAGATCCGCGACGCCCGAGGCCGCGTGCCGTTCGAGCTCAACACGCGGCCGCTCCAGCGCGGTTTCATCTGCGCACGCTAAGCGCGCCGCGTCGCGACCCGCGCGCGCAACATCCTCGGCGTCTACACAGCGCTCAGCGCAAAGCAAGTCTGCGTCGTCGTCGAGCAGCAGCGTGAGCTCGGAAGCAGCTTGCGACTTTGACGCGTCGATCGCCGCGCCGAGCCCGTGCAACATCGAGAACAGCGCGTCTTGGTCGTTGTCTTCCGCGGCCGCGCGCACGAACGCAAGCTGCCGACTGGGCCCCAGAGCTTCCGCCAACTTCGCAGCGCTCGCGTCAACCGAGCTCGTGCAAATTTCGAACACGGTTTCCGCCGCGGCGTCCGCGCCAGCACATTCCACGGCACATCGCGCACATCGCGACTTCCGCGGAAGTGCGCCCGCTTTGCACGCGGACTGCGGAGCGGCTGTCGGCTGCGTAGCAGCGTCTAGCACACACAAGAACGCTGTGTATTTTTTCTCGCGAAGGTCGATTTCTCGTTCGTACGGGAGGAGGTCGAGAGCGACGTCTTTGCCGAACGCGAGCGCATCCGCGCGCGCCTCGCCTGGCATCGGTCGCCACTCGGCCCAGCTGCACGCGTCTGTGCGCATACAGCCGTCAGCAGCGCTAGGCGCCACTGCCGCAGTGCAGCTGTCCTGCGGCAGCTCCACCAAGCCGCGGAGTCCGCGCAAAGCGTCTTCAGCAAGCACTTCGCGCGCAAGCCGAGAGTAGTACTCGGAAACCGCTTCCGGGCCTTCTGCTCGCGACGGCGCAAAGTCGTCAGCAGAAGTCGGCAGAGCTTCCGCCACGCCCGCCGACGCTTCGGCCGGCGGATCGCCAACGCTCAGTAGGACGACCTCAAGCTGCTGCTCCTCCAACGCTGCAACCAGCGCTGCAGCGTCGCACTGCAGGCAGACAACGCATTGGCGACGCGCTCCGAGCGACTCACTCTCTTTCTGCAGCTCACGCACGAGACTGCTAACCAGATCATCCAGCAGCGAAAAGCAGCGGACGTTCAGGTCGCGCGCCGCTCTATCTGCTGCGAAACAGCGTTCTGTTGACGCGTTTCCGCAAAGTGCACGCAGCATTCTCAGCTTGGCTATCAGTAGGTTCGCGCTGCCGTGAAACAGCCACAGGTCGAGCGATGGGACGTCAGTCGCAGAACCTTCGCTCGCGGCGTTGAACATATTAAGAAGTTGCGCAACGTCTACGAGCAAGGGGGCGCTCAACACTATCGCGCCGCGCTGCGCCGTCAACTGGCGGCGCGCCTGTGCCACCGCTGCGAGAACACCGCGGTCATCCAGAGGTGCAGCTCGGTCAGCCAATTCGCACGCGAACCTCCCCACAACGTCGACGTCCTGCAACGCTTCCAGCTCGTAGACGGCGGGTCCTTGCGAAAGCGGGTCTGCTATCGGCTCAGAGCGGTTTGGAGTGCAGAGCTCGCCCAGCAGAATGCCTGCTCGCACTTCGCAGGTGAGCGGTAGGTGTGCGCGGTCGACGGCCAGCGGGACCACGAGAAAGACGTACTCGAGCGGCGCGCAAGCGCGTCGCAGCGCGGTGAACTCGACGGCTGTGCTCGGGTCGCCGCAAAAGGAGAGCACAAACGGCTCGGACGAAGCGAGCGCGCGCGTCGTGGAGCGCTCCAGACAAAGCACCTCGCAGACGACTCGGTCGGTGAACGGCGAGAAAGAGAGCGTCGCAGTGAACAAGCCCGCGCGCTGCGCGAGCTGCAGCTGCTCGAAGTGAAACTCGCGCACGGCCGCGTCGAGCGCGCAATTCTCGGCACGGGTGCCGAGCGCGGCGCGGTAGCACTGGTAGAGCTCATGGCTCGCAAGCCCGAACACCGTCACGGTGTCCCTGCGAAAGTCAGTGCAGTCGAGATCTGGTACCAAATCCGACACGAGCGCGGACTTCGCGCGCGCGTCAGCCGCTAGCCGCGAGCGCGCGGCGACGCGCACCGCTTCCCGCAACACCTGGCGCGACACGTCGCCAAGGCGCGGCGCGCAGTCGGACAGCAGTGCGGCGAGCGCCGCGCGCCGCAGCGGCGGCTCTAGCAACACGTGGCGCAAGCACAGAAAGCGTAAGATCGAAGCTCGGACAGCCGTTACGAGCACCGCCGCGACGCGGAGTTCAGCGAGCATGCCGCGCACGAGCTGCGCGCAAGCGTGGACCGCGGCCCGCGCTGCGGCCGGCGCGTCGACGCGTGGCAAGAACTCGGGGTTGACGAGGACCGAAAACCAAGGCCGCGCGTCGCCTACATCGGCAAACGTAATCACGTAACCATGGAAAAATTCGCTACAAGAGGCAGGCTCGACGTATTCGGCGAGGGTTGCGACCGAGACGCGCACTTTCTGCATCGTCCTCGCGCAGCCGCTTGCAGCAATATTTATTAATTAGCTCGCCGCGCGGCTACATAATCGCAGAATAATGCGGCGGCCGCAGCACGCAACACATTAGAAGCCGCGAATTTTTTACATGGAGAACATGGAAGCACAGCACTCGCTGAAGAGTTCTGGATCCCACGCGAAGAGTTTCGAGCGCGCTCCGCCGTTCGAGGAGCGCGCCAGCGACGCAGAGTTGATCGGTGGCTGCAGCAACGAGGCCGCGGCCGACAGCGCACGCTACGAGATCGACGTGCTCAAGAACACGCTGGCCGCCTACCAAGACTGTCTGCGCGAGCAGGCGCACGTGCAGCAACTGCGGCTCGAGTGCGCGATCGCGCGCCAGACGGCCGAGTGCAACCAGCGCGATCTGCAGAACCTGCGCGTGTTCGTGCGCCAGGCGCAGCAGGGACCTGTCTGCTGCGGCTCGCGCCGCGTCGCCGTCGCATCGGTGTTACCGCGCAAGCCGAAAACCAGCCAGCCGGCGGCCAGCAAGCACGAGGCGGCGAGTGCCGCGGGCGCCGCGCACAAGTCGGTAAAGTCGGTAAAGACGAAAACTGTGCGCCGCAAGACGGTCAAAAAATAGAAAACCGGCTGATAAATCACTAATTTATCAAGTTTCCTTGCGCCCTGACGCGTTGCCTCGGAGCGCCAGCCTGGCGTTGCATGCGTCACAGCGGCAGCGATCATGCGGACGCTTCAGTGGAAAGCGCGCCAGGGCTTCAAGTTCTTCGTAGCGCTGGACGCCAGCTGCGTCGACGGCGAAGCGGCCGTCGCCTACGCGCAAACCGCGCGCAGTGAGTTCGGCTTCGCGCCCTCCTTCCGAAAGGTCCGCAAGCGGCTCGTATGCGAGGCTGAGAGCCGCGGCGCGGGCAGCGACGCGTTCGCAGGCTACCCGCGCTACGTCCGCAAAAGCTTCGCGCGCGGCCTGACGCCGCAGCACCACGCGCTGTTGTGCGACTGGCCTGAGCTGTGCGAAAGCGGCGCGGTCGCTCAGTTCGAGTCGCTCGCAGCCTGCTGCGTCGCTGCCGAGCTGCTGGCGATTCCCTCGCTGCTGTACTCGCAGCGGACCGTCGTCTACGCGCTGCCCTCGTACGCGGTGTGCAACGAGCGCGCGGCGCTGCTGAAGCAGCATTTTGCGTGCGTCTTCCGCACGGCGCTCTCGTTCGACCACGCGCAGGCCAGCGCCTTGAAAAGGCACGACCTGCTGATACTGACCTACGAAAACGCGAACTATTTGCTCGACCAGATTCTGCTGCTTTTTCCGATCTACCGGCACGGCGCGGCGTTCGCTGGCTGCGAGACCGGCAAGGCGTCCGCAGCGGACCGCCGCGACCTGGAAAAGCGCCTGGCGACGCAGTGTCTCTGCAACTTCCTCCAGAGCTTCGTGCTCGTACAAGCGCAGGACGTCCGCGCGGAGCGCCTCGTGCATTTCGAGAGCATCGTCACCAAGTTGGTCGCGCTGAACCGCCTACTCGCGTCGCACTCGCACAAGCGCATTCCGCTTATGTTCTTCTACAGCGGACCCGTCGCAGAGTTCTACGCGACGCGGCTCTTGCTCCACCTGCCTAGCGGTGCCGCCATCTCCAAATCTGCCGCTCGCGACGCGCCGAGCGCGTTGCCCTTGTCGTCAGTCCCACCGCGGCCCGCGAAGTACTCGCTCGTGTTTTGGCACTACCTGGCGTTCCTGGTGCAGAACGCTGACGCTTCTGCGTTTCTGGTTGTCGATCGTTGCTGGCAACAGCTGTTTTTCGAATTCTTGCGCGCGCACTCCGTCTCCATGACGGGCGCGAACGAGGACGGCGACGCGCGCACGGTAACGCTTTCGCTATCCGTTGCGTTCACTTCGCACGTGCTCCAGAAAGCAGAAACTTCCATTACTTCTTTTCTCCTCTGGTCAGAAGCGACTGACGCGTCCGACTCGCCCAGCGAGACAGAGGCTTCGCTGTGCAGTTCGCAAATAGTCGACGATTGCTCCCGCCGGCGCGCGAGCTGTGCGCACATCGCAGCCTTTGAGGACCCAAGCGACTCAAGCGGCAACGGCGCAAGTCTTCGCTCTCGCGAATTTACGATCCGTTGCTTCGCCACCGCGCTAAGCCTGCAGCAGAGCCTGAGCCACTGGACCGTGCGCTCGCAGACACGCCTCGTGGCAGTCGCCGCCTTCGCGCGCACAGACTCGGAAGAGCTAGGTGAGCTGGAGGCGTCGCGCTCGATGTTTGTGCGGCTCTTCCCGACGCACTACGCGAAGGCGTTGCGCGCTGAGCTTGCGCCGTCCGCGCAAGCGCCGTCCGCACGGCTACAGGTCGACCTGCTGTACCTTCCAAGCCACTTCTGGTTGCTGTGTCGCACCGTGCTCAGTTTGCTGCTCGCAGCTCAAACCAGCTGCGTCGACGTGTTCAGCGTGACGCAGCTTTTCGCGTTCTCGACCCTGCGCCCGCGCGACTTGCTCGCGCGCGTCGCGCGCTGCATCAAAATCCTGGAGTTTCTCGGGCTCGGCTCCTCCGCTGCGGACCGACGGCGCGGGCTCGACGACTTCTTCGATTCTCAGTACGCCAGAGTTATGAAACAGCGCGCAACGGCGGAACGCGGCTCCGCAGACTTCGACCTTTCGCGAGTCGCGGCGCCGCAAACAGACGAACTGATGCGGTGTTCGCAGCTGCTGAAAACTGCGCTCAGCCACAACGGTGCAGACTTTGTGACGCGACTCACCGCTTATTTCAACACGCCGCTCGAGCGACAGCTGCCCAAGACGGGCACCGCGCAGTTCCACGCGTCGATCGTCGGGCTAGCGGCGCTACGCGGAGTGCAGAGCTTCAGCAACTTGATACCGCGGCTCTTCTTGCTCACCAAGCTCGTTTACTTCGGCCAGCCGAACAATTCGACGCTCCTGTACCGCATGCTCTGCGTCGACCAGACTTTCGTGCTCCGGCACGGCTTCTACGGAACAATGGCCGCAATCATCGCGTCCTACCGCTGCGTGGCGCCCGCACTCGAGCAGTGCCTGGCCGCGCTCGACCTGGACTTCGGTGAGATCCGGCAGCTCGCATCGAATCGGGCGCTGTTTTCCAAAATTTTGGACATCCACAAAAACCTCGTCTCAGTCAACCTCGCGCTGAAGCCCACGGTCTTGCTGCTGTACCAAAAGTGCTTAACCGTCGCGCTGCTTGCGTTCGCGATTTTGTGGGAGTCTGTGTCGACGCTGGCCGCGACGAGCGGCGCGCCGAGCAATCGCGCACTCGACCTAGACATCAGCCGGTTGCGCCTGAGCGACGAGTGGCTCAGCATGTTCCACGGCGTGTGCGTGCACGAAGCGAAATCCGCCGTGTTGTTCCTGAAGACGCTCGGACTACATGACGGCGCCGCTGTGCTGTCCAGCTTTGTGCCGCCGCAGGACGACTCGCTGTCAGCGCCGAACGCGGCGGACGTGCTCGCAGCGAAGAAGCTGCAGCGAGAGCTGCAAGTCAGCAATTTGCTGCTGTGTCTAGACCTCGTCAAGAACGGCTTTTCGCGGCCAGAGCGCTTTCTTGAGCTTCACAGGCTGCGGCAGCTTCTTGACATCGTACTGCCGTACACACCGCTCTCGATCGTCAGCGAAGAGTTCAACAACTGCGCGTGGGAGCTGGTCGAGCACTTGTACGCGCGCTCCTGCAAGCTGTGCAACGCGCAGCCCGTCACCGCGAAGCTGCGCGCACAGCTAGACTTTGAGTCGGATTTCGAGAGCTTGGGCTCTGAGATCTTTGAAGAGTTCGAGGACTAGCTGAGCGCTCGCTCGCGACTGCTCATTATTTTATTTTTGTGCAAAGCAGTCAACTAAAATAAATCATACTGTGGACAAGCCAGTTCTTACCGAGCCGCGCTTGAGAGACGGGTGACAGCGTCTCGTAGTCTAGCACCGCAGTTTGTACTTTCTGCAGAAGCTTTTCGAGCAGCGAGCGTCCCGGCATCGTGTCGGACACGAGTGTTATGCTGCGGCTCAGTACTTGCTTTGTGCAAAGGAATTTCAGCAAAAGCGGATCTACACGCACGAAAAATTTGTTTTTTGTGGAAGATAAGCGCAACTCGTCAGATGCAAGTACTTGCCTAAGCAGCGCGTACAGTGACAGAAACGCGTCTTGCGAGAGCGGCTGCGCGGCTCTCGCGAGAAACTGAACGTCTAGCGTGTCCTCTACAACCTCGACGAACTGCGCAGACGTGATTTCGTGCCGAGCGTCGGCCACGATTATTAAAATTTGCATTTAATTGCTGCTCTGGCGCCGGATTTTCGCGTGGCACCATTTCAAAAATCGCGGTCCCAAATAGAGCCGGACTGATGCGCGAATGATTTGCGAACTGGGGCTTGTGGCGGCGCTGGGCGTCTTACTTTGCAGCCCCAGCCGCACCGCGCAGCTGAAGCGGCTGCGCGACAACGGCATGCTCCGCAGTTTCTTGAACGTGAACACGACGCTGTTGCTGCTGCTGTTCGCGAGCTGCTTCGTCGAAGCGATCAATTGGTTCAAGCAGTTGCTCATTCAAGCGGTGATGTCGAGTCTTACGTGGATCGTGCTGGTCGCGATGCCGCTGAAGTTAGTTTGGCAGTTCCCCGCGTTTGGCGAGAACTATGCTGCGCGACGCAAACCGGTTGCCTGCGCGGCGGTGCTCGCGTGCACCGCTGCGCTGCATTACGCGGTTCGTGCGCAGCATCGCGGGCCGGCGCTGCTGTACCACGGACTCTCGTACGTGGCTTGCGTGCCGCTGTCCGCGGTGTTCATGGGCTGGGCGACGGTCGACCAGTTGAAAGCGTTCGTGATCAACAAAGCCATGGCGATCTTCTTCGAGTCGCCGTGCAAAGACTTGAAAGAGGCCCTGCTCTTCAAGGGAGCGCCGCATGTCGACGAAGTTGCGGACGCTTGCTCCGTGAAGTTCGGTAGCGCGTCCGCGACGCTGGACACGCGCAGCGCGCCGTCCTGGACGGAGCGGCTGCTGGCGTATCTGCGCGCGCTGAACGTGAGTTACGTGTTGGTCCGGAATCTCCACGCCATGGTTGAGCTCGCGCTGGAGCTGTTGCGACGTGACGGCGCGGCGCGCGCCGCGAACTCGGCGCAGCTGAAGATCGACACGCTGCCCGCTGTGATGCGCAGCGGCTCTGAGCACATTTCGCGCATGCTACCTACGGGCGTTTCAGTCGCCGTGCTCAGCGGCTCGCTTCAGCACCACCGGTGGCTGAAGACGGCGTGCAACACGCTGTACTGCGCGTACTCGCTGTACAACCACCGCAACTTGGTGGCATTGCTCTTGGACGCGTACAAGGAACTGGCAGACAGAACGTTCGGGCTGCACGGCGTCCGTCTCCAGCAATCGGCAAGCGACGTGGAGGCGTGGCTGAACGCAGTGCTCGTAATGAACTTGGTCATCACGATGGCTAAGGACTATAACTTCGCGGCTTTTTTCGCCGCCGCCGGAGTCGGAGCGCACCCTGCGATAGACTTGCTGACGCCTGCGTGCTTCATCTCTGCCTTTATCGCGACGCTCGCGGTTCGCGCGCAGGCGCAGTACGCGCGGCGCGCTCTCAAGCGGGGCGGAAAAAGGCGTTCAGTCTGTTTTGCGTGAGCTTGTTGGCACCGCTTTTGGAGCGTGGGCGCGCGGCCGCTGCGTCGAGCTCTACCCGCTTAGCCGCGCACTGAGACTTTTCGGCGGAGATCGGCGCGAGCGCGTCAAGTTCCGTCCGGTGGTCGGCAAGCTCGTTCGAGCAGTGCGCAGCGCACTGCCCATCGGACGCGTCGAACTGCGTCTGAAACTGTTGCAGCAGCGGCAACGGCGAATAGTGGTCGAAGGTTCGGGCAGGCAGTACGTTTGCCGGCGTTCCGTCCATCGGTGCGTGCACAGGAGCGTCCATTGGCGCGTCTGTTGATGCGGCCGACGCCGGCGCTGTGCTGTGGCCGGGGTCAGCGCGCGCTGCGCGCTCGAGCGAATTGAGTTGTTGTTCGTAAAACTTGACGAACTCCGCAGCGCGCGCCAGAGACGTAGGAGCGCGCGCGCTTGCGTCGTCGACGCGCTGCAGCGCGTGCACGACGTAGTTCGCATGTGCTGTGAGCTTCTCGATTTTGTCGCAGAGTTCGATGCGAGCGGCGGCGGAGAGCGTTGGAGCGAAAACAAAGGAGCGGCAGTCTGCGGCCTCGGCTTCGAAGCGCACGAGATATGCGGCGACCGGAGCTGCAGTGTCCGCTGCGCGTTCCGCGAGGCGGCGCGCAGCGAGCAGCAGGAGCTCGTCTGCACGCTCCGCGCCGAGAAGGCACGCAGCGAATCGGCGCGTGACGGCTTCGCCGCGCACGAGTACGGCGTCGCAGAGCTGCTCAGTCGCGACCTGCATCGTCTGGGCGACTCGGTAGGCTGGCTATGATGCTGCGCGCAGCCAGAGCGTGTGGATGGCGCAATATATTTAGGAAAATTAATTGCTACACGGTCCGCGCAGCCGGTGGCTGCGCGTCGAAAACGCAGCGGACACTATCGTCCAAAAGATGAAAGAGTTCGCGTCTTTGCTACTCGCTGCGCAGTCAGCGCGCGCAGGCGGCGCGATTTACTCACGAAAATTGGGGGCGACGCGGTCCGCGCGAGCCGCGGTCACGCGTCTAGGATGCGGCGTAGCCGACCGCCCAGAAGATGGAAGAGTTCTCGTCCTTGCTGTACGGCGTTACGCGCGTGATCACATCACGCGGGTTGGTGCCTTCGAGCTCGAGCGCGGGCAGCACAGAGCCCGCGTTCATCCGCTGGTCGGTGGGCACGGGTGCGCTACTCGAATAAACGTAGATCGACGCGCCGGTGCCGGCGGTGTCGAGGTGCACCAGAGCGCCGCGTCCGAGCGCGCCGCTGCAGGTGACGTAGTAGGAGTGGTCGTCTGGGTCGCGGTTGCAGGTTTGCGTGAATCGCTCGCCGTTGATGAAGAAGTAGGGGATCTCGTTGCGGATGAACTGCGCCATCGTTTCAGACTCGGAGTTGATGGTGATTTCGTTGCCCATGTTGTCTTGCGCAGGATAGGAGAAGTAGGACCAACCCCAAATCGACTTGGGGTCGGCGGGCGGTTCCTCGCCGTTGGCCGTGGCCTGCGCGACCTGGTCCATGACGTCGACGTGGAAGTACCAGCCGTTCATCTTGTCGGCGGACTTCGCGTAGAGCAGCACGCCGTCGCTGTTGTACAGCGCCCACGCCTCGCAGGGCAACGGGTCTTCGGGAATGTACGGACGCACTGAGTCGTCGAGACAGCAGGGGCCCTCGGTGCCGGCGAGCACGAGATTGGCCTTTTCGAGACACGCGGCCTTCATTTCGTTGGTAGCGAACTTCGCAGCTCCGGACATTGTATGCGCAAGTCTAAAAAACGCTGGTTTCGCGTCGCACAATTACAAATAAAAATGTGCACCGCATGGCTACACGTCTGCTGCGGGCCGGCGTTTCGTCCAATTTCGAATTAGCCCGCGCTTTTTGTAATTCCCTAATTATGCAGACCGAGGCGCTCGCAGACAACTTGAAAATCGAGGCTGCGCAGCAGCGACTCGCAGAGGCGAGTTTGCGCCGCAAAGAAGTCGTGTAAGTCGTGCGACGCGCGCCGCAGCATCGTGCAGAAGACGCTCAGCGACTTGCCGAGCGATCGCAAGTGCTACCGCGAAGTCGCGGGCGTGCTGCTGGAGCGCACGGTCGGCGAGACCCGCAGCGCGCTGCAGACGCTGCTGGAGCAGACGGACGCGGAGATTGCAGAGCAACAGCGCTCGTTGACCGAGCTGCTGGAAGCCGGGCGCAGCGGCGCGACTAGCCAAAAGCTTTGAAGCAGCTCAGCGTGTGCAGCACTTCGTCGCGGCGCTTCGCGGTGTTGAAGCGAAGCGTGACCGCTGCGGCAGTCGGGAACGCGCAGAGCTGCTTTGTGCAGTGGACCAAGAAGTGGCCCTCCGGCTCCGGCTTGTGCAGCAGGTTGTTGCGCACGAGCGCTTGCAGCGACTGTAGCAGCGTCGACTGCGGCACTGCGGCGTCTGTGGCGATGTCCGCGGCGGCGAAGTCGCGCTGCATCAGGTTGAAGCTCGCGAGCGGTTTCGCGAGCTTCGCGGGGTCCTGCAGAAACACGCAGTCGCCATCTTCGTATACGAGCAGACACGCGGTCAGCGGCGTGTGCTGCGCGATGTTTTCTGCGGTGACGAACGCATTGAACAGCTCGCACCAAAAGACGGCGCGCAGCGCGCGGAGCAGGAAGCGCTCATAAATCGCTGTCACGTACGTCGCGACGATGATGCACTCGCCGTAGACTTCCGCGGTGGGGCTGCGCGTGACGACGAGCGCGGCGTGCACGTAGCTGTTGGTGTCGTAGAGCGGGTAGACGAGGCGCGTGGTGTAGTCGATGAAGTTGAGCCCCGCGTAGCGGACCTGCGCCGCGTGTCTGCCGCTCTTGCGCATCGCGCGGCAGAGCGCGGAGATGTAGACGTACTTGTTTTCGACGTTGATGACGAGGTCTTCGTGTTTGGCAGCTTTGATCACGAAAAAGCCTTCGATGTTGCGGAGCAGTCGGATTTGCTGGATTTGGTCGTACGCGACGCAGGTGTAAAATTCGCGGTTCAGCGTGACGGAGGGCACGTGCTGCGTTGGCAGCAGCACGCGGTAGTAGAGCTCGGTTTTGCCGAGCACCAGCTGGAACGGGTTCTCGATTTTCGCCTGCGACAGGTAGCCGCTCGCCAGGTAAATCAGGCCCGGCGTCGAGTAGACGGGCAGCGCGGGGTTCAGTTCGATGGTGCTGTCGCTGGCGAGGTGCTCGAGCAAACCGAGCCGGTCCCACGTCTTTAGTTTCGTCAGCGAGTTCTGAGCGCGCGACAAGTCCTCGGTCGGCGAGAGGTAGTTCATGCAGCAGAGCGTGCCGTCCGACACGTCGGTCACGCACACGCGGTGGATGAAGTGCGAGTTCTTCTGGCCCATGATTTCGACCTTCTTGACGTTGAAGCGGTACTTGGTGGTCTTCAGCAACTCGTTCGCATTGAGGCTGCGCAGCAGTTCCGCGTGCTCGCTATGCGCAGCGCGGTAGCAAAGGTTCACGCGCGGGCGCTCGGCTGCGTGCGGCTTGCTGACGTACTTGCAGCAGTAGGCGTCGTGTAGCGTTATCGGGCAGGAGCGGAAGACCGCGCGCACGCCCTGGTCGATGTGCTGCGCGAGCAAGTAGAACAGCGAGCTGTTGCTGTCGACGCTGGCCCAGTTGAGTCCCGAGGCATTCGTGGCGCGGCTGCTGAAGAGCGCGATCAGCTGCGTGAGCGACAGTCGCGTCGACAAAATCTGCAGAAACTCGTTGAACGCGCGCTCGATGTCGTAGTCGCAGGCGACGCGCAGCGCTTTGAGCGTTTGCGCGAACGCGAAGAGCATGTGGCATGCGTTCCCGCGCGTGTCGGTCGCGAAGATCACGGCCGGGTTCAGCTCGACCAGCCGGCGCAGCGGCTTGAACACGCCTAGCAGCACGCAGAGGTGCGCGTAGGAGAGGCCGGAGTAGGGCAGAAACGCGGAGCGCGAGAAGTTCACGACGTCCACGTGGCTGAGCGCCTTCGGGTCGTTGCGCAGAATGCTGCGCATCAGCGTCTCCTCGCGCGAGTCGCCCGCAAGCGAGCGGCCCTCGAGCACCATGTCGACGTCCAGCGTGAAGAGCTCCGCGACGAGCTCTGCTTCGTGCGCGGCGCTGGTCGCCTGCGTGCGCTGCAGTTTCGCGACGCGTTCGGCGTCGGGATCTGTCACTTCGCGCGAGACGGCGCGCGCCGGCGGCGCGCTCTCGTCGGAAGACGAGAGCAGCGTTTCGCTCGGCAAAAATTGCGCGGCGCTGGCCACGCCGAGCGAGCGACGGCTCTCGCGCAGCGGCTCCGCGTCAAAGTTCTTGCTCGAGCCGCTGACGAGCACGCTCGCGCTGCGCGCGTTCGTCTGCAGCTCTAAATGCTCCTGCAGTTGCGCGTTCGCGCTCTGCAGCGTGCTCGTCGCGAGCGACAACGCCGACAGTTTGCGCTTGATGCGCTGCTCGCGCGCGACCAGGTAAATCAGCAGCCCGTCGACGTCGTCGTGGAAGCGCAGCTTCAGCAGCTCCTCGAAGTAGTCTTCGGTCATCTCGCCAATCGCCTCTGCGTCGAGCAGCGCCGCGCACTCGTCCAAGTTGCTGTTGATCGACTCTAGCGAAAGCGCGAGCTGACTCGCCGAGGAAGCGCTGGGCATGTTCACTCTTCGCGCGGCGGTGCGGGCGCGGCGATCGCTATTTTTGAATAAAATCGTATTTTGCGAGTCTTATTGCACGATGGACCCCGAGCGCAAGGCGCTGCTCGCGCGGTTTCTTCGCGAGGTCCGCGCGCTGGTGCGCGTCGACGCGGAACTCAAGCAAAGTATGTTGCGCGCGCGCCGACGCAGAGCGCGAATCGGTTAAAGCGATCCAGGCCGGCTTCAAACAGGCCAGCCGCAACTTTAAGGTGCTGCAGACGGTCGGGATGATTGTCGGCGAAGTCGTGCAGCGACTCGACCCGGAGCGCTGCATCATTAAGTCGAGCGCCGGCCCCCGTTACGTGGTCGGCTGCAAGCCGTCGCTGGCCGCGCGCGTGGAGCTTGGCGCACGCGTCTGCTTGGACACCACCACGCTGACGATCATGGAGGTTCTGCCGCGCGAAGTGGACCCGACGATCTTCACGATGTCTCTGGAGAGCCACGACAAGGTCGACTTCGAGCACATTGGCGGGCTGCAGGAGCAGTTGCGGCAGATTCGCGAGGTGATCGAGCTGCCGCTGACGAACCCGGAGCTGTTCGAGAAGGTTGGCATCACGTGCCCGAAAGGCGTGCTGCTGTACGGCCCGCCGGGCACGGGCAAGACGCTGATCGCGAAGGCGCTCGCCTCGCAGATGCACTGCACGTTCCTGAAGGTGGTCGCCAGCGCGATCGTCGACAAGTACATCGGCGAGAGCGCACGCGTGATTCGCGAAATGTTCACGTACGCGAAGGAACACACGCCCTGCATCATTTTCATCGACGAGATCGACGCGATCGGCGGACGCCGCTCGGAGGACGGCAGCAGCAGCGATCGCGAGATCCAGCGCACGCTGATGGAACTGCTGCACCTGCTCGACGGCTTCAAGGACCTTGTCGGCGTGAAGGTGATCATGGCGACGAACCGGCCCGACATTCTGGACCCGGCGCTCACGCGGCCCGGGCGGCTCGACCGCAAGATCGAAATTCCGCTGCCCAGCGAGGCCGCGCGGCTCGAGATTCTGAAGATTCACGCGAAAAAGATGGCTCAAAGCGGCCCGATCGACTTCGAGAGCGTCGCGAAGTTCACTGAAGACTTCAACGGCGCGGACCTCAACAACGTGTGCACCGAGGCGGGTATCTGCGCCATCCGCGAAGAGCGCAATTTCGTGACCGAAGAAGACTTCATGAAGGCCGTGCGCCGCATCGCAGAGGCGAACAAGCACGTCTCGCGGCTGCGCTACAACAAGATTTAGCCTAGCAGCCGAACTCCGCGTCCGGCGGCGGGTCGGCCGCGTCCTCCGACAGCTCCTGCGTGTCGGAGCCCTTGTTGCTGAACGCGGCCGCGCTTTTCGCAGCGCCTTTGCGCTGCTGCACCTGGTCGAACAAGTGCATCGTCTTCGTCACGCTCGCCTTCACCTTCGCCGCGAGCTGTTCGTACGGGTTGCCCGCGCTCTTGAAGCGCACGTCCATCAGCAACTCGAGCAGCAGCTCTTTCGAGAGCAAGTCGTAGCTGCGACAGAACGCGATCAGGTGCTGCAGCGCATCCGGCAGCGGCAGCCGGTGAAACGGCTCGAACGCCACGTTGCCAAGCAGCTCCTGGTAGCCGCTGAGCACCAGACTCGAGGCGCTCGTCGTTTTCGAATGGTGGCTGAGCGTGTTGTAGCAGCGCACGTGCTTCCGGCGGCTGCTAAGACGGCCCAAAAACTGCGGGAACTCCACGCGGTACACCGCGCGCGGGTTTACGTTTCGCACTGCCAGGTAAGAGTTGAAGTACGCGCACTCGGGCAGCAGGTCCCAGCGGTTCTCCGCGCGGATCTTGGTGTCGATGACCGCTGCGTACGCCGCCGCGTTCAGAAAGTCCGCCGCGCGCACCAGGTTCGCGCACTCCTCGGCACGCGTGCGCGCGCCGCGCAGCGTGTTCAGCCCGTTCTCCTCCACGAACAGCGGCATCACGCTGTAGTCCGTGAAGTAGTAGCTTGCCGCGCGCGCCGGCGTCAACGCGGCGGCTTCCGAGAAGAGCTGCTTGACAACCACGTACACGCTGTTGTAGTTGCCCAAGTTTTTCTCGGTCTGGAAGTGGTCCTGGTCCATGCAGAAGGCCAGTTGGCAGAGGTTGATGAAGTAGCGCATGTCGCCCGCGCAGTTCGCGAAGCAGCGCGCCGCGACGCCCGCGTCGAACGCAACGCCCTCACGCGCGCAAATCTGCTTCGCGCGCGCCAGCGCGGAGACACGGTCGCATTTCTGGTATTGCAGCGTCGTGCAGATTCGCAGCAGCGGCCGCATCTTCAACGAGTTGCAGTCGTTGCAGGTCAGCAGAATCGGGTGCCGGCTCAGCTGAATCAGCGTGCAGAGCTCTGCGACGCCGCCGCGGTCGCCGCTGCTCATGCCGTCGACCTCGTCCATCAGAATCAGCAGCTTTTGGCGCACCAGCGAATTGCGCCCAATCGAAATGCCCGTCACCAGGTCGCGCAGCTGCCGCAGCCGCGACTGGCTGCGAGCGTCGCTCGCGTTGAATTCGAGCACGTGGTAGTCCGCGTGCGCCGCCGCAGAGTACGCGGTGCTCGTCTTGCCGGTTCCCGGCGAGCCCGCGAGCAGCAGCGCTTTTTGCGCGCGGTTCGGCGTCCACTCCTGCAGCCAGCCGATCGCGCGGTGCAACAGCTCCTGGTTTGCCGCGAACTCCTCCAACTGCACTGGCCGGTACCGGTCGGACCAAAGCTGGTACTTCACCGTCTGCGCCGCTGTCGCTGTTGCCGCCGTGCGCGAGTGCTCGAGCGCCGCGCCGTCCAGCTTCGGCAGCTGCAGCAGCTGCGGGAACTGGTCGAAGAACTGCTCTTCGGTCAAGATCCGCAGCCCGCGCTTGCTCGCGCCACTGGCGCGCAGCTCCGCCGCCTTCTGGTACTTCTTTCCCGCCTCCACCGGCCGGCCGTCCTCCAGCTGGCCGCCGCAGACCAGCAGGTTCGTCAGCCCGCTCACGCTGCCCGTCACATGCGCGCCGAGCGTCTTCAGCCGCTCCTCGAGCGTCTCGCGGCTCACGCGCGTCGTCACGCCGGTCACCACCACCTTCAGCCCATCGAGCGCCGCGTTCTCGAGCCGCGACTTCTTCAGCCCTTCCTCCGCGCTCTCCGCGCGCATCGTTCTCGCTCGTGCTGTCGCCAAGCTCGCTGCGCCTCGGATCGCTGCGTATTTAAATTTATTTGTTTTACTTCGCGTCCGACTCGGATGCGAGAAACTCTTCCGTGCGCGTAATGGAGGACTCGACTATCGACGCCGAAACCAAAGGCGCGTACTCTGTGCTCAAAAAGGCTGTTGAACAGAACTTCCAAATTCTCGTGCTCTGCCGCAACAACCGCAAGCTGCTTTCGCGCCTCAAAGCCTACGACCGCCACATGAACATGCTGCTGTCCGACGTCCGCGAGTTCTGGTACGAGCGTGGCGCCAAGCCCGCTGCCAGCGAAGCGCAAAAAAAGCGCCTGCTTAAGGACCGCTATTTTTCTTGTTTGCTGTTGCGCGGCGACAACGTTGTTGCGGTATTGAAAAACCCAAACTAATGGTTTTCCGTGCGAGGACATCGCCTGCTCTATGCTGTTCTTAACCGCAGCTTGCTTTCTCGCAGTCTGCGCAATCGTCAATCCACAGCTTTCCAGTGGCGCTTGGCCTACCATTCACCGTGAACCATACTGCTCCCAAACCGCGCCTTTCGCAAGCCTCACCGCCAAAGATTTTGCAACGCGACGCTTTTCGGTGCGCATTCTTTTCGGCGCCGTCACGCGCGGAACGCTGAGTCTGTACTGGATCGCCGCGGACTCGACCGTCGTCTGGGGCAGCAGCCTCACCAGCATCTTCAAACTTGACACTGCCACGCTTGAGATCATCGACTTTCTGAGCAAACCCGTCGCGAACGACCAGTACCGCGGCATCTATAGCTTCGTCGACGCGGCGGGCGAGTTCGTCTCTGCGAACCGACACATCATTCTGCGCGCGGCACACAGCGTGCCCGGCGACTTTTACTCGCGAATTGCCGTGCAGGGCTACTTCGAGCTCGACACCGCAGACCGCGGCGAAGCGATTATCTCCGTGAGCAAACTGTTCGACGGAAACGTACTCTGCCTGACCAACCGTGGCGCCGTCACGCTGCTCAGCAGCGACCTGCGCCAGGTGATCGACCGACTCGTGCTGCCTGCAACGATCCTCCATGGATACGTTCCGCGCGCGCGGCAACTGTTGGGCTGGAACGGCAATCCTGGCCTGGTGCCGTCCGCGTCCGCCGCGGTAAATGACCATTCCAGTCCAGGCGTGCATGAAGCACTTGAGTCGACCACGGTCGTATCGAACAGTTTAAGCTTCGACGAGTACGGCGGCGTGTACATCGTCACTTCGAACCGGTTGCACCGCGTGGTGTACAACCGGCTTCTGCGCAAACTACTCTTCTCGGTTGAAGACTCGCCATACGTCTACGTCTCCGCTTTCGGCACGCGGAGCGTGGGCGTGCACGAGGTTGTGCAGCAGGCCGCGTTCATGAACCGCGCGTACCAGCTCGTGACTTTCCTGCAGCGCAGCCTGCGACACGCTCTGCCCTGGAGCGCTCCGTACCCGAGCGAGCGCCGCGTTAACGAGCTGCGGCTCAGCAGCGTCGGCAGTGGCACCACGCCAACTGTGTTCCGGCTGCACGACCGCCTGTTTGTCACGATCTGCGACGGGCTGTTCCGCCAGAACTTGATGGTGTTCGACGCGTTCACCGGCGAGCTCATTGCAAAGACGCCGGTGACGTTTGGCCAGGAAACCGGCGAGTCTTACACGGAGCAGAGCGCGGTCGTGCACAACGGAGAGATTCTGGTAACGCAGAACGCAGCGACGCAGAAGGCCGTTGCACTCTATAACTCGGTAAAGCAACGGGGGATCAAAGAGTTGTTTTCTGTCTCGCATGCCTCGGCGGAGTTGCGCGAGCGCATCGACCACAACTTCCACCTGCTCACGTTTGCGTTCGGCGACTCGCCCGTTGGCCTGCAAAAGTTCGCGTTGCGCGAAACTGCCGCAAACCGCTTTGAGCTGGTATCGCTTTGGGTTAACCGCACGGAAGGGTGTCCTAACTCGATCCCTGTGCTGAGCACAGAATCGCGCCTTGTGTACTGCATCTCGCGCCGCGAGGAAAACCTGAACCGCTACGCACAACCGTTCCGCGGCGTTTGGACGCTCAACGCGTTCAGTTGGGACACCGGCGAATTGCAGTTCCGCGTTGACGTCGGCAAAGGGCTGCTGTACAACAGCTTGTTTGCGGCGACGCAGATTGACTCCAGCGGCAATTTGTACTACGGAAGCATCGGAGGCATCGTAAAGGTGGCGCTCGAGCCGTGACTCGCAATTCGAGTTTCTCGTGTGCTGTATATCGTTTGGAAACCGATTTCATTATGATCGCGCCGGAGCAGAGCGGGTTGCGAATGAACCTCGTCAAGCTGATGCTGCGACTGATCGGCTGGGAGCTGAAGGACGAAGACTTGCGCAAACGCAAAGCCTTCTTATTGCAGAACTCGAGCTTCGTCCCGGTGATCAGGCACAGGTTTGACGACAGCGCGGAGTACCACGTGTTCGTCGAGACGCGGCTCGGTTTCAGCCAGCGCGAGCCGGAGCTCGTGGCGCGCGCGGGGCTGAAGCCGCGCAACGCTTCGCACGTGATCGTCTGCGTGCGCTGGTTCAACCCACAGTCCGTGCTCGACTTCTTCCGACTCGGCTCGCGTATCGTGCTGAACCAGGACCGGCTGGACGACGAGTATAGGATGTTTAGCCAGAGTTACTACGCGCTTGCGGAGCGCATCTGGCAGCACGAACCGCTGCGCGAAATGCTTGCTCGCGTGACTAATCCGGGCTCGGAGCGCTACGTGACTTTTTGCGGCTTCAGCATGGGCGGCGTGGTCGCGAGCATCTTGAGCTACAAGTTCAGCGAGCTTCACTGCGCGCACGCGAAGACGCGATGCATCGGCATCGGCTGCCCGAGACCGGGCAACGACCGCTACTTTGCGTGGTTTAAGCAGAAGATGTCGAACGACAGTTTCTACATTTTGGTGGCGGACAAGGACAAGCTTGACCCGGTCGCGACGGACCCGCGCGACTTCCCGGCGCATCCGAATTGCTACGTGCTCTCGAAGGGCGACATGCGGAAGCTGCAGAACGGGTTCGACACGTTCGTGCCTGCAAGCAAGAAAGGGCCGCTGGACGTGCTGCGAAACAACTTGCACTCGATCAAGTACTACTACGAGCAGACGTACATTTAGCCGCAGCACGCTGCGAGCCGCGAAAAAGGCTCGGCTTTTTTTAATAGCGAAAATGATTGGAGTGAGATCGGCGGAGCTGCGCGGCGGCGAGCAGTGCGCGGCACTGCCATTGTGCAAGGCCGTGCCGCTGGGCGCAGCGACGCGCGCGGCACACGAAAAGTTGTTCGCGTTCGACAAGGGCACTACGACGCTTGCGTTCAAGTACCGCGGCGGCGTGATGGTGGCGTGCGACTCGCGAGCGAGCCAAGGCACGTTCGTCGCCTCGCAGACGGTGCGCAAGATTATCGAGATCAACGAGTACCTGCTGGGCACGATGGCGGGCTGCGCAGCGGACTGCAGCTTTTGGGAGCGGCACGTGGCGCGGCTGTGCCGGCAGCACGAACTGCAGCACAAGCAGCGCGTGCGCGTGAGCATGGCGGCGAAGTGGCTGGCCGACTGCTTCTTCCACTACCGCGGCTACGGACTGAGCTGCGGGACGATGATCGCGGGCTACGATTTCGAGGAGGCAGACAGCAAGCTGTTCTACGTGGACGACTCGGGCTGGAAATGCGAGCGGCAGGTCGCGAGCGTGGGAAGCGGACAGGGCTACGCGTACAGCGTGCTGGACAACGGCTACCGCTTCGATCTAAGCGACGCGGAAGCGCTGCAGCTGGCGAAGCGCGCGATCTTCCAGGCGACCGTACGCGACGGCGCGAGCGGCGGCGTGGTGCGTGTGTACCGCGTGGCGCAGGGCGGCTGGCAGAAGCTGGTGGAGGCCGCGGACGTCGCTGTGCTGCAGCGCGAGTTTGGCGTGAGCGGCTAGCCGCGGCCAAATTGCGCTCAAAAGCGTAAAATAGTTTGTTTGTATACAGGTGCATATTTTGGATGGTTGGAGTAGGAGCGGCGAAGACGACGTCGCCGTCGAACCCGTCTCCGTTTTCGCCGGAGTTGCTGACGTTTCTGATCACGAAGTACGACCCGCTGCTATGCGTGGTGAAGACGCTGAACGAGCGGCTGCACGCGGTTGCGAAAGGTAGGTTTGCGGGCGCGCGGCGCAGAAAATTCGCAGCTCTCGCGCAAGGTGAACGACCTCGAGACGGAGTTCCACGAGCTGCGCGCGGCCCTGGCGCAGGAGCACACGAAGCTGCCGGGCATCGCCGAGTTGCGAAAGGAAGTGAACTCGCTGAACTTGGTGCCGAAAAACGAGCAGACGGCGGCGCGCGAGACGGTGACTGTGCACAGCTGCGCGCAAAACACGCCCGTGAGTCTGCTGCAGCTGAACTTGGACTTCATCCCGGAGCAGACGGCAGAACTGGACGTGCAGGACTGGTCGCGCGAGATCGACATGTGGGTGGACTTCCTGGAGAACCTGCCGTCCTACGTGGAGTTCGAGATTCCGAAGTCGATGGTGCTGAGCGACGTGCGGGCGGCGGCGCGCGTCGCGCTGATGAGCATGATGCGGCACGAGGTGCTGTTGGTGATACACAACGTGCCGGGCAAGAACGCTTCCGCCTCGCGCGGCGCTTCTTTGATGCTGCTAAGCGTGCTGCTCGGCTCGATCTTCGAAGCGTCGAAGCGCGCACGTAGCGGCTCGCACGCGGCGGCCTGCCGCACTGCGCTCGTGCTGAAGGGCGACAACGTCGGGAGCAAGCTGGTCGCCGGAGATCTGAAGATCGACATAGAGCCGATGGTCTAGCCGCGGCCGGCGAGCATTTTTAGGCTTGCGCCTAATCGGCTCAACGATACTAAAACGTTCATGTACGCAAATTTTTTGAGTCTTTGGCTGAGCGCGCGGAGAAGGCCGACAGGCGGAGCGAGCGCGCTTGGCCGCATCATCCGCGTGTACAGCGCCTTCTCGCGCCGCTGTGCCGCGGCGACCGCTTCAATCAGCGCGCGGCTGAGCGGGTCTACGCTGTCGAGGTGCAGCGTCTTCGCGGCGGCTTCTGCCGGCCGCCCGAGCTCAAGCAGCGCCTTCGCGCAGCGGTAGAGCGCTTTCTGGTTTGCGGGGTCTGCCGCGAGCACGTCCTGCGAGTGTTTCAGCGCTTCGCCGAACTTGCGGAGCTTCAAGCACATCAACGCGAGGTTCAGCTGCGCGCGGTTGAGCTCATCGGCGTACTGCTGCATCAACGCGGGCGGCGCGGCTTCGCGTGCGAGTTGCTCGACGGCGAACGCGGCGCTGCGGAAGCGCAGCTGACAGAGCTCGTAGCAGCGCGCAAAGTTGCGCGCCGCGAGCGCCGCTTTGAGCTCCTGCCGCGGATCGGCGTCTGGCGGCGAAACGCCTGAGTTCATGAAAGCCGACTGCGCAGAATCGAAGTCAGAAGGTTGGCGCGAAAGCGGCGATTATTTGCAGCGCAGCTAAATTCTGTATTTGCAAAAGCGGCGTACATATTCGCAGCGCCGCGCGCGCTAGCTCTGTGGCGCGCTGCTGCGCATTTGCTTGCGTTTTTGCAAATTCGACTTCGCGCGCGTCTCCTCGAGCTGGAGCAACGGCGTCTGCGGCGGGGCGAAGAGCAGCTGGTGCAGCGAGTGCGTCTCGCCGCGGCGGTACGCCTCGGTGCGGTTGAGCAGCCACTGGCCGAGCTGTTTCTGCGAGTTGAGGTTGAAGTTCTTGTCAATCACTTCGTCGAGCCCGATCAGTCGTTCTTTAAGTTCGCCGTACATGTCTTCGAGCGCGCACACGTTGGCGTACATCTGCGAGCTGGCGTTTCCGTGGTCGCCGCTGTGCAGCAGGCAAAGCACGGCGTCTTCGCCGTGGACGAAGCGCGCGTAGTGTGCGCAAGTCGCGTGAACCTGGTTGCTGCAGTCGTCTCGCGAGCAGTTCACGGTGACGCCGAAGGCCGCGCCGCAGATGTCGCACGGCGCGGGTTCCAGCGGCGCGCGCAACGCGAGCTGCTGGCCGCACGCGAGCTGCTTCGCGCAGATCATGTGCAGGGTGACGCCGTCCACGCAGATTTTCGCGCCGCCGATGCGCGGACACGCTGCGCAGTAGGTTTTGCGCCCGAGGCGGCAGTCGAGGCACTGCTTGTTCTCGAGCACGCGGAACATCTGGTTCTGTCTTTTGAAGTTGTTGCAGCCAATGTGCACTTTGACGTTGCTGCAGGAAACGCAGGTGCGCAGCTGCGACGGGTGCTTCGGCACGACACAGACCTGGCAAAGCTTCGGCTGGAACCGGTCCTCGGCGCTGCGGTGCTGCGAGCCGTCGACGGGCTCGAGCTCGCGCGTCGCGTCGTCGCTGGCGTCCGCCTGCTCATCCTCCGAGGCGCGCGAGACCGGGATGCGGCGCGAAAGGTTTGCGTTTTTCAGCGGCTTCGCGGTGCGCACGCCAGCGCCAGCGGCAGGCTCGGACTCTTCGCCTTCGGACTGCGAGGAGTTGCTGAAACTCTTCTCCGCGGATGCGCCGGCGTCGACCCTGTAGCGCTTCGAGGCGAGGTCGTCCTCGTCCTCGCTGGTCTGCAGGTTCGAGAGCTGCGCAGTGTCCGCGTCGGCTTCGTCCTTCGTCTGCTTGTACAGGTTAAGCGGCGGCACGAGCGCGAAAACCTCGTGCGTGTGGTAGCAGCGTTGCCTGTGCGCCGCGATGGTCTCGAGCGGCAGCCGGCCCTTCATCGCGAGCGGGTGCTTCGGACACGTAAAGGAGAAGCGCAACGCGCTGAGCACGTGGCCTTCGGTTGCGACGTACGTGCGGCTATAGTCCGTGACCGAGCGCACCTCGCAGCCGGACAGCCAGCAGCACAGCGGATGCATGCGCACGGCGCAGCCGCGCACCGAGCACGGCACGGTCAAGCCGCAGTTGCCGAAGGGGCGGTGCGTGAGCGGCGTCTTCAGTATGTCGCCAGCTTTCGCGCGGAGCTGCGCCGCCGAGAGCTCGTACGCTTCTTCGAGCGTCGCCAGCCCTTGCGCCGCGACGTGCTGCGCGTCGCAGTGGAAGCAGACCGCCGCGTGTTCAGAGGCGAGAATCTCCTCGATCGGGCAGCGGATTGTGAACATGCGTAGCCGCGCGATGTCTTTGCACTCGATCAGCTGCGAAAGCCAGAACGCGCAAGTGATGTGCACGAAGGTGCGCTGGCCGAAGCCGACGCCCACCCCGTGCAGCCGCTTCATCGGCCCGCCGCGCTTGAGGCAGACGGCGCAGAGCGTGTATAGCGAGGACTTGAAGCGGCGCACCAAGTCGTTGCGCGCCTTGCCGACGTGCATGTCGATCGAGCAGACGTCACACTGCCAGACGAACGACTCGATTTCGAGCTGTCCGCTCGAGCACACGGCGTAGCAGTTGTTGTGCACGCGCACGTGGCACTTCGAGCAGCAGGTCAGCGGATTCAGCGAGTCGCAGTCGACGCCGAAGCAGACCTCGCAGAAGTACAAGCGGTTCGCAGTGTTCGCGGGAACGGAGTTGTCGCCGGTGACGCTCGGAACGCTGTCGGGCAGTTTGTTGGCGAACTCGTGCTCGACGCGCGACACGATGCTTTCGGGCGGGTCCTGGTGGCCGTCCTCGAAGCAGACGCGCAGCAGCGACCAGCGCTGCGCAATCGCGGCGCTGGTGTTCACCTTGGTATACAGCTTTTCGCGTTCGGTGAGCGTGGGCAGCCGCTTCGAGTCGGCAATCACGCGCCTCTTGACCGCGGAGACGATCTTCTGCAGGCGCTGCCGGTTCTTTGCCCACAACACCAAGTGCGCGACGGTCTGGCGGCGCACGAAGTCGTCTTGGAACAGTAGTGTGCGCCAGTAGGAGTCGCTCGCGAGGATGCGCACGAGCTCTTCGCCGCGTTGCGCCTTCTCGAGGTCGGCCTCTTCGACGCTCAGCTGCAGCTCGTTCAGCTCCACGTTGTTCGCGCGCGCAGTGCGGAGGCGCTGCGCGCAAGTAAGCCACTCGCGCGCGACTTCGTCGGAGAAAGGTATCCTGTTGGAGTTGGTGCCGAACGCGCCGGTCAGGCTGTGCAGACTGCCAAGCATGTGCGCGTTGGCGTCCGCGGCGTCGCGCGAGCTCTCGGACGCGATGCGCAGCGAGAGCGAGTAGCTGTTCCGCGGAAACAGCGGACGGATGAAGCTGTCGGAAGTAGGCGTGAACGGATTGAGGTCCCAGATGTACCCGTGCAGAAACATTTTCTTCGAGGTGGCTGCGGTTTTGCGCAGCAAGAAGGGCTGCAGTTGATCGGTGGCGGCCTCGCGATCGCTCAGAAACTTGATGATCGTGGCCACGTTGACGGACGCGGAGCGGTGCGAGTTGAACAGCTCGGCGGGCATCTTTTTCATGATCACGAAAAAAGAGAAGAGCCCGCTGATGCGCGGGTTGCCGAGCGTCGGGTTGAGCGGCAAAGCCGCGGCTCCGGCGGTTTGCTTTGCGGCAGCGGCCTTCGCCCGCGGCTCCTCGCAAATCGCCTCGCAGATCACGCGCTCAATTTTGCCGATCTCGTGCCACGCGGCTAGGTCCAAGTAGCGGAACCGCGTCGCGTCGCTCGCGGCTGCACGGCCTTCTGTCTCGCCGCCCTCGAGCGAAAAGTCGAGCAACTGGCAGAACAGCGAGTTCGCGACAGTCTCGTCGCTGGCCAGCGGCTGGTCGGAGTCGAGCAGCTCGCGCAGCGGCTCGAAGTGCAGCGCGGAGAGCGGCACGATCGCCTGGATTTGCGCGTCGGCGAATAAGACCAAGTAGTGCGGCGCGACGTACGCGGGTGACCGCTGTTTCGAGTCGCGGCGCAGCAGCGTGTTGTTCTGCACCAAGAACCGCTTGCAACTTTTGCCGAGCATCGACTCGACGTGTTCGACGAAGTAGCGGACGTGGGCCAGTGGCTTGGCTTCCACCCAGCCGTGGCGCATTATGGAGCAGAACGAGGTGAGCGCAGAGTACTCGAACGGCTTGATGAACTGCTCGAGCAGCGACGCGGCGCTGCCCTCGAAGTACGGTTCCAGCTTCTGCCAACTGAATTTCTGGCTGCGCGTGGAGACAGCGGCCTCGGTGGGGTAGTTGTCGCTGGCGGCCGAGCAGGACAGGCCGGCAGCCTGCGGTTTCTGCTTCGCGCCCGACTGCTGCGCGACGCGGCGCGACTGCTGGCCGACGGCCGACTGCGAGGCGCTGCCGGACGGCTTGTGCCGCGTGGTCTTGTCGAGCCCGTAGACGGTCTGCGAAAGCGGCACCTTACCCTGCGAATCGGTTTTGCTCTGCGCGGTTCGCGAATCTTTGTCGTCCAGCGCAGAGACTTCGGTCTCCGACTCGAGCCGGTCGTAGTCCGCCGGACACGTGCCTTTGTTGTCGCCGCGCAGCGCGTCGTGCTGCGCGAGCGGATCGAGCACGACCATGCGGTTCGCGAGCGAGGGGTGCGCGCGCCGCGTGCTCTCGCGCCACTCGGCGAGCTGCTCGGCGAGCGACAGCTGCGAGCCGCAGCCGCGAAACTCGTTGTTCGTCGCAGAGCCGGTCTGCGAGGTCGTCGTGTTCATGCGCATTTCGCCGGACTGCATGTGCGAGCTGTCGACGCGGAACATCGAGTCGTAGCGCTTTGCAAAGTCGCGGTTCAAGTGCAGGTAGTTCATTTGGTTCATGCAGTGCGCCGCGCCGTAGGACACAGGCTGCGGCATTGGAAACCAGTTGCGCGGCGGATTTTTGAACATCGGTACGTTCATGTAGTTCTGCTGCGGCACGTGCTGCATCGGGTACGCGGGCATGTGCGGCGTGCCGCCCGGCGGCCCGTGAGGCGGCATCATCGACGGCATGTGCAGCGGGTGCGGACCTGGCATCATGCCGCCAACCGACGGAAAAAGGTTCGCGCCGGGCGGGCCCGGCATGCCGGGAAAGCGCGCGCACTGCTGCAGCGCCGGTGGCAAGTTGCCATTCATCATCGGCGGCCGCACGAAGCGCATCGGGCCGCCGGGCATCTGTGCGTTCTGTGGCGGGAACGGCCGGTTCTGCATCATTGCATGGAAGGAAATAACGTCCTGCAGCGTGCGCACGGAGTCGGGCATCGTGCCTGCAGGCCGGGCGGAAAGCTTATCGTGCGCGGCCGCCTGTTTCTGATTCATTTGCAGCTGCGCAAAGTTCGCCCGGTACCACTCGGAGTGGCCCTGGCACAGCATGAACAGGTCTTGCGGGCCGCGCGGCGGCAGCGGCGGCATCTGGTTGAACACGCAGAGGTTGTACACGAGCCCCACGTTCACGCCGCAGGTCACGTGGAAGCGCACCACGCAGTCGTTGAAGGCGCAAACCGCCATGCAGCCGCCTCCGCCGCGGCAGTGCGCGCACAACAGGTTGTTGCGCGCAGTGAAGGAGAGCGCGCGGCTCACGTCGAGTGGTTTCTCGCGCAGAGGCGGGTTTTGAAACGCGATCGGCGGGTCGGAAAGCAAGACGCACTGCACGTGGTACCAAAACTCGGGTCCGCACGCCTTCAGCGCGCCTCCTGCCACGGGGCACAGCGCGCACGTCGCGGCAGCCTTGTTAAAGTTCTCGGCCGAGGCCAGGCAACATAAGTCGCACAGAAACGGCCGCTGGTTCACGCCGAAGCAGACAGCGTGCACCGTGAGCTTGCAACGGTAGCAAGACACGAAGTCTTGCGCGTTCTTCGTCAGCTGGCAGACGGCGCAGTACACCGGGCGCAGCCCGTGCGGCGGCTTGAGCCCGCCACCGGGCGGCGGGTTGCTGCCCAGCTCTGCGGACTGCGCGCCTGCAGAGCCCGGCGGCGGCTGCAAGTCCGCCTTGCGCGCCGCTAGCGCAAACTCCGGCCGATAGCCATGCGCCTCCGCGGGCTTGAAGTCGACGTCGCGCAGCACGCACTCGTTGTTCGCGCTGTCGTTCTCCATGCCGCAAAGGTCTCGAGGCTAACCAACGCGCGCGCTTAGGCACAGGCAGCGCGCGCGCAAATCCGCGAAAATCGCGCCAGCGCTTGCGCAGTGAAGAAGGTTCGCATCCGGTAAATTGATAAAAATGCCAATTTGTAATCTCTGCAAATTACAGACCCTATGGGGACTTAGCGCGAGTTCGCTAGTTGCGCCGTTAGATGTCATGTAAGCATGTTTTGCGAGACTCCTCGAGTGGTGATCGCTCCCGCTGCGCCGTGGCGCTGCATTCGCGGTCGCGGCCCGCGTTCAGCGAGTGGCTGGCACGCGAAACCGACCCGGCGGAGCGCTGCGACGGCCGCGGTGCCGCTGCGCGTGGCTGCGCGCTGGCGGTCGACGCGAAAGCGATTTACGTGCTTCGCTCTCGCGAGCAGCTTTACGTGCGGCTGGCGCGGCTGCCGAGCTACTGCGTCGCCGCGGCGCTGCACTTTGTCGCCGAGCTGAACGCGTTGTTGCTGGCGTGCGTCTCGCAGTCGCACGAACTGTACCTGTTTTGCGCCGACGCGGCGCGCGCGCGCGTCAAGCACGTCGCCACGCTCAGCTTCGATGCTGACCCGCGCGTAGCCGTCTGCAGTGAGCTCGAGC
>NW_020873302.1:210611-246603 GCF_001901225.1 Dermatophagoides pteronyssinus | reverse complement strand
CTCGAGCGACAGAAGGCGCGCGCTGCGCCGCCGCGGCGCGCTAACGAGCGCGTGAAAATCGCGGTAGACGCGACTGGCGTCGCGGTGCAGTTGGAAATCTGTCCTGCGCTGCTCCTGAACTTGCGCGTACTGCCCGCCGCGCAGTCCGCCGCGCAGTCCGCCGCGAGCCCCACTCTCAGCAGCGAAAGCGCAAAGGCGACCGACGGCGCGGCGGCACAGAGTGGCGACGAGCGTGGCGTCGTATTCGCGCTGCGCGCGAGCGCTCTGCAGTTTGTCGCCACTGACGCAGAGGTTCGCGTGTCGCTCGCGCACTCGTTTGGCATCGACTTTTACGCAGCGCTCGGGCTAAGCCGCGCGGCTGCCGACATCGCGCTGGCGGACTGGTCGGGCGAGAATGAGCGCTGGGAGGTTTTGTACCGACCGGCCGTTGCGTGGGCGGGTTGCATGCGCGCGTCGCACGCTTCTGTAGCCGTGTTCGAGTTAGGGGGCGTGCCTGCCGCGTTGCGACTCGTCGGCCGGGTAAGCCCACTGCCCTACTTTCTGCGCAGTCTGTCGGCGGTTTCGGCGTTCTGCGCGCCCGCGCGCTTGCTGCTCGGCGACAACTATTTCCTTCTCGACATGCCGAGAGGCAGGCTCGTTTTCGCGTTTCTCAAGATCGACTCAGCTTGCATCCAAAACCCCGCTTTCGCGCGAGAACTGCTGTTCGACCTGAGCGAGACGCTCTGTTGCGACTTGCACTCGGCGCTGCGCACAAATTGCGGAGGCGCGCTCACGCACAAGCTTATTGCGTTAGCTTTCGATGTGCAGTTCTGCGGCGTCGTAGCCTCGTCGCCGAATGAGTTTTTGCTGAGGCTCGACGGCGCCGCCCCGAGCTTTCTCCACTGCAGTTTTTCAGGTAGTGCGCCGAGAACAAATTTGTTCAGTTTTGTCTGTGCAGCGGAGGCGCGCGTACTGAGCGCGTCAGACGAGCAACTGCCGTCGGCGCCGGCTGCGATTGCCTGGGCTGCTACTACCGAATCGCGTTGCTGTTTTGCGGACGCGAAAGAGACGCTCGCGGCACATCGCGGTTCAGCGCAGCCAGCGGCCGCTGGCGAGAGCGATGACGCGGGCGTTGACGCGGTCGTTGACACATACACTGTTCGGGTGTCATCGCGATTTCTCGCGGGCCGCGGCAAGACGACTCGTTTGATTGGGCCTGCACTCGATTTGTGCTTCGTGGCTTTTGCGCCAGACCGGTTCAGAGCCTCCGCGTTATGCTCAGAGTTCGTTCTGTCAGATCGGTGGGACGACTTCCTGCACATGACGCAGCCGCTAGAACCGTTTGCGCTGCCGGCGGCGAGCGCGGCCGGCTGCGACTTGCTTCTGCTCGCTGCGCAGCGAGCGAACTGTTTTTGTCCAGCGCGCTGCTGCGTGTGGCGAGGTTCGGTGTCGCAGTCGCTCGCCGCGGACGCGACAGTTCGTTGTGCGGAGTCGCTCGAGTTTACGAGCGTCGTGCGCCACGGAGACTGGGTCGTTTTCATGCACAGCGCCCGGTTGAACGTGTGCATCCTGCGGCCTACAGCGGACAGTAGCGAACTAGCGTGCGTGGTTTCTCTATCGCTTGACGAACTGCGCCTGGGAGGGGTCGCTCAGCAAGTAGAGCTGGTCGCTGTTTTCCCAGCGGGCCGCCGAAGTGAGACCCGCAACTCGCTCGCGTTGGCCGTCGTGGTAAAAATAGCCGCAGTGTGTGCTCACTTCCAGCTTATCGTGGAGGAGCAAGAGACTCGCGCTGTCGAGGTCGCGTCGCGCGGCTTAGCAGAAAGAGTATACGCAGACAACGCTTGTTGGGTGTTGGGTCGCGAAGCTGTTGAGTTGTTTGAAGAAGACCGGCTGGTGGCGCGGTTTGACAAAGCTTCGGCTGACGAGACCAATTTTGGCGAATTCGTGGACGCTTTCTTGACGCGACCGGATCAACGCAGCGAGTGCGAAGCGGCCGAAGCGTGCGCGGAGCTACGCGTATGCGCTGACGCGCCGGCGGCGGCGCTCGTCGCACAGACGCGGAGCTTTTCCTCCGCGCGACTGGCCGGCTGCTGGATCGCAATGTCGGCTCGGCAGCTGCTGTTTTTCGACGCTGCGCAGTCGAAAGACTTTCACGTCATCGCGTACGGAGCAGCTTTCACGGCTATCCGCGTGCGCGTGTGCTTCTCCACTTCGCGGTTGAAAGCGTGCACGCGGCTGCTGCGCTGCACGGTGCTCAGCAACGAAATCGTGGGATGCGCAGCTTTTGCGGTAGAGCTGGGCGGCGCCAAGCCGCGCGACGCGCTGTGCTGCGTGCTGTGTGCTCTAGACGCAGGCGAGTGGCACTTGTTCGCCGTGCGCAGCGCGGCGAACCTCTCTTGGTTTCACGGCGGATGCGTTGCGCGACGCGGCTCCTGTTTGCACGCCGCAGACATCGGCTCGGAGCGCGCCGGTCCGCGCGGGATCGGCAGACCGCTGCTCAAGCTCGACGCCGCAGCGTTCGATGAACTGCGCTCGCTGGAGTTGTTCGCCCGGCAAAGCTTTCGCCGAGCCGGTGTTCGCGCGCGGTGCTCACTAGCCTCGATCGTGACGCCGAACAGTTTGGTGACCCTCGCGTCGTCCAATGAGTACGTTGTCACCGTCAGTTCGGTGCCCTGTGACGTCGACTTGCAACAGTGCTTCTTGAGCGAAGATTTCCCGATGTCGACTTGCTATTCTTCCGAGTTGCTCGCCAGCGACGCCGAAGCCGCTGCTCCGTGTGGACCGAATTCTCGCGAGCGGCTCTGCGCAGCGATCGACGAGCTGCTGCTGCGTGCAGACGGCCCACAGAGTGCAGAGTCCGCGCGGCGCGCGCCAGCGACTGACGGCGGCTCGCACCGGAGTCTCGAGGTCGAATGCCTTACGTTGTGGAGTGCGAACTGCGTTGCCGACTGCTTCGCGATGCACCCTTTCGAAAAGGTGACAGCAATGGCGTTCACGACGGCTCGCGAGCAAACTTTCCTGTTCGTCGGCACTGCATTCGTGAGCAGCGGCGCGTTTCCGCCGGTCGGCCGGCTGCATGTCTTCGCGGTGGAAGCAGTCCAGCCGCGCAGTTGTTTCGGCGGCGCCGCGAGCGCGCGAAGCGGCACGCGCAGCGTGCTTTGCAGTGACGCGCGCTTGCGGCACTTGCTGAGGCTAGAGCGCGAGGGCTGCATTGCGCATCTAGAGGCGCTGGAAGAAACGTTCGCGGTCGCGTACAGCGCGGGTTCGCGTGTTTACATTGAGCAGTTTCAGCTTGACGACCTGACGGGCGCGCTGAGCCACAGCTGCGGCACGCTCGCGCACTGCGGGGGGCCGGTCGCCAGTCTGTCGCGTTCGGGCCGCTTCTTCACAGCGGTGCTCGCGCACCTCGGGGTGGAACTGTGGAAAGCGGTGCCGCAGGCAAACGCCGAGGAGGCGCAATACGGCGAATCGGCTTTTGAATTTGCGCGCATCAGCCGCTTCGTCGGCGGTGTGGCGCGTGCAGGCGGCGCCGTGCTCGGGCTGACGGTCTTCGAACCCGCGGAGGCTGCGCTGCTTACCGTGGTGTCTGACCGCGCGCGGCAGCTGTACGTGTTCAAGACGCAGCTCGCTGCTCGTGTAGACGCACACGAAGAGTCTGCGAAACAGTCGCGAAATAAGGCGCTGACTGCAGATGCGGAGATGAAGTTCGACTGCTCGCTGGCTCTGCCGCGCGGCGAAGTGCGCGCGTTGCGCGCGGACGAGGCTGGCGAGATTTTGTTGACACTTGCTGACGGTAGCGTTGCTACGCTCGCGCTGCGCAATCGCGCCGCAATCGCGCCGCAATCCGCGGCGGCAACCCAGGCGCATGTGTAACGCACTAGCTCGGTGGCTCAGCACGGGCACAAACTGTGCGGCTTTTGCTGCTGATCGCTGAGCTTGACGCCGGGACGCGGTCTTAGCCGCTCCTTGCTGAAGATTTCAGAAAGTTTTCCGGGCAGTTGGTTGAAGAGCGTCTGAATGCCTTCATTGCTCAGCGCGCTGGTCTCGAGGAACAGGCAGCGGTGTTTCATTGCCAAATTGCGGCCCTCCTCTGCGCTGATGCAGAGCGCCTGGTTCTCGGGCGTGCGCCGGTCGATCTTGTTGCCGACGATGCAGAACAGCGGGTCCGTCATGCAGTTGTCCTTGACTTCTTTGATCCAGTACAGCGTCGCGTCAAAGCTTGCGCGGTCTGCGACGTCGTACATCACGATGCACGCGTGCGCGCCTTTGTAGTAACTCGACGCCAGCCCGCGGAACCGTTCTTGGCCCGCAGTGTCCCACAGCGCGAGTTTGTGAGTCTCGTCGCCGATTTTCAGCACTTTCATTTTGAAGTCGACGCCGATTGTGGCCAGTACGTCTTCTTTGAAGTCGTTGCTGACGAAGCGCATCAACACGCTGCTTTTGCCTACTCCGCTGTTTCCGACAATCAGAACTTTCCAAACATTGTCGGTGTTCATGCTGGCTCGGCTTTGTCAGTTAGTGCAATGCAATTTTATAATATAAAATCTGGCTCCAGTTCGGCGCGAGGTGTGGTCTCAACGGCAGTTGACTGCGCTTTCGCAAACGAGTAGCTAGTTCCTCGCACCGCTCCGCCGCGGCGCCTGCACTGCGCGCCAGCTTGATCGCGCGCGCTGGTGCGAACCGAGGCTGCGCAGATGAGTGCGTACAAGTGCGGCTGGCATGGCCGCGCGGCGCTGTTGAGTTTTCTGCAGCGCGGCATTTACGACGGCAACGTGCTGCTCTACTTGGCGCGTTTTCGCAGCGACGGCTCCTACGAGAGCGACAAGAACCGCGCGATCCAGGAATGCTTGATGGCGATCACGGGCCTGACCAAGGACCAGGTGCGCGAGTCGCTTTGCTACAACGTCGCAAATAAGGTGCGCACGTGCGTTGCGCAGCTGCGGCGCAAGCAGCAGACGCTGCTGCAGCTTTGCGACCACGCGGACTTCTCCGTCGAGGTGCTCGACACGCTGTACCCGATCGTGCTGGACCTGCTCGGCGCGATCGACCTGCCCGTGTTCCACGCGGTGGCTGGAGAGTTGCTCACGTTTTTCTTCGAAGCCGTGTCGCTGTTCAACCGCGCGCCGTCCGCGGCTCGGCGCGACGACGCGAAGAGCGTTTTGCAGACGTTTCCGAAGCAAGGCGGTGACAAGGCGGTCAGCGTGCTGCGTGACGTGCCGTGCATCGCGCTGGTGTACTCGTTCGGCTACTGGCGTTTCTTCCTGCAGCAGACGGAGGAGCAGGGCAAGGTCGTCGAGCCGGACGCGGGCTTTCTGCTGGATGCGCTGCGCAAAATTGTGCGACACTACAAGGACTTCGCAAACGACTACCGCGCCATCTTGAACGCGTTGAAGAGTCTGTTGCGGCTGCGACGGCTGAGCAGCAGTCGTATGAGCGACATGGAAACCGCAGTTTCGCTCCAGCTTGCGGGTGTGCTCTGCGACAACACGTACCACCGAGAGCAGTTTGTGTACAGCTGCGCAAGCGCCGCTCTCTTCGGAGAGTTTTACAAGTGCCGCGTCGACCGCATTTTGCTTGACTTGATCCGCCTGCTGGTCTGGCGGCGCGGAGCCGTCGACAGCGCGGAGTTTAAAGGCATGCAAGCGAATTCGGCGGCGCACTGCTTCTTTAAACTGTGTCTGCTGTACTTGAACAAGCTGTTCAACCAGGCGTACAACCTCACGTTTTTCGAGGTGCGCACAACCGTGCGCAGCCTAACCACGCTGTACGAGTCCATTGTGCGGCTTCCCGACACTCTGACGTTCTCGCACGGTAATTTCTCGAGCGCAGTTCGCACAAAGGACGTCGATTTTGTGTTGCGCGATGTGCACGCGAACGTGTGGCAGCTGTTCGCGATGCTCTGTGGGAGCGGCTTGCGGTTGCGCAGCCAGAAGGTGATCGACTTCTCGCACAGCCGCGGCTGCTTGTCGCAGTTTCTAGGCTCCGACGCGATGAAACACTTTTTGTTCAGCTTCACGCCGCACCGCGCAGTCGCGCGGCTGCGCGTTGCGTCCGACGCGTTTTTCCGCGGCGAGTCGAAGCAGAACAAGTTGCTGCTCGCGGCGCTCAAGTCGAAGACGGACAGCGAGTTTTACGACTTTTTGGTGAAGTCGCTGCCGCAGTTTTCGCTGCAGTTCGAAATGAAGCAGTCGAAGCTCACGCCTGTGCTTAACACGCTCGATTTGCTGCTGATTCTGCAGTCGCCTCAGATGGTGCTGCGACTGCTCAAACTGTTGCACGCCGGCTTCAAGCTGGACAGCATTTTGGGCGTGCTGATTCTGTCGCTCGCGGCGCCGCTCTACGCGCGGCTGAACAAAGACATTTGCCTCACGCCGCTCTTTGCCTACCTGCGCGCGCTGTCGTTTTGCGCCGTGACAGTCGAGGACGTAGAGCAGGAGGCGCACGAAGCTACGCAGTTGTCTGAGGAAGGCGAGCCGCACGCCGAAGCGTCTGCGGCGGCCGTGAGTGCGAAGCCCACGAAAATGCTGCTGCAGATCTCGCGGCTGATCGAATTTATCTTTAGCACGCACGTCGAAATGCACAGCCCGAACAAGGCCGAGGGCGTGCTGCTAAAGTCTGCGCTGCAGTCGATCGAGTACCAGCGCGTGAGCGCAGCGGCCGAGAAGTTCTCCCGCTTCGAAGGCGACGCTGAGAGCGACGAGAACTTGAGCGATTTGTCCGAGTGCGCAAACGAAGGCGTGTTGATGACGGTGTTCGTGATCAACCAGCTGCACTTCTGGAACGTGCGCTACTGGCTGCAGAACTTCGCTACGCTGACCAATTCCGCGCACAAGCAGTACATTATGGAAGCCGCAATGCGACCGAGTGTGTTCAGCTGCGGCGCAGACATTGAATTTGCGCAGCTCGACTTTTCCTGCGTTGCGCTGCGTGAGTTGGCGCAACAGTGGAAATACTTGCTGCTGCAAGCACTCAGCGGCACTGCGCGCTCGCCGGAGGGCGAAGGCGCGCCGCCGCCCTTACCGGTCGCCGAGTTTTTCGCGTACCTGCGACTCGTTGAGCAACTCGGCGAGGAGCCAGCGCCGCAGATCGCGGCGCTGAAAGCTTCGTTTAACGACCCGCACATGCGTCTCATCTTGAAGTCGGAGATGCTGTAACTGCTTTGTTGTGAAAGCGCGGGCGTGAAACTGCTGATGCGGAAAACTGTAGCGCAAAACTGCAGTGCAAAACTGTAGCGCAAAACTGCAGCGCAAAACTGCAGCTGCGCGATGTGGCGATAATATTGTTGCGATTGCTTTACATGGTGTGGCGGCTACGGCACTGCGCGGCACTCAGACCAGGGCGTGTGCTAGCACGGAATTCATCTCAATTTGTCGCGTGTTGCGGGCATTTTTTGTTTCGAGAATGACGCGCATGAAGTCAACCACGGCGCCGAGGCTCATCAGAACTAGCACGGTGCTCAGGTAGATCAGGCGGCTGCCCACGAGTTGGTAGTCGTAGTAAAAGTAATAGAGCGGCAATGAGCTGCTGTCCCGCGCGGGCAGCAGAATCTTCAAGTACGTTTCCGTGCAGGCGCACGTGATCACTGCATTAACCGCGAGCTTTACCACGTAAAACGCTTTGCTGCTCCACCAGCACGCGGCGGCGCAAATTGCAACCTCGACTGGCACCGCTTGCCACGGCACGTGCTTGCCGCTCAGAACGTTCAAAAAGATCGCGATGAGGCAGGACTGCGTCACGTAGCAAACGTACTGCTTGACCAAAAGTAGCATAGCGCTTGAGCAGAAAAACAACAAGATCACGTATATGTTGAAGTTCGTCAGCTCGAGCACGTAATATTTCAAAGTGGCGAGCGTGAACAAATTGACCGTTTGCAGCCATTTCGGCTCGATCGACTTGTGCCTACCAGCGAGCATCATCCACATCGAGGGAAGAAGCAAGAAGCAGTGCACGATGGTGAAGAAAGTCGCGCGGTCGATGAAGTGCGTCATCTCACATGTTGTTTTTCGTAGCAATATATATAGCTGCGCAGAATCGCTGGCGCAAGGAAAACATCAAAGCGGAAAAAAGGCGCAAATTGCTGCAGAAAACCGCAGACAGCGCGTTTTGTTACTGGTTGACTGCGTAGGTGGCGCTCAAACTTACTGTATAACGAGGTGTCAATCTGTTCCGGCAGCGATGAGACGGACGACTTGAAGCGTTCCTGCACTTGTTGCAGCACGTCCTCGTCCTCTGGCGAACTGAGGAAGCAGATCGCAAGCCCTTTGGTCCCGAAGCGGCCGGCGCGGCCGACGCGGTGCAGGTAGCTGTCCGCGTTGTCGGGCATGTCGTAGTTGACGACGATGTTCACGCGCTCGATGTCGATGCCGCGGCCGAAGAGGTCGGTAGCGACCATGATGCGGGCCTCGAACGCCTTGAAGCGCTTGTAGGCGTCGATGCGGTCCTTTTGGTTCTTGCCGCGGTGAATTTCAATCGCAGGAAACTTCAGCTCGGTCAGCACATGCGCCAGCATTTTAACTCTCGCGATGCTCTTCACGAAGATCACGACTTGGTTGTAGTCGAGCGTGTTGAGCAGCTCTACAAGCTTCTTGGTTTTCATGTCTTCTTCAAGTTTGACGCTGTACTGCAGTAGTCCGTGCAACGTGAGATTCTTGTTGTCGTCGACGATCACCTCGACCGGCGATTGCATGTACTTCTTGCACAGGTGGCGCATTTCCGGCGAGAGCGTTGCGCTGAGCATGATCACCTGCTTCTGCACCGGGCACGCTAAAAATATCTCCTGGACGTCGCGGCGGATCTCGAGCGTCTGCAGACACTTATCGCACTCGTCGATGATGAAGTGCGCGACTTTGTCGACTTTGAGCGCTTTGCACCTGATGAGTCCGAGCAGCCGACCCGTGGTGCCGATGACTATGTGCGGCACTTTCGCGGGGTCTTTTAGTAGCGCCTTGTCCGGGCCGATGGGCTGCCCGCCGTAGAACACGTTGCAGCGCAGCCCCGTGATGTACTTGCCGAAGCGCTCGAATTCGTTTTTGATTTGGTACGCGAGTTCTCGCGTGTTCGAGAGCACCAAGCAAACGGTGTTGTCTCCGACGGTTTCGAGGTTGATTTGGTGCAAAATCGAAATTACGAAGACTGCGGTCTTGCCCTTTCCGC
This sequence comes from Dermatophagoides pteronyssinus, assembly GCF_001901225.1. NCBI lineage: Eukaryota > Metazoa > Arthropoda > Arachnida > Sarcoptiformes > Pyroglyphidae > Dermatophagoides > Dermatophagoides pteronyssinus. The sequence goes on along the minus strand of NW_020873302.1, from coordinate 237,471 downwards.
TCTTGGCTTGACATAGCACGTCTACGCCCGTGATCGCGTGCGGCACAGCCTCGTGTTGGACTTCGCTGGGCCGTTCAAACCCAGCGTCCGCAAGTGCGCGGATCAGTTCGGGGCGCAGAAAAAAGTCGCGGAAGTCGGTAGTCTCGTTACTGAGGTTTTGTTCGACAACGGGCTCCTCTTCAGCTTGGTACTCCTCTTTGTACTCCAGAAGAGCAACTTCATCGGCGAGCGACATGCGTTTGTCTCGGTTTAAATCAAATAGAATAAATACTGATTTAAGCCGCAATTTGCAGTCCTGCGCAATGCAGGGTTGCGGCAAGCGGTTGCCGGCGGAGAGTTCGCTCGGCGCGATATTTTACTTTTTGCTGTGGTGTGCTCGTGCACCAATAATGTTATACGGGGCTGTGAGATTTCAGCCGTCCGATTTCCCGATTCCGTGTGCCTTGCTGCGCCTGCCGTGGAAATCCGATTTGCGCATCAGTTCACTCGTTCCGCCGAAGCCGCGGAAGCGCGAAGAGCAGGAAGTGCTGTCCTTTCTGCAGGACTATGTGGAGCGAATGCTGGTTGAAGAGGTGTGCGCAGACCCGCCGCTCTACGTAATTCGTTTCGGATATAATCAGGTGGAGCAGCAGGAAATCTTCAGCGCAATCTTCACCGTCGAGCAGCTCATGTCCGTGCAGCACTCGCTCGCGAGTTGTACAGAGCCGAGCTTCGTCGGCAGCGCGCGCTACACGATTCTCAAAGCCAACCCCGACGATGCGACGTTTTCGCAGCAGCGCATTTTTCTCTTGCATCACGTTCTCGACCCGTTCGAAAAGCTGCCGCTAGATTACCGAGTGTTGGAGGCGTTTTTCGTCAAGCGGATATACAGCAAGGTTCTGCATTTTTTGAACTCCGAAGAAGCCGTCAAACACTTAATCATCTTTGTGGACGCGTCGCAAACTGCTTCGCACTGGATGCCTGAGCATATGGCACTGATCACGCACTTGGTTTGCCAGCTGACCGCCATCACGTGCAGTCTACTGCCGTTGAAGATCGGCGCGCCGAAAGGCTTTGCGAGCTTCCAAATCGTGATCGTGCCGTGTACGAGTTTTAGCGAAGGTGTTAAGGGGCTACGTAACGAGTCGGTGTGTACTGACGAGTTGGAGCGCGGGTCTGACGCTGGCTCGCGGCACGACGGGCGAAACGGCTTTTGCAAAACCACGCCGTTCTTGCAGCCCGAAGTCATCAGCATCGTAGAGTACATCGGCGTACCGAAACAGAGCTGCGCTGCACGGGTGACGCCCGCTGCGAAGCTGCCTGCGCACTGCGCGACCTGTGCGCTGCAGAGTTGTTCGCGCAAGATCGTTGCCGGAGCGCGCAACCTCATCGCCTGCAACTGCTGCCACGTCGAGAACGTGGTAGAACCGGACCGCGGCGCCGACTGCAGCGGCACATACGAGTGTTCTGCGAATGCTAGAGCGGTCTCCGTTGAAGCTCCGCGCGTGCAGCGAAGCGGCCAGCGCAGCTGGAAGCTTGAGCGGCTCCACGAGCCGTTCGCACCGAGCGGTGCGCAGCAGTATTTTGCGCAGCGCACACAGCCGCTGGCGGCGCCGCTCCTCAGCGCGCGCAACGTTCTAAGTAGCCGCGAAAGCACGCCTCCGTTCGTGTTGCGTTCCGCTCCGTATCAGCCTACTGCTGGATCTGCGCAGTCTTCAGTGCCGGCCGCGCAGCCGAGCGCGTTCTACAAACGGTCGAACGAGGAGCTTAACAAACTCGCGGAGGAGACGGCGCTGCGCAGAACCGTCGCGGTGGAGCGCATCATGAGCCACAAGCCGCAGCAAGGCTTCCGAAGCCCTATGTTTGTCGATTATCAGGCTATCGGGGAAACCGTGCTCAGCGAACTGAGCAGGTCGCTGGGCGGCGCGCAAAGCGCGCAGCAGGAATCTACGGCGCAGCTAGCCGGATCGCGAGCTGCGCAACAGGTTTGCGACGCCGCGCTCGCGCAAGCTGCGGACGCGCAGCCGCAGTGCACCGGAACGTTTCGCGAGGAACGCGTAGCGCAGACGGCGCTGGTGAACGTGCTACCGATGCGCCAGTGATTTAGGCAGCGATAATTAAACGAAATTTCGAGCAATGCTTAACTGTGTACCCGTTTGATGGACGCAGATGAGTTATGCGGAGCGCTATCCGTTCAACACGACTCATTACAAGCGGTGGATAGCGGCAGACTACAAAACGTACTGCAGCATTCGCGACGAGTTGCAGCAACGGGCGTGGGACCGCTTCTTTGCGCGATGCGCGGCCCGCAACTTGCCGTTGGAAACGGTGGACGCGATCAAGGCGCGCTTCACGCAGCCGTTTGTCGATGAAATTTTCCACTGGACAATTTTGACTTCGCTGGACATTTGGTCGGCTCGCCTGCTAGACTTCCGTATTTTGAACACAGCGTTTACGTTGTTCAAGCGCTACTTTCTGCGGCGCACGATTTTGGACGTAGTGCCGCAGCGGCTGATCATGACGTGTTTGTTGGTCGCGATCAAGATCGAGAACAGTTGCGCGGAGTTCCGGCCGATCCAGGCGCTGTTCGGGCCGGAGGAGCGCGAGCAGTTTCCGAGCGTAGTGGCGCTCGAGACAGAGTTGCTGCGCTACACCTTCTACGACTTTTTCGTTGTGCACGGCGACACACTGCTCAACTACTACATGACGCAGTACTTCTGGTTTCGACAGAAGCGCGGCGACCACAGCGTGCCGAAGCACTGGTCGCCCTTGCTTCAGCCTTCGCTGCGCTTCCGGGTGAAGCACGACAGCGTTGTGACAGAGCTCGGCGAGCCCGAGTGCTCGCCGGAGAAGAAGCTCGAGAGCTGGCTGGAGTACGCGAGCACGCAGGCGCAGGCGCTGTATCTGTCTTCGCACATCACGCAGATGCACTTCTACGCGACGCCCGCCATGATTGCAGCGGCGGTTTTCGTGTTCTACATGGAAGGGTACTGCAACATGCCCGATGTGCAGGATTTTTTGGAAGAAGTGTTGCCCGAGGAAGTGCAAGCAGACCGAAACCTCAAGGCGCGTTTTCGCACGCAGCTGCTGGAGCTGATAAATGAGGTCTCGATCGTGTACTCGGTGCTCGAGTCTAACCCGCTAGAGAAGAACCGTGCCGCGACCGTTGTGCTGCTGAAGGTGCTGCGAAAACTCGGACTCTACTCGGTGACGAAAAAGAAACGTCTGCTCGCCAGCGAGGAGAGCGGCAAACGCATGAAGGCACATGAAACGTGAGCGCGGCACTTACGCGCTCGGCGCTGTGGACAAAATTGCATTTTACCCTTGTAAAAAAGACACAACAACGGAATATTTCTGCTTCATAAACCAGCATGTCTAGCATTGCTCGCGGTATTCTTTGCGCCCGTAAACTTAAGAATCGCAGAAAGAGTCAGCGATGGTCCGACAAGAAGTACAAGAAGGTTGCGCTCGGCTCTCGCTTTCGCCACGACCCGTTCCAGGGCGCCTCGCACGCGAAGGGCATCGTGGTTGAGCGCATCGGCGTTGAGGCGAAGCAGCCGAACTCGGCTACGCGCAAGTGTGTGCGTGTGCAGCTGATCAAGTCTGGCAAGAAAATCACTGCGTTCGTGCCGAAGGATGGTTCGTTGAACTACATCGACGAGAACGACGAGGTGCTGGTCTCGGGCTTCGGGCGGTCGGGCCACGCTGTGGGCGACCTGCCGGGCGTGCGTTTTAAGGTTGTAAAGGTTGCCGGCGTTTCGCTTCTCGCGCTTTTCCGCGGGAAAATCGAGAAGCCGCGCAACTAAATTACTCAGCGTCGGCTCAACGCCGCGCAAGTAACTGAACAGTCTTTTCTACCAAGTGCGCTTTGCGCGCTGCCGCCGACTGCGCGAGCCTGAGCGCACGAGCAGCGACGGCGCTTTGACAGCTGAGACGGACAAGCTGCAACGTAGCGCATAGGCCGTGACGCGGCGCGCGCCTAACAGGTGCGTGCGTTTTGCTGCTTCGAAAGGTAGTCGATTTGCAGCTCGGCGAACTGGCAGTAATCCTGCATTTTCCGCAGTTGTGCGGCGCGTTGCTCAGCCTTTGCGCGCCACTCAACGGCCTCTGAGCGCGAGCCGCGAAGCTCTGCTTCTAACGGTGCGAGCACAAGCTGAATATCTTCGGAGACGTCCTTCCAAGCATCGAGTCGGGCACCAAAGTTTTTCAAACTGCGGCACTGCAGCTCAGCCAGCTCGAGCAGGTCGCCTTGGTAGCGGGCAGACTGCGTTCTAAGCGCTTCGTTTTCGCGCTGCATTTTTCGCAGCTTGTCTTGCTGCGCGGCCCACTCTCGGCGAAGTTTTGCCGAGTCAGCTGGCGTCGAGCGAGAGCCCGTCGAGACACGCTGCAGCGCCAAGATGTTGCTCGCCATCTTCAACTTCGTCTGCGTGCTCTTGGCGCGGTATTCAGAAAACATGGTTTCGAAGCGCTCGGTCAGTCTGCGCTTGTCGTCGTGCACCGCGCTGTAAACGTTTTCAACTTCTGCCAGCTGCTTCTCGAGCTTCTCTTTAAGTTGCAAGTTTTCGCTCTTAAGGCGCATCACTTGGAACACGAGTTTTGAGGTATCTCGTTCTTCGTTCGAAGAGCCGCGCTTCGCAGCTGTCGTAGCATCGTCGCTGCCCCCAGTGGCTTTTCCTTCCACTTCGGTACGGTGAGGGACATCGGCAGCGGTGTCGCTGCGTTGCTCCGAACCGTTCACGCTCTGGCGAGTTTCGTGTGAATGGCGGAGCGGCCCCGCTACTTCATTAAATCGCGCAGCGGGTTGTGCGACAGCAGGCGCAGCTGATTCGGTTGGCGAGCTAATTGCGGGTCTCCCTTCAAGCGCCGAACTGGGTGAGCCGTTCAAGCGCCCTACGGTTTGCAGCTTAACTGGAGTGGCTACGGGGATCGCAGAGCGCTTTGCGGCTATGAGCGTGGTGGCAGCACTGCGCGCCACGACTTCGCCCTGGCCGACGCGCAGCGGTGTGATCAAGCTTTTGCGCAACTGCCCGTCTGGTACCAGAGTCGACTCGGATTCGCTCTGCACAGGTCGCAGCGTCGCTCTATTGCTCGAATCTGCCGCTGCAGTGAGTGGCGCTGCGCCGTGTTTCGATGCGCCCTGCAGCAAAACTGCGTTGACATTCGGTGGTCGGTCGACCGCGACGGGTCGCGCTGTGACGCGGCTGACGCTGGGTCGCTGCAAATCTCTCTGCATTTGCTGCGCAGACGCCTTCCGCGTTTGAGCGGCGCTCTCCTCTGTTTCCGGCAGCCTAGTGAGCCGGCGGACCGCCGGCAGTGGCGGAAGCTTCGGCGTGCCGGACGGAAGCTCGGGAGTGCCACCAGTTTGCAGTTGCACAATATTCGCAATGTGCTGTCGCAGCGCAGCTTCGGACTCGCACACACGGCTGTCTTTCAAGTAGCAGACTTCGCCGCTGCTCGAGTCGCCGCTGCCTCCGCTGTCTGAGTCGGTGATGTAGCCGACGATTAGAGAGGAAAGCGACTCAAGCTGCGGCTGTGTCAGTTCAGGGCAGCCCGCGTCGAGTAGTTTGGACTTCAGTGCCTCGACGACCTCTTTTGCTCTGTCCGTTCGAACTTTTTTCTTCGCAAATAGCGAGTCGAGCAGCGCCACAGCCTGGTGTTTCGTCAAGCGCCGTGCAGTCAGCTGGTCGAAAAAGGCGCGCAGTATGGGTTCGAGTGAGGCGCTTTGCGGCTTGCCAGGTGAGCGCGTTGACGAATTCTTTTCCATGATCTCGTTGAGTAGATCGAAGTGAAAGTTGTCGCCCCTTCCCGAGTTAGGATCCTCGACAACGACGCGCTTCGCGAAAAAGCGCATTAGCCGGGGCGCCTCTGCGTTTAGCGCGTTGTACGCTCTGTGCGACTCCACCCCTCGTTGCGAAGGCTGCGTAGCGAGCGCGACCACGAACTTCGCGAGGCAGGTGGCTTCGTCCTGTGCTGAACCATCGCGCGCAGACTGCGGAGACGCGACCGGCGGCGCTAAAGACGTGCCGGGGTCGCCGCGCGCCGCAGCAGTCGTCGTCGTCCTCGGTTTCTCGACGCGGTTGCTCGAGGCGGGCTTTGCTTTCGGAAGCGAGTTTCTTGCGAACGGATCCGACTTTGGGGAGTTATGGGCCCGCCCAGGCGGCAAGCCCGCTACGTGCGAAAGCCTTGTGACTGAGCTGGGCGGTTTGGCTGGCGTCTGCATCAGCTACAGCATCGATTTGCAAACTTGTGCGGCAACCTGCAGATTTCTGATTTTCTGCGTGCAATACGTGCGAGCGACTGCGGTTGCCGACCGCAGCTGTTGCTGGCGCGGCGAGCAGGCATTGCTGCGCTACTTCTCGACTCGGCGAGCCTGCGCAGCGAGCTGCGCCTTGATATGCTCGGGCGGCTGAGTGCACGTGAGCTTCTCGTAAGTGCGGTGCAGCGCGCGTTTCCACGAGCGCACGTTCTGTTGGAATTCGCGCCAGCTGCAGTTGTGCAGCCGCGGCGTCGCGGGGTCGTCATCGGAGCGCAGGTGACGCGGAATCGCTTTGGAGTATAGTATGTATTCTTCCGTTTTCTTCGCGCGCGCGATTTGCTTGAAACGGCCTTCCGACGCGATGATGTACGAGCCCGCGCGCTTCGCGTCTTCGGCTTGCTTGTTGACGCTGTTGCTCTTTGGCGGCGGCATCGCGGCAATGTACGCCTGCAGCGTGTAGGGGTCCGCGAAAGCCAGGCTCAAAAAAAGTCGTCTCCAGTGCAGCAGTGAGTAGCCGTGGCAGAACAGTTTTTCGTCTTCTTCGAACTTCGGCAGCGCGTCTTTCGTGATGTAAGGGTTGATGCCGCCGTTCGGAAGGAACGCGCTCGAGAACAGCGCGGAATCTTTGTTCTCGCTGGCGATGATTTCGTTGATGGTGTTCACCAAAATGTCCAGCTCGTCGCTCGAGACGCCCGGGTCAGTGAAGCGCAGCGCTGGCATTGTTTTCGACACACCAACCGCGGACTCGACATAGTTCGAGATATCCACGACGCGATCAAGATCCGAGTCGCCATCACTCGCGCTGCGCTCGTCGACAGGGGCCGGTTGCTGCTGCACTTCGGCGGCGACCTACCAGCTCACTGAGCTTTTGTGGACTCAGCGTGTTGTACGATTGAAACTTCATGCGGACCTTTGTAACCGCAGCTCACGCGTCGATGACATTAATATTGAATCGTCGATTTGTTTAAAATTAAAAGGCGGGAATATTGCCGCTGCCCGGCGGTGCTTGCGCTGCCGCGCGCTGCGCTTCGCGCATTCGGAGCCGCTCCTGACTGCGCGCAGCGCGGCGCTGCTGCAGCCGTTTGCTGAAGTTGCCTGCTTCGATAATGCTGGTTGCGTAGTTCAGGGCCTTAGTCAGCGGTTGTGTGTCTTGCATCACCGCGACGACGTCTAGAGGCAAGGTGACGAGTTGGACGTTGTGCTTCGCGCGCAGTTCTTCAAGCGCGGCGCGCCGCAGCGCGGCGGCGCGCTTATTTTTCGCAGGAGAAAATATAGTTACGCACGAGCCTTCTTCGCAGCCGCGGCCCGTGCGTCCAGCGCGGTGCACGTACGCCGCGGCGTCGCGCGGAAAGTCGAGGTTGACCACCCAGTGCACGCCCGGCAGGTCGATGCCGCGCGCGGCCACGTCCGTGGCGAGCAGCGAGTATTGCGCGTCCATCTTGAATTGTGCGATTGCGGCGTTGCGCGTTTGTTGCGAAACCAGCGAGTGCAGTCGCGCGACAGGCAGTTTCAGCTTCTTCAGCGCGTGGTACAGCAGCTCGACGGTGCGGATCGACGAGCAGAACACGATGCCGCGCGTGCCTTCTTCGAACACGCGCTGCTTGTGCAGCAGCAGACTGTAGAGCGCGTACAGCGCGGGGATCGCCGAGTCGAGCCGGACAGCGAAGTGGCGGATCTGCCGGCTGCTGGGCGGAACTCGCACGAGCGCGCAGCTGCGCGCCTCGAGCAGCTCTTGCAGCGCGGGCAGTTCGAGGTCGTAGGTGGCGGTGAACAGCAGAAAACGGGTCGCCGCGCCAACGCGGCGCAAGATTTGGTCGGTGTCGGCGCGCATGGGTTCTTGCAGCAGCGCATCGCACTCGTCTAGCACTGCGTAGCGAAGACGCTTGAAGAAGGTCACGCGCTCGCAGCTCGCGAGCATCTCGACGAGCCGCGCGGGCGTCGCGACGATGAAGTCGGGAAAATCGTGCAGTTTTTGCTTTTGCGAGAGAAAGTCTTTGCCGCCGATGAGTAGCGCGCAGCGCAGCGTCAAGTTGGCGCCAAAGGTCTCGAGCATTTTTTGAATCTGCACGGCGAGTTCGCGCGACGGCACCAGAAACAGCGCGTAGTACGGCCAGCGCTTCGCAGAGAAGTCTTGCAGCACCGCGAGCACGTAGGCGACGGTTTTGCCTTTGCCGGTCTCCGCGACGCCGAGTAGGTTTTCGCCCGCGAGGATGCGCGGCACGCACTGTGCTTGGATGGGGAATGGCGCGGCGAAGTGCAGCTGCTCGCACTGGCGGAGCAGCGCGACGCCCAGGCCCAGCTCCTCCATAGACAAAGTGGTCTTCGAATTATCGGCGCATTATTTAAAATTCATTTCGGCTGGGGTTTACGGCGGCGGGCGCGTAGATGCTGCAAGCGCGTCTCTGAACTGCGCGAACTGCTCTTTTCGATCTCGCAAAGAGCGAAAAGGAGACTAATGGAAATCACGATTGACGAGCGCATTTTGAGCCCATGCGACAGTTTCACGTGTTCTGCGCAGCTGCAGAGCCAGTTTGTGATTTTCGGCACTGCCGAGGGCCGTGTGCACGTGGTAGCACCACGCAGCGGCGTCTTGCTGAAGTCGGCGTTCGTGTGCCAGCAGTCGATCGTCCAGCTCGCCGCGGCTAGCGCTGAGGGCGTGTCGCTGCTGGTGGCGCTCGCGGCGAACAGCGAAGTGTTCGTGCTGCAGTTCGAGACAGGCATCACGCTCGCGCGCAGCCGGCTATACGACGCGGCGGCGACTCGTTTGCTGGTGGACGTGGATTTATCGGTCTACGTGGCGTGCAGCCAGGGCGCGGTGAAACATTTCGACTTGCGCCCGTTCTTCGGCGCGCGGCCGCACGCGGAGCGCGAGGTCGCGCTGAGCACGTGGTACCAGCATTCGGAGCCGGTGGTGTTCACCTCGCTGGCGCGCGTCGGCGCGCGGCTGCTGCTGGGCTCGACGACGGCGGAACTGTTCACGATCGACTTGCAAAGCAAGCGGTGCGAAGTGCTGTCGCGTCTCAGCAACGTGCTCCTCGGCGCGCGGCTGCACAAGAGCAAGCGCAAGCTGAAGCGGCTCGAAGAAATGAAGCTGAACGTGCCGGCTCGCGTGAGCGTGTTCAAGTTCTTGGCGGACGTGGATGCGAAACTCGGCGCGGCGCAAGAGCGGGACAAGCAGCTGAAGCTGCGCGCGGTCTCGGTGGTGACCTGCCTGTTGGCGACGGAATCGGGCGACGCGCTGTTGTGCGGAGACCGGCACGGCCGCGTCACGTGCGTGTCGACAGAGCTCGGCGACGCGTTTGCGGAGCTGCAAGCGCACGACGGGCCGGTCAGCGCGTTGGTCGCGCTGGACGCGCAGACGTTTCTGTCGGCGGGGTTCGACGGCAAAGTCGCGAAGCTCGTCTTGCGGCAGGATCGGCTGTACCTCGAGGGCGTGCGGCAGCTGTTCTACTCGAGCGTGCTCGGCGCGCTGCCGCTGGGCGGCGAGTTGGTCGCGCACGGCGTGGTGCCCGCGTTCGTGCGAGTGGAGCTGGCGCAGCTGCTGGCGACACAGCGGCCGCTGACGCGGCGCTTTCTGGCGCTGCCGAACTTGGCGAAGCGCTTTGACAGCAGCGCGGAGCAGAGCGTGATCTTCGCGCGCGCGGAGCGCGGCGTGAACGTCTGGGGCGAGGTGCGCGAGAAGCTGCCGCAGCAGCTGCGACTCAGGCTGCTCGAGGAGCTGCGGCACGCGGTGCCCGCGTCGCTGACGGCGGTGGTCGGCGCGGAGCTGTTGGACGCGCAGCTCGCGCAGCACGAGCAGCGGCCGGGGCTGTACAAGTACGTTGCGGTGACGCCCAAAGAAGTGTGTGTGGCCAAGTGGTTCGCGTGGCAGAAGGCAGCGGGCCGCTTCGGGCTGTTGTTGCTGCTGAGTGACCAGAGCGTGCGCTGCGTCTCGGTGACCTGCGCGATGCAGGAGCGCGCGCCGCGGATCGATGCCGCGCCAGACGCGGAGCTCGCGGCGTTCGTCGCCGCGGCGCTGGCGGCGCAGGGCGACTGCGCGGTGGTAGACTTGCTCGAGAGCGGCGAGCCTTGCGCGGCGTACCTGGTATTGCAGTCTCGGCGGCGAGCAGAGCGGCCGTACAGAGCGCTGCGCTGCGACTTGGGGGCGCGGAAAAGCGCGGTTGTGTTGCGCGCCGCGGCGCTGCCTGTTGCGGTGAGCGCGGCGTCTGCCCGCGACGCAGTGTTCACGTTGCTGGACGGCTCGCTGCAACACGTGCTGGACGGCGAGCCGGCGGACACGCTGCGCGCACTGCGGCGCGAGCCGGCGCACTGCTGCGCGCTGTTGAACACGGCGACGCACGTGCTGCTGGTGCAACCGAACTTGGTGCTGCAGATGTTCAACAAGACGGCGGGCGAGCTGGTGTGTTGGAAAGCGCGGCCGTGCCGCGCGTTGGCGGCGAAGGCCGCGCGCGGCGTGCAAGACTCGGGCGTGAAGTTGTTTGCGCACGGCGGCGAGAACTACTTGCTGACGAGCAACGCGCTGTTGCGGCTGTCGATCGACGCAGACGCGCTGCTGTTCGCGCTGCCGGCGGCCGCGCAGCAGCGCGCGCTGCGAGACGCGGCTTTTGGCGAGGGTGCGGTGCGCCTGTTCGCGAGCGCGATCGCTCCAGAGGCGGCCCCGCTGTTCAAGCGGCGGCGCTTCGGCGAGTTGGCGCCGCAGTAGCGGCTTTTTTTGTGCCGGGCGCGGGTTTGCAGCGCGCAGGCGAAATAATATTGGCAATTATTGCGTAGCTGGATTTAGCGAATGGAAATCGAAAACGCCGACGTATTCGTAAGTGTGCGCGCGCGACACGTAGGAGCTGCACGGTTACCAGAAAGCGTGCGCGGACCTCGAGCAGCGCTGCGCAGAGCTGAACGCGGAGGTGTTGAAGCTAGTGGGCGTCGCGAACACGGAGACGGGGCTCGCGCCGGTGGGCCAGTGGGATCTGAAGACGGACAAAAAGATCATTGAAGAGGAGTACGGACTGTTGATCGGCGAGTGCACGTCGCTGATCGAGACGCAGAGCGCGGAGCCGAAAGTCGTCGTGAACCTGCGCAACATGGCGAAGTACTTGGTCGGCATCGGAAAAGACGTGCGGCTCGAAGAGCTAGAGGAAGGCCGGCGGGTGGGGCTCGAGCGGAGCAAGTACCAAGTGATGCGCGTGTTTTCGCAGCACTTGGACACTGAGGTGTCGCGCATGGTGGTGGAAGAGCGGCCGGACACCACGTACAACGACATCGGCGGCTGCCGCGAGCAGATCGAGAAGCTGCGCGAGGTGGTCGAGCTGCCGTTGCTGAGCCCGGAGCGGTTCATCGAGCTGGGGATCGACCCGCCGAAAGGCGTGTTGTTCTACGGGCCGCCGGGCACGGGCAAGACGCTCGCGGCGCGCGCGGTGGCGAACCACACGGACAGTTGCTTCATTTGCGTGATCGGCAGCGAGTTGGTGCAGCGCTACTTGGGCGAGGGCGCGCGGATGGTCCGCGAACTGTTCGCGCTCGCGCGGTCGAAGAAGTCCTGCATTTTGTTCATCGACGAGGTCGACGCGATCGGGCTCTCGCGCGGGAGCGAGGGCACCGACGCGGGCGGGAACGGCGTGCAGCGAACGATGCTCGAGATCGTGAGCCAGCTGGACGGGTTCAGCTCGCGCGGGAACATCAAGATTTTGATGGCGACGAACCGCCGCGACACGCTGGACCCGGCGCTCACGCGGCCGGGGCGCATCGACCGCAAGATCGAGTTCGGGCTGCCGGACCTCGACGGGCGCACCGCGATCTTCCGCATCAACGCGCGCAAGATCGAGGTGGATCCGAACATCCGCTACGAGTTGCTAGCGCGGCTGTGCCCGAACTGCACCGGCGCGGACATTCGCTCGGTGTGCACCGAGGCGGGCATGTTCGCGATCCGCGAACGGCGCAAGGTGATTCTCGAGCGCGACATGCTGCAGGCAATCAACAAGGTGGTCAAAGGATACAAAAAGTTCAGCGCGAGCCCGACCTACATGTTCTACAACTAGCGCGACGTAACGTCTGCGGCGTCTCGGATTATCTGAGCGTCTCCATAATTTTGTTTGATGATGTTCGGCCTACACACACGTCTTAGCGCTTTGGTGCTACTCGCGGGCGCTGTGTACAACGACACGATGGAGCTAATAAAGATGATCAATGATCCTACTTTTGGCGAGTGCAGCAATACCATCAAGCGCATCAACAACTGGGACGACTGCGACCAATATGTGAAACTCCATGTATACTCGCCGAGCTGTTACATGACGCAACTGATCAACATCCATTCCTGGCAGAAGTACATGCAAGACTCGTGGATCGGTTTGTTCATCAACTACGAAAAGCATTTCCCGATCGACCCGGGCAACATGTTCGTAGAGATGGTCAAAGGCGTGATTGAGATCAACGTTTACTCGGAAGAAGCTACGGACTGCTACCCGGCGGACCAGGGCACGATCTACCAGCTGCCCATCGACAAAGACGACCCGTGGCGCTACGATCCCGACCCCCATCTGCTTCAACTGGAGGAGTGTACCCGCTTAGACGTAGACCCGTCTTTGCCGCACTGCACGCCGGTTATCGAGGATACGCCGCGCGGTGTGCGCAAGTACGTGCACGTCGATCGCGACTACTTGAAGAGGCGTCCGCCGGGTCGCCTGCCGACACACATCGCGCTGCGGCTGATTTGCATGGACCCCACGGCAGTCTACGCGTCCAGCATGGCGAGCTTCCAGTTCCGGCTCTGGAAGCGCGTGCATGTGACTACCTGCTACACCGGAGGGAAATACAACCGCCCGGAGTCTCCCGACCTGTGCGACCGGTCCAGCGTCGATTTGAGGCCGCCACTGCTCGGGGGCGAGCGCACGCTGTTAGATACGGAGGTGCCGCCGCTAGTCGAAGCTCTCCGCCCGCCGGGCGCAATAATTGCGCGCAAGTACTCGGAAGAGGACTTCGAGCGCCTCGCGCAGCGCACCGAAGACGACCCGCGGGTGCGCTCCGTGCTGGAGGCGCGGCAGCAGCAGCGCTCGCAGGCGACCCCGGGGCAGCCGACCAATTTTTCAACCGACGCGCCCGCGTTGTCGCCGCGCGTGACAGAAGTAGAGAGCGCAGAGTAGAAACTGCACTCAGACGACCACGCCAGCTCGCGCCGGCGCGGCGTCGTTATCATTTTTCCTGATTTTTAATAGATTTTTCAGCGCGTATGACGCTCGCATGAAGCAGCGGTACTGCGAGCGCATTGTCACCAGATACGTCGCGCGGCCGTTCCCCTTTGAGGTGCCAGAGGGGCTGTACAGTCTCGTGCCGAATCCCCACTTTTCGGTACGCTACGTCAACTCCTTCCGGAAGAGCTACAAACCTGGCTTAATGCTGCCCGCGCTGGCCGCGATGAAGTTCCTCGGCGCGAACCGCGCGATAGCGCCTGCGCACATGAACCTGTCGTTCAGCTTCATGCACCTGCAGCTGATCTTCTGCGCGTTCGGCATGCTGGCCGTCGGTGCGGTCAGCGGCTGCTGCTTCGCCGCGCGCAAACCCGCGCCGCTGGCCGACGCGGACGAAGCCGCGGACCCCGCGCCGCTGATTAAATAATAATTTATATGCAAGTCTGCGCGCGCCGCTGGGCGCCGCGAGTGCGCCGCGCCTCGCGCTAGCGCTGCGTCGCGCCGTGGCGCGCACGAGCATTGCGCTGCCGAGCGAGGCGGCGGCTGTGCGCAAAGTGCAGTTCAGCTTGCGAGCAACGCCTTCGCAGCCTGCCGCGCCGGCACCGCGCAAGACGCGCGTGAAAACTGCGTTTTTCTCGGTGCCTTTCCCGTTCGTCGCCTACGCGAGCCAGGTCGCGTACATTCAGACGCTCGCGCGCGCGCTCGAGCGCGGCGAGCACTGCATTCTCGAGTCGCCCACTGGCAGCGGAAAGACGCTTTGTCTGCTCGCCACCGTTGCGGCCTACCTCACGCGGCGGCGCGCGCTGCGCGAGCGCGAGGAGAATGCTGGCGCAGCCGACATCGACGAGCTGTTCGAGCGCAGCCGCGCCGACGGCGAGCAGCGCTCCGCCGCGCGCGGCGCGCCGACGCGCGTCTACTACTGCAGTCGCACGCACGCGCAGCTCGGACAGGTCTGCGACGCGATGAGCCAGTTGCTGCAAACTTTCCCCGCGGCGTACAGCTGGATGCGCTGCGTGACTCTGGCGAGCAAGCAACAGTACTGCATCTGCGAGAAAGTGCGCGCGAGCTGCTCGAGCAACAGTGAGTTCGTGAACAAGTGCGCGTTCGCGACCGCACGGGGCATCTGCCGCTACCGCAAGCCGACGCAGAGCGCGGTGACCGCGTTCTACGACGCGCATCGCGCGCGCTTCTCCGTCGAAAGGCTGAAGGCCGCGCTGCGCGCGTCCCCCGCGAGCGAGCCGCTCTGCCCGTTCTACTTTGCGCGCGACGCGCAGAGCGGCTGCGAGCTTGTCTTCTGTCCGTACAACTACATCGTTGACGCCTCGATCCGCGCGGCGTACAACATTTCGCTCGAAGGCGCAGTGGTCGTGTTCGACGAGGCGCACAACCTGCCCTGCGCCGCGGAAGACGCGAACTCGTTCAGCGCGCGCTGGACGCACTTCAGCGCTACTGCTGCACAAAGCAGCTGGTTCGAAGAGAAGTTCCCCGCAGCGTCGCACACGGTCTCCGACGCGCGCGGCGCGCCGAAGTGGCCAAACCTCTGCGAGCTGCGGACTTGGGTCGCCGACTTCGGCGACGCGCTGCACCAATTGGTGGCGGAGCAGCAGTGGCGCTCGCTCGGCGACTCGGTCTACCTGACTGTGTCGCTCGAGACGCTGCTGGCGCAGTGGCCGCGCAAGCTGGCGCAGCATGACGCGGACAACCTGCAGCTGCTCACCGCGGCGCTCGAATCGAAGCACGTGCTCGCAGCCGTGCCGCCTGCGCTCGAGAGCGAGTTCATGGCGTTCAAAGAAAACGCGAGCGTCGTCGCCAAGTGCGTGCAGCTGCTCTGCTTTCTCGCGCAGCAGCGCGACCTTTCGCGCCTGAGCTTCACGCTGATCAAGCTCGGGACCGAGTCTGCCGGCAAGCGCGCGCCGCCACAGGCGGCGGACGCCGCGCTTGACGCGCTGCAGCTCGAGATCTGGAGCTTCTCGCCGCAGCTGTCGATGCAGCAGGTGATCGCGCAGGCGCACAGCGTCGTGATCACCAGCGGCACGCTGAAGCCGCTCAGCAGCCTTGCGCTGCAGCTCGCCGCGAGCGAGACGCGGTTCAACTTTCTCGAAAACGAGCATGTGATCCAGCCCCGGCAGGTTTTCGCGAGCTTCGTGACCACTTGTCTGCAGCGCCCGCTAAAACTCACCTACGACCGCGAAAACGACTACTCGCTAGTCGCCAAGCAGCTCGGCCAGATTTTGCTCGACGTCGCCGCCATTTTCGAGAACTGCGGTGTGCTAGTCTTCCTGCCGAGCTACGCGCGCCTGAACGCGCTGATGCAGCTGTGGACGGCGGATGGCACGCGCAAGAAGCTCGTCGAGCTCGTCAACGTCTTCGAAGAAAGCGCAGACGCCGGTCGCACAGAGCACCACCTCGCGGACTTTGTGCACAGCATCGAGACTGCCGACGCTGGCACGAAACAGCGCGCCGCGCCGAGCACGCTCAGCGCGTTCTTCAGAAAAAAGGGCGCAATGTTCTTCGCGCCGTTCCGCGGAAAAGTGAGCGAAGGGCTTTCGCTGCCTGACGACCTCGTGCGCTGCGTGCTTTGCGTCGGCATTCCGTTCGCCTCGCTGTACGACCTAAAGGTCAAAAGCAAGCGCGCCGCGCTGCAGAACCAACCCTACGCCACGCCACAGAGCCGCTGGACCGGCGCCGACTGGTACTTCGATTCCGCGATGGCAGCGGTAAACCAGGCCGCGGGGCGCGTTGTGCGGCACGCGAACGACTACGGCGCCGTGCTCTTCGTCGACGAGCGCTACCACGCACCGAAGTTCCAAAACGGCGTCACCAGCTGGATCCTGAAGAGCATGGCGCGCCGCAGCGACGCCGCGAGCGATTGGACAACTGTCAAACAGGAACTCGGGAACTTCATGGCCGAAATGACTGCCGCGCCCCCGGGCGTCGCGCCCGGTGCGACCTGCAAGCGCCGCGCTGCCAGACCCGCCGCCAGCACCGCGGCCGACGCGAAGAGCGACGCGAAGAGCGACGCGACCGACGCACAGAAGGGCGCGCCGCGCAGCAAGACGCTAAACATGCTTTGGAGGTACAACTGCCCGCCTTGCGCAAATGCGTGCGATTGCTCTGCCGGAAACATCGCGTTCGAGTTGCTGCACGAGGCCACCGCTTCCAGCCGCGCGCCTGGCGGCGTCCTGCCTGCCAACGCTGCAGCCGCCGCGGCAGCGGACTCCCCGACCGCAGACCACTGCCGAAGCAACGGAGTGACGCCCAGCGGTGCGTCGCCGAGGCTTTGCACAAAGTGTGCTCTCGCGGAGCAAGAGTCCGTCTGCGCCGAGTCGCGGCTGCAGGCGCTCTTGGCCGAGCAGTTCGACGAAACGCCACGCCAGAACCGCGCTCGGCCGGGCGCGTGCGGCGACGTCACACCCAACCGCCAGCCCGACGGGCTGCTCTCGCAGCCGCAGACCGCTGCTAGGCTCGCCACTGGGTTCGCCAACGACGACAGCTTTGACGAGCTGCTCGAGCTGCTAAACGCGCCGTAGTACGCAGTAGGGCGACGAAACTCGCGCTGTGCGCAACGCACTCTGCCGCTGTACAAAACTAACGCATCTTTAGCCACAATTGAATCAATACACCAAATTTGCACAGGACCGCGCAAGTGCGCGCGGCTGGCAGCTCGCGAATAGGCGTCCGCTGGCCGCGCAAAGCCGCGCTAGGCACTCGCTTCCACGCGCATCGGTCGCTTCGACGCGCCGTCCTGTTCGCGCGGCAGCGCCTCGTCGATGTGCGTGCTGATGAATGCAACTGCTCACGTCGCACAGAAACTCACTGTTGTTCCCGCGCAGCAGCAGCTGGTCGTACGCGGCGACCAACCGCGCCCCGCTGTACTCGAACGCGTCGCTCAACACCACGTTCATCGTGACGTCCAAACAAATCAGCTTTCCTGCCTGCTGCGCGCAAGCACCTACCCACGACTTCGCTACCTGTCGACAGCACAATGGTGACCTCCCGATTCAGCAAGCTCTCGACGAACTCCGAGGGCGAGGCGGATGACATGTTCCGAACGTCAATAAAAATTTTAATTTCAGCGCGAATTGCACTGCTGCCGCCGCTCTGCACGATGAGCGAGAACGACCAGATTCTGGTAAGTTGCGGGCTTCGAGAGCAGATTCAGCAGTTCCGGCCCAGATCGCTCGACGAGCTCTCAGGGCACACGTTCATTCGCAGCACCAGTAAGTCGCCGCAGCTGCGCCGCAGTCAAGCGTTTTCTCGAGAGCGGCACCTTGCCGAATCTGCTCTTCTACGGCCCGCAGGGCACCGGCAAGACCTCCGTGGCGCAGATCATCGCCTCCGCGATCCACGGCTCGATGAACAGTCTGATGGTAATGGAGCTCAACGCTTCCGACGACCGCGGCATCGACGTCGTGCGCGAAAAAATCCGCGTCTTTTGCGAGACGCTGCCGCAGTCCGCTGCAAGGAGCAACTCGGTGCTGAAGTTCTTCGCGCCGAAAGCGAGCGCCACGCCGACCGCGGGCTGCGCTGTGCATCCGTCGCTGCAGAAAATTAAGCTGCTGATCCTCGACGAGTGCGACCAAATGACAACCGTTGCGCAGACAGCGATCCGCCGTATTATGGAGGTCTACTCGGCGCACGCGCGGTTCATCCTCATCTGCAACGAACTTTTCCGGCTGCAGATCGCTCTGCAGAGCCGCTGCGTCTCGTTCCGCTTCCGCGCGCTGCTGCAGGACGAAATCCGCGGTCGCGTGTTCGAGATTGCGCGGAGCTCAAACATCTTCTTGGACGACGCGACGTTCGACGCTCTTCACTTTCACACGGAGGGCGACATGCGACTCATCCTCAATCTGCTGCAGCAGCTGAAGATGACGCGCAGCGACCAGACCGAGCCTCCGAATACGGAACTGCTTGGCATCCCCAACCCCGAAAAGGCGCGAGCGCTTTACGACGCGCTGCGCGCGGGCTCTCTCGAAGAGAACGTGCACCAGCTCAACGAGTTTGTGCTCAACAACAACTGTGGCTTTTTGCAACTGTTCAAGTGCTTCCACAAGTTTTTGTTTGAGCGCTGCTTGCAGCAACAGTACTACCTGCGCATCTTGCCGCCGCTCGCAAAGCTCGAGAAACTCGCAGCCTCGGGGCTGTCGGATGAGTTGCTAGTTTTGGGCGTGAGTTCTGCGTTTTACGCCGCGCGCGACACGAGCGTATCGCTCACTTGCTAAGCACTTTGGCTCGCACCCCCGCTCGCCGCGCACGCAGCCCTCAGACGCCCAGCGCGCCCTTCGCGAATTGTTTGAACTCCACGTTGAGTTCCCGCAGGTTCCGCTTGATTTCGCCTTCTGTGCGGTGCGGCTGGATGCCCATGAAGTACTCCGTCGGCAGGCCCGTTGCGTTGGCCGCAACGACCAACATGTAGTACTTGTCCGGCGACAGCGCGACGTGCAACCCGCGGCCGTCCGCGCCGCCCATAACGTAGTAAGTGATCCCGTCTTCGCCAACGTCTTTGCGCGCAAGGTAGAACTTGCTGCCGTTGAACATCAAGTAGTCCACTTCGTCGTTCATGAACTGCCGGACCACGTGCGACTCGCTTTCGATGAACAGCTTCGAGCCGTCCGACTGCACGTATTCGTACGAGTGACAAGACTTCAGCGTGTTCGCGTCGAAGTCCGCGAACCAGTACCACAGGTTCATCTGGTCCTGGCTCCAGCCGTACAGCAGCGCGCCTTGATAATCAAACATCGCGATGCCGTCGCAGCGGTCTTTGAGGAGCGCGACGTACGCCTCGTTTTCCATGTCGCCCTTCGGACCCGGCAAATTGCTGAGCTGGTACATCACCATGTTGCGCACCGAAGTGGGCGCCTGCGAACTGACCATCGCTGAAACTGCGTCTGACTGCTAGCGTTGACCCGCTGCGCGTTCGTATTTTTCGTGTAAAATTACACGATCGTTCGGTTTTTATATGCGCAGCATATATTTGCGGAAATCTGCGAAAGTTCGGATGTACTGAAACAGCCGGACCGCTTCTTGCGTCAAATACACGTCGTGCAAGTGCTTGAACACGCTTTTGAATTCGTGAAACGTCAGCATGCCGCTGCGGCTGCGGTTCAGCTTTGCGAAGACGAACTTGAAATAGTACTCGGGCACTT
The DNA here is from genome assembly GCF_001901225.1 of Dermatophagoides pteronyssinus. Classification (NCBI taxonomy): domain Eukaryota; kingdom Metazoa; phylum Arthropoda; class Arachnida; order Sarcoptiformes; family Pyroglyphidae; genus Dermatophagoides; species Dermatophagoides pteronyssinus. The sequence continues at coordinate 217,909 of NW_020873302.1, read as the reverse complement.
CCGAGTGCAGGTCGAGTAGCACCAGAAAAAACTGCTTGCGGCCGACTGTGTTTAGTTCGAAGTTGCAGAAGCACATGGCAATCCGCTTGATCACGTCGGACGACGCTTCGGGCAACACGGACTCGATGAACTGCGACAGCTGCGCTGTGCTAAAGGCTTCGGTGAAGTTGACGTCCAGCTCGGAGAACAGCGCGCGCAAGCCCAGCGGGATCTCGTCTTCGGGCAAGATGAGCACGAGCAGCAATCTTACGAAGATGTCGAGCACGGTGAACGACTGGGCGCGAATCAAGCGCGTGCGCAGCTCTTCGCGGCTCAGCGCAGGGCGCGCCTCGGCGCCGCGCTGCTCTGGCGCGCGCAGAATAGAGACGCCGGCCAGCCACGGGTGCGCGAGCGCGGCACTCGCAGTAATGCGTTTTGCTTGGTTGTACACCAACATGCGCTTGAGCAGGTCGACGCAGTCGGAGTCGACCGCGGCGATGCTGCTGAAGTCGGGAAAGTAGCCCGCGAGGACGTCCTTGACCACTTCGTCGTGAAAGCCCGAGAAGCAGGGTTTGCCGGTGAGCAACTCGTACAGGAAGACTCCGAGCGCCCAGACGTCTGCGGGAGCTTCGTACGACTGGACGAGCACTTCGGGCGCGCAGTAGTGGATGAGGTTCCAAATCTTGCAGCTCGGTTTGCGCATCTTCGCGATCGCGGTCGCGTGGTCGAAGCGCACCAGTTTGAGCACTGGCAGGTCGATCACGACGCCGCCGACTTCGACGTGCCGCACGTCTGCGACCGCGCAGGACTCTAAGTTGAAGTCTCTGCAGCAGATCTGCCGCGAGTGCAAGTAGCTGAACGCGCGCAGCACTTGCGAGGCAATGTACTTTGCGCACACCAGCCGCTCTTGTAGCAGCGAGAGCCGCGCGCGCTGCAGCGCGTACCAGTCTTCGAGCATGCCCTCGCGGAAGCGCTGCGTGACGAGCAGCAGCGTCTCGTCCGTCTCGAACACTTGCGAGACGTTGATGCAGTACTCCGAGTCGTTTTGCAGCAGAATGTTTGTGACGTTGCGCAGCAGCTTCGCCTGGCGCGAGTTCAGCAGCGCCTTGTCGTAGAGCAGCGCGCAGCTGCGCCGCGCGTTCGCGACGTTCACGACGTCCATGCAGCTGAAGAAGAAAGTGCGGAACCGCGACGCGTCTTCGAAGAAGTAGAAGGGCAAGTGCGAAGTGCGCTGGATCTTCATGAAGCTCAGCATTTGGAAGTAGAACGCGTCATGGTAGAGCAGAAAGGTGCGGTTGCTGATAATGCTTCTGAGCCGCCGAGTGTGGCTATATTTTTTCCTCTCCTCGAACCCGGCGCCCGCGCTACGCGTGCCTACTTCGTAGACGGGCTTCACAATGAAGCCGCTAGCGTTCAGGTCGGCGTACTTGACCGGCGGCACCGCGTCGAGCAGCGCGTCGGCTTCGCTGCCGGCGCCGGCATCGAGGCGCGCGCTTGCAAAGCGTCTGCGGCGGAAGGAGCAGAAAACAGAACGAAATTTCATCGCAGCGAGTCTCTGGCCGCCGCTCTCGCCATTTTAGCATGCAGCACATTAATTCGCGGGGCAGATCTTTTGCGCGAGCGCGGCGTAGTTCGCGCCGACGGTTTCGAGCGAGGCGTTCTGGCTGAACACCGCGCTGCCAGCTACCACCACCGAGACGCCTGCAGCGACGCAGTCGGCCGCATTGTCCAAGTTGACGCCGCCGTCGATCACGATTTCGAGCTGCGGGAGCGCGGCGCGCAGTGCGCGGACCTTCGCGAGCGCGCGCTCGTCGAGCCGCTGACCGCCGAAGCCGGGCGTGACGCTCATGATCAGCACGCAGTCAATCGCGCAGCGTTCCAAAACAGGCCACAGCACGCGGCAGTCCGTCTCGGGGTTGAGCGCCAGGCCGAAGCCCATGTGCGCGGCCTTCACCTGCGCGCACAGCGCGGCGACGGCCTCGAACGTTTGGAGCGCCTCGAAGTGCGCCGTGAAACGCGAGCTGCCCGCCGCCGCAAACGGCGCGACCCACTTTTGCGGCTGGGAGACCATTAAGTGGGTGTCGAAGAACAGCGCGGGGAAGCGCGCGTGCAGCGCGCTGAGCACGCATGGTCCGAAGGAGATGTTGTTCACGAAGTTTCCGTCCATGACGTCCACGTGCAAGTGCGCGCAGCCGCGCTCGACGAGCGCATGCACGTTCTGCGCAAGATCCGCGAAGTCTGCTGTCAGAATGGAGGGCGACAGTGTGGCCATAGGCGCGGACGCAAAAATAGCTGAAAAGATTAATGCGGCTCGCGTAAAAAGCGCAGCGCGCCAGCGCTCAGTAGCCGCTCTTGGCCGCTGCAGATGGCGGCTTCAGCGCGATCTTTTTCATCGCAACAATTTTCACACCGCCCGAGTTCTCGCTGGGCGGGCCGCTTTTCGCGGCGGGCGAGCCGGCGCCGGCGCCGAGTTTCGGTAGCGCAGTCAGCGGCGTCAGCGTGTGCTTTTTGACCGTCACAGGCGTTTGGAACTGCTGTGTCGTCGAGGCACTCAATTTCTCCGGTTCCGCCGTGGAGGACGTCGCAGGCGAGAGCGGCGCGTCGAACGTCGAGCCGGCCGCCGGCGCGGCCGCGCTGAGCCCCGCGGAAGGCAGCTGCAGCCCGAGCGCGGGAGCGGGCGGCTTGGCTTTCAGCGCGGAGAGCTCTGAAACTTTTGGCACGCGCTTTGGCGCGAGCGCCGCGAGCTTTGGAGCGGCGGGCGCCGCGAGCTTTGGAGTGGCGGGCGCCGCGAGATTTGCAGCCGCAGGCGGCGCAGGTCCGGCTTTCTTCGCTGCGCTCGCCAGCGCGACTTTGGACACGGATACTGCAGCGCTGGTCTTCGCGACGGGCGCAGTCTTCGGCACCCCGGCGTTCAGACCGCCGACTTTCGCAGCAGTGGCAGCGGCACCGCGCGACGGTTCCGCCGCCGCTGCCGACGGCTCCGCGACGCCCAGTGTATCCGCGAAGCGCGGCGCGGCAGCGCTGTCGGACGGAGTCAGCTGCAGCGTTTGCTCCATGACCTTTGGGTAGTGCACGGGGCGGCGCATGGAGAACACGTGCGAGTCTTTGATAGCGCGCTCCGCACCCAGCGCGGCGGCGCGGCTGAGCACCATTGACGCGTCGGAATGCAGCCGCGAGTAGAACGAAGCGGTGCACTCGGGCAGCTGGAAGTAGTCGTTCGGGACCGGCGCGTCGAGGTCAAGCAGGTTGATGAACTGGTCGGCCGTGAGGTCCTCCGGCGCCATGAACGTGTCTTTGCGCAGCTGCTCGAGATCGTTCTGCAGCAGCTGAATCAAGCACTGTTGGTCTTCGAGCGTTTTCTCGAGCTTGCGGTTCGCAAGTAGGTTGTTGATCATGTCGAGCTGCGTCGCGCTGTCCATGTCCGAGAAGTAGTAGGCGAGCTCGCTGGTCGTCGCGAACTTGTTGCGGCGGCGCTGGTCGATCGAGTACAGATTTTCGCGCACGGAGCGGCGTGCCCACTCGGGACGTTCGAGCAGGCGCGCGGCGCCGAACTCGGAGTGGCTGATCTTGTCGCGCAGCAGCGGCCGGTGGGTGCGGCGGATCTGCGTCTTTTCCGGCAGCTCCGCGGCCTGTTCAAGTTCGTTGCTGTTTTCGGCGTAGAACACGTTGAAGCCCGAGTTCAGCGCGGCTTCGGAGATCGACGAAACCAAATTGGTCAGCTGCTTCCAAGAGCTGTGCTTGCGCTTCTGCACGGCGTTGGCCGAGATGGCCAGCGAGGGCGGCTCGATTTGCACCTCATCTGAAATGAGGTTTAGCGACTTCGAACTGACGTTTGCGAAGCGCGGCGCCCAGTTCGTCGAGGAGCAGTTTTCGTTCTCGTTCTCTTTTGCGGCGGAACTGGCGCTGGCGTCGGAGAACGCGTCGCGGTCGAGCCGCGAGTGCTGCCGCTCGTTGCGTCGGCTCGCGGCCGAGCCGGGCAAGCTTTGCAAACTGTGCAGCGAGGCGCGCGAGTCCGTCGCGGCGCGGCGCACGATGCTCGCGGAGCCGGAGCGCACGCGCGCGCGCGGCTCGTCGCGCTCGGCGCCGTCGCTCTGGGTTTTCTCGCCGGTGTGCTTGCGGCGCCGCGCGGCGGTGTGCTCGGTCGCGACGCTCTCTGCGTCGGCCGAGCGCGCAGAACTCTTGCGCGCGCTGCGTTCGAGCCGCGACATCAGAAGCGTGCCGGTGCGCGAACGCTCGCGGCCTGGCGCGCCCGGCGTCATCGCTTTGCGCGCGTACGAGGTGCCGACGCTGCAGTCGGTCTGCGCGAGACTGGCCATCGAGTCGATGCGGCGCAGCTCGCTGCGGTCCGGCAGCGCCGAGGCGCCGGATTCGCGCCGGCCGCCGGCGGCGGCGCCGCGGGCCGCGGCTGCACCGCGCGGCGCACCGTCAAGCTGGTTGAGCACTAGCGGGCCACGCAGCGTGCCGAGACACTTGCCGCTCGCGTCGAACGCCAGAAAGCACGACTCTTGTGCCGAGTCCGCGAGTCCGTCTGCGCGCAGCGCTGCAGGCAGCGTCTCTCTTCGCGCGGCGCGCGGGCGCAGCGGCGCGCTCGCGCCCGCGAACTGACCGGCGTGTTGGCCGGCGTTTTGGCCGGCGTTTTGGCCGATGTTCTGGCTCGCGTTCGAGATGTTCTGCATGCGGTTGCGCGGCGAGAAGCCGTCCGGCGCGGCGGTGCGCGCAGCGAAGCCTGGCGCGCTCGCGAGCGCCGCGGGCAGATTTGCCGCGCTCTTCGCGGCGCCGCCGCCGGCGGCCGCGCGGCTCGCGAGCAGAGCGTCGAGGCACGCCTCCGCCTGGTCGAGTTCGTTCGAAAGCGTCTCCGCGAGCATATTACACGAATTCGAATATAAAGGCGCCGAGCGCAGGCTGCACCTCGTTTGCACAGCGCGGGCAAGCGCGCCGGCTACGAGCAGCGGTCCTTGCCGCCGCACGTTTCGGCGTCGAGCGGCGTGCTGAGCCGCTCGAGCCAGACCGCGAGCCCCACGGAGACCGAGACGATTTCCGCGCTGTCCTCGGCGGAGTCGAAGCGCAGCTGCTTGGTGAGCAAGTGCAGCACGCAGCGGTTGTTTTCCTGCTTCTCGAGAAAGGCGTACTGCAGTTTGTCGCGCACGCAGAGGCTCAGCACGCAGCCGACGGTGCCGCAGTGGCGCATGACTTGCAGCCCGTTCTGCGCGAGGATCAGCAGCGCGTGCACGAAGTCTTTCGACGGCATCTGCGAGGCGTAGCAATCGCTGAGGTACGGGATGACGCACTGCTGGCTCGCGTCGCGGAACATGAAGTAGAAGGAGGGCAGCGGCAGGCGGCGTCCGTCCGGTGACGGCTCGAAGGGCAGCTGGACGCCGCCGTAGCAGTGGCGTGCGTCGCACAGTTTGTACACCGGGCTCAGAATCGCCGAGTGCAGCACGCGCTCCACCTCGAGCAGCCCGTTGCCGACGCGCTGGTGCAAGCCGAACTCGAAGCGCGTCGTGCAGCGCTTTTTGCTGCGCGAGAAGAGCAGCCAGTCGCGGTAGAGCATGTGGCACTCCTCGAGCTGCGCGCTGTACGCCTTGCAAATTTGGACGGAGAGCTCGGGATCTGCTTCCGCCTCGCTCGCGGGCGCCTCGTGCGAGCGCGGGCGCGAGTTATAGTCGCCCACCGCGAAACTTCTGCGCCGCTGCTGCGGCGGCGCGCTCGGGCAGAGCAGCAGCGCGTCGCCCGCGTCGGGCGTCTGCAGCCGCCGTAGCGACTGCGAGCGGCTGCACAACTGGTTGCAGATCGGCTTTGGAGAACACATTGCTTTGAACGTCAAGCGCGAACAGCGGCCGCACGCCGCCAGTCACGAGAACTGCGCATTGGGCGCTACTACAAGTCGAATAGAAACTGGCAATCAAAAAAATAAATCAACATTCTATCATTAAACCTCGTTAAAAAGCCTCCCACTTGCTGATTAGCGGACACGGCTCCAAGTGCCGCAGCGAGGCGTTCGCCGGAAACGCCGCGGTCGACTTGACGAGACACGGTTTGAACACGGGCGCCTTCAACACGAGGCTCAGGTCGGGCGCGAGGTGGTTCAGCATGCGCTGGTTCAATTTGTACAAGTTCACGAGCACGGCGCGCAGTTCCGCGAGCCACTGTTTTGCGAACAGCTTGGGCAGCGCGTCCGCTCCGAGCAGCGCGCCGCACGCGAGGTCTGCGAGCCGCAACGGCGCGCGGCAGTTCGGCCAGTGCAGCGTCATTTCCGCGACGCGCTGCGCGCCGAGCACGGCGTTCACCGCGGCGCGCGCGAGACAGGGCGCGCGGCAGGCACACTCGAGCTGCACGTAGGGCAGCGTGTGCATCAGAGAGCCCAGGAACGACTCGCAGTCGCGCGCAGAGTGCAGCTCGGCGAGCTCGCCGGCGTCGCTTTTCAAACTGGCGCACCACACGCGCACGGGCGAGAAGTTGAACGGGCCTTCGCTTTCGAGCCGCTTTTGCAGCGCCGCGGCCAGCGTTCCTTTGAACGCTGGGCTGCGCTCCGCGCCCGGCGCGCCTGCGCTCGGCAGCTGCGCGAGCTCCGCAGCGGGCGCGTCGAATTCGCGCGCGGCGCGCCCGCGGCACTCGGCGCACGCGGCGCACTCGCGCGCGCCGAGCACGCAGTCGAGCGGCGGTGCGAGTGCGGCGCAGCAGCTGCGCCGCGCGCGCGCGCCGGCGAGCGGCGTGGACGCGGAGCGCCGGCTAGACATTGGGAACGTCGGCCGGCTGTTCACCTCGGAGGAGACGGACTTGAAGAACTTAAGCGCGGCGGACTGGCTCGGACTCGAGAACCCCGCGGAGGGCAAGAAGCGCCGCAAAGAAGAGCGGCTCTTTCCGCTGCTGAACAGCGAGGTGCGGCAGCAGCTGCGCCGGCGGCTCGAGGACAACTTCGCGGGCTCGATCGACCCGCAAGCGTTCGACGGCGCGCTCGCCGCGGACGTCGGCTTCTTCGGCGCGAACTTCGCGGCGGAGCCGTCCGCGGCGAACGCCGGCGTCGGAGCGCCGCAGACGCTGGAAGCGTCGAAGGCGCAGCAACAGGAGAAGCTGCTGCGCTACGTGCTGCACTCGGAGTCTTCGAACGCGGACTGCTGGCTGAGCCTCGTGCGGCTCGCACGCGCGCGCGGGCAGCTCTCGAAGGCGCGCAAGCTCGCGGCCACGGCGTGCGCGAAGCTGCCCGCCGCGCCTGCGCTCTGGCTCGAGGCAGCTGCGCTCTTTCCGCCGGAGCAGGCCGCCGACTGGCTGCAGTCCGGGCTGAAGCACTGCGGCAAGTCCGAAGAGCTCTGGCTCGCGCT
>NW_020873302.1:156171-168144 GCF_001901225.1 Dermatophagoides pteronyssinus | reverse complement strand
GCAGCGACGCTCAACTGCGATTCTTGGCGGCAACGCCAGCAGTCTTTCTCGGCAGCGACGCTCAACTGCGATTCTTGGCGGCAACGCCAGCAGTCTTTCTCGGCAGCGACGCTCAACCGCCTTTCTTGGCAGTGACACGCTACGACTTTCTACGCAGCGACGCGCACGCCGGCAGATTGACGCAAACCCGGTTTGCGCGATTCACGAAACTATCTACGATATCTATCTACATCTACATGCGAGGCTCGTGCGCGCGCTAGGAGTAGTGCGCACCAAGCACCAACAGGTGCTGCTCGCTAAGCCGGTCGAGGTGCGCCGCGGTCCACTCGCCGGCGCGCGGGTCGCGCTGCTTGTTCAGCCAGAACATGTTCAGATCGGCTTGATCTTCGCTGACGCCGCGATACAGGTTCTGCACGTAGTTGTTGAGCGACTTCGCCACCAAAAATGCCGAGAAGCCTTTTCGCTTCGAGTGGTCGCCGCTGGCAGCCGCGTTCTTGCCAGTCGCGCGCTCGAGGTACACGTGCCGGTTCTTGCTGCGCACCAGGCAGCAGATGTGGCTGAAGTGCTCCGTCAGCAAGTCGCTGAGCTTCGCGTAGCCGAAGTGCGCGGGGTTGATGTCGCTGCCATACTTCTGCGCGATGATCGCGCGCAGCTGCGACATCAGCACGCGCTTGTGTTCCGACAGCACGTCGAGCACGATGCTCTCCAGCTGCTTCAGCGAGGCGGTGTTCGGCGCGGGTTGCAGCGCGCGCGCAGGCGCGCGCGCGGGCGCGCGCGCCGCGAGCATCGGCGGCGAGACGCAGGTCGAGCTCGCGGCCGTCGAAGCCGTCGAGCTCTCGAACGCCTCCGCCTTCGCCGCGGAGGCGAGCGGCGCCAGGCCGTACTTCGCGTGCAGGCTCTCGTCGAGCGCGCCGACCGCCTCGGCGAGCTCGCGCTCGTCGACGGCGAGCGTGTGCGTGCAGCCCTGGAACGCCTCGTCCGAGAGCGCGTTCGGGATGATCGTCGTCTTCTCGTACTTGAGCACGTCGTAGTAGATCGCCAGCTGGATGATGTGCGCAATCTCGCCGATGCGCAGCTCGCGCAGGCGCCGCGGCGCGTGCCGCTTGATGAACTTCGCCAGCGCGTAGCGCGTGTGGCTAAACAGACTCGGCTGCTCCGCGCCGGGCCCCGCGCGCTGCGCACACTGCCGCCCGTAGTTCGAGATCTCGGCGTCCAAGTACTCGATGAAGTCCGTCCAGAGTTGCGGACTGAACGAGTTCACCGGGTTCTTCATGTTGATCCAACCGCGAAACCACTCCGGGTCTTTGCTCAGATAGACGGTGTAGTTGCGGTCGCTGTCGTTTACGCAGAACAGAGAGCTCTGCTTGTAGAACGGCAGCGCCTTCGCGAACAGGTCCGCGCGGCTGGTCACCTCCTTCAGCTTGAACATGATCTCTGCGCGCGAAGGCACCACGCCTTCTTCGTAGAGCTTCACGATCGTGTGGTAGAGCAAGACGCAGTCGTCGGGCGTCAAGCCGGCGGCCGCGCCCTGCGCACCGACCTTCTCGGTCTTCCTTTTCTGGTACATTTCAGGCCGTCTCTCAGCAGCGACGAGTTAGTTTTGCGCGAAAAAGACGGGGCAGACTCGACAAGCACGCTTTTAGAGATTTGCACAGACGCGCATAGATCTGATCGCTGATCGAAAATCGAGAGAAATAGCGAAAATAGAATTAAGTTGCTGCGCAGCAACGTTTGAAGTTGCGTCGCCGCGCGTTCACCGCCGCAGCCGCCGCTCTCCGCCACCCGAAAATTACGCACCCTAATAAAGCACCCGAGATGCGACACGCCGAGCCGTCCGTCGCCGCGCGCCGCCGCTAGCATGACGGTGCGCCACATCGGGCTCGTCGCCGCGGGGCTGCCTTTCTTTTTCCCCGCGGAGCAGCGCGCCAGCGCGTTCGCGCGCAGTCTGCTGCCGGCTGCGCTGCTACTGCTGCTGAACGCAGAGGCCGCCGGCACGCCGGCGGTCTGCTGCGCGCTCAGCGTGCTCTACACCGCGGTGTGGACCGCGCAGCTGCTCTTCCACTTCGAGTTCGGCGCGCTCTCCTACTGCGTGCTGCTACTGCACTACGCGCTGCAGTTCGGGCTGCCCTACCGGCAGCGCCAGCCGGCGAGCCTCTTCCACCGCGACGCGCTCTGGCGCGAGCTCGCGATGCCCGCGCAGACGCTGTTGCTGAAACACCACTTCCGCCGCCCGAGCGTGGCCTGGCCCGCCTACGTCGCAGTCAGCTGCGGGCTCTGCGCGGCGTACTTCGCCGCGCAAGAGCTCGCGAGCGCTGCGCGCCCGCACGTCGCCGCCGAGACGCGCGACGAGAAAACCGACGCGACGCTCTCGCTGCCCTACGTGCGGTTCCAGAAGTTCCGCTTCTCGCTCTTCCAAGGCTTCGACAGCCTAGAGAAACTGGGCTTCGCGCTGCGCGACTACCGCACCGTGAAGGGCGGCGAGCTCGTGCTGCAGTTCGTCTTCGTCTTTGCGACACTCTGCCTAACCGTCTTCCGCGGGCAGCAAGAGGCGCTCGCGCTCGTCGACCGCAACAGCTGGAGCTTGCTCGCGGTGCTCGGCTCCTCGCCGCTCACGCGGCTCGCCTTCGGCTACCGCGCTGGCATTCAGGCGTCGCTGCTGCTCGCCGTGGCGCTGCTCGCGCTGCGCGCTTTGCTCGCCGAGACCGGCGCCGGCGCGCCGTACGTCGGCGCGATCGAGCTCGCGCTCTGTTTCCGCTTCCCGGAGCTGTGTTTCGCGGCGCTGGCGCTCGGCCCGTTCTCCGAGTTGGACATCGCGAAACACACCGCGCGCAACCTGACGCTGTCGACGCTCGCCGTGCTGTCGCTAATTCTGGTGCACCGGCGCACCGGCTGGTTCGAACTCGCGGACGAGAGCCGGCGCGGGTTGCGGCTCTCGCTCACGGCGCTCTCGCTGCTCGCACTGCTGCTGCTCGCGCTGCTTGGCTCGCTGCGCGCGCGCCGCGCCGCGCCCAAACTGCGCCACTGTACCTCCACGCTCAGCGACGACTGGTGGGTGCCGCCGCGTCCCTACGTCAGCGAAGACGAGGCACCGCTCCTCGACCGCACGCTGCCCTAGCGCCGTGCCGCGGTGAAGCCGCGCGCAACCGACGTTTGGCGCTCGCCGCGGCAGCTCCAGCCGGCCGCGCTCACTTGCCGAGCTGCTGCCGCTGCAACTTCGCGAGCTTCTGCTTCGAGAGCCGCGCGCCGTGGAACACGTAGGTCATCTCGCGAAACTCTTGCTTCGCGGACTTCTCTTTGTCGCCGCGTGCGAGATAGTAGGAGCTGCGCGGCTTTTTGAGCAGCAGCTGTCGATAGCGCGCACGCAGCTCGCGCAAGATGCCGTTGAAGCCCAGCCGCGCCTCGGAGTCGCCGTCCGCCGACGGCTGCGCGGCGCCGCGCTCCGGCGCAGCGAGCGCCATCTGCAGTTGCGCAGCGTCAATTACCACCGCGACTTCCTCGAGCGCCTCCGCGCCAGCACTCGCGTCTCCGACGCTCTCACTCGCTTCAGCCATGCGGCGCCGCCGCCTCGCGGTCCTGCTCGAAAAATCCGTTCACCCGAAAGATACGGCGTGACGCCCTTAATTTCAATAATTTCAAAAGCGCGGGGAATTTTCATGAGCCAAGCGGATCCCGCAAGTCAGCTTACGGCCGAATGGCGCTTGCTGTATCCGGGCCTGTTTCCGCACGGCGCAGCGCTCGCGTCGGCCAAGCACGCGGAGCTGCTGCGGCTATGCGAGGAGCCGCTCGACGCCGCCTTCGAGCCGAAGCGCTGCCACGCGCTGCCGCAGCTATTTAGTCTCGACGCGCCGGCGTTCCTCTCGCACGTAGAGGCCGCGCTGACTAGCGCGACTCCTGCTGCAGTGCGCTTCGAGTACCTTTGCTACGGCGTCGCCTTCTTGAATGTCTACGTCTTCGACTCGTGGATTGGCCCGCGCGTGACGCACTCCGAGCGCTACTTCGCGGGCGCCGACAAACTGCTCGCGGCCTCGGGCTTTGAGCTGCAACTGCTGATGCGCGGCTCCGGCTTCCTGTTCGCCGCACTCTGCATCTTTGGCACGCTCGCCGGCCTGCTCTGCGCGCCCCACGCCGCGGGCGAGTCTGCAGAAACGCTTTCGGCGCAACCGCTTTCCGCGCAACCGCTTTCCGCAGAGCCGCTTTCGGCGCTGCTGTGGTACGCACGCGCTTGCCGCCTGCTGCTCGCCGCCTCGACAGACAACGACACGCAGAACAACATCGTTCGCGTCGCAGGCGTCGCCGCCTTCGCCGCCTTCGGCGCACTGCTGCAAAGCCCGCGCACCGAGTTTCTCGCTGCGCTCGCGCAACTTCTGCCGACGAAGCGCCACCTCATCGGAATTCTCGAAGAGAAGCACTTCGGCATGCTGCTGCCGAAGGGGCTGCTGGCTTTCGTGCGAGATGCGCAACGCTGCCCGCGCGTGCGCGGCCCGCCGCAGGCGGACTTGCCGCCGCTCGCGCATGCGCTCTTCGAGCTCGAAGCTGGCGTCGTCGCCTCAGAGCTGCACTTCCTGCAGGCGTACGATAAGCACTGCTTCCCAGCCTTTTTCGCGCAACTCGACTTTGCGCTGACCGGCGTCGACGCGAAGGCTCGGCTGCACCAGCAAAACGCGGTTGCCTGTCTGCAGCTAGTGCGCAAGGCGCCGCACGCTTCGACGAACTCCGCGGCCGCGGAGCACGAATCTGCCAGCGCCGTTTCCTGCGCCTCCGACTCCTCATTGCCCTACGTCGTCACAAACGCAGACCTGTTGCTGCACGACCGCTTTGACGACCCTGTGCCCGTTGAAGGCGAGCACTCGCAGCTGGCAGCCACGCCGCTCGAAAAGCTGCAGCTGATTCGCTGGGCCGACCACCTGCGGCTCACAAACCCAGCTGACGCCCTCACTGCGGAGACGGTCAGCGCCGTGCTCGCCGCGGTGATCCGCAGCCCGCCGAGCGCCAACGTCCGCGAGCAAGTGAGCAGCGCCGCGAGCTCCGCGCATTACATGCTCGTCGCCTCCGCGCTCTATTTGCGCGCGCTCGTTGCGGGCGCGGCGGCGTGCAGCGCAGAGAAGGCTTGCATGCAACTCCTCTCGCTTTACGAACAACTCGAGAAGATGGTGTCTTCGTCCATCGAGTGCCGCATACAGTTCGTCTGGCTGGTCACTTACCCCTTCAAGTGGCACCTTGCGCGTCTTGTCGCCTCGTGTCTGCTCAAACTCGGGCTAAACGTCGAAGCCAGCCGGTACTTCGCGCGGATGCAGATGTGGCCGGAGTGCATCGACTGTCTGCTCTCCGCAGGCCGCCGACAGGAAGCGCTCGCAACGCTCAACGCGCTGCCAGACGTCGACACGCACCCGTCGCTGCTCTGTCTGAAAGGCAGTGTGTACGACGATCCGAAGCTCTGGGTCGCCGCCTGGACGCTTTCACACGGTCAGAGCTTTGCCGCAGCGCAAAAACTCGCGAGATTCTACGCACAGAAAATTCACGAGACGCCCGAGCACCTCGCCTCTGCGCTCGAGTGGTACCGCAAGTGTTTGCGCTTCAAGTTTCTGGACGTGCGACTGCAATTTGCCTTCGGCGTACTCTGTCTGCGCGCGCACAACTTCATCGACGCCCGCGACGCGTTCTTGCACGTCACACACCTGCAGCCGGAGTGCGCGGAAGGCTTCAGCAATCTCAGTTCCGCGTGCTTGGCGTTGCGCAGACACCGCGAGGCGTTCACGCACATCCAGCGCGCGCAACTGTTGAGTCCGCTCAACGATGGCATCATGCTGGCGTACTCGCTCTGTGCCATCGTCAACAACGAGTTCTCTGCCGCGCTTGACATGCTTCACAAGCTCTGCAACACGCAGCAGGCGAACTTGATCCCGTTGGCCGCCGTCAAGCAACTCGTTCGCTACGCGCTAAGTCTGGACCGAAGCGACCAGCAAAACGTGGAACACGTCAACCGAGTCAGCAAGTTCATGGCAGAGTACTTGTCACAGCTCCGCATCGAGGCGCCGCAGCTGTTCGGCACCGCCACGGCCGCACCGATCTCAGCCGCGCCGGAACCCTCGCTCCCCGCTAAGCACGAGAAAGAGACGCTGGCCACCGCCGTGGATCGCTATGAGTTATTCGCACTGACCAAAGACTGGTTGCAGCAACCCGCCGCCTCCTACAAAATTTTTAGCGACGCGCTTTCGTTTCTCGTGCGCCTGACGCGAGACATACTGCGCAACAACTTCCAACCTCCGCTCGACGCCGAGAAGAGTGCTGAGGCCGTGCAACAGCTACTAGAGCTGCTGCCCCGCGTGCAATCGCAGCTGCTGCTGCGCTACAACTCATTCTACGCATCGTTGCCGAGCGAAGCGCAGCGCGACGAGCTGCAGAAAGCATGCGACGCGAAACTGCAGCACGCAGTGAGCACGGTGTATCACTCTCTGCTCGAAACCGAGCTGATTTCCCCTGAGAATGTGCAGAGCTTCTTACAGCTGCCGTTCTTCAAGGTGCTGAGTTGCGCGTAAAACTACAGCTTTAGTTTCTGCTGAATTTGCTCAATCAGCGAAAGCAGCGTGCTGCCGTCAGACTCAGCGCCTGCGTGCTCAGCGCCTTGCCCGCGGTCCTTGGTTTGCGAATGCGCGTCTGAATTGTCGCTGAAGAACGCCAAGCTCGCGGAGCTTCCAGTTTTCGCCGCGTCCGTGACGTCATGCAGCCGGTCCCAACGCGAGAGCGGCTCGCCGCCCTCTCGCCCTCCGCGCTCCGGACCGACCTTCGCGCGGAACTCTTCCTCCGAAACAGCCGGCAGCAAGTCGCTCAACACTGCGGGTAAGCGCAGCGACACTTCTTGCGCGCGCAACCCGGCCCTTTGCTGCACGGTTGAGTCGGCCGTCCTGAACAGTTCCAGCCCCGGCTGCTCGCAGCTCGTGCTGAAGCTGCTTCCGTTGTGCAGGTCGAGCGCGAGTGAGAAACTAGCGTTCACTGACTTGCCGAGCTCGAAGCTGCTCGCGTTGCGCACCAACCAAGAGTTGTCGAACGCTTCGTGCGTTGCGATTAGTCCGCCGCCGCACGCATTCGCTCCGCCAAGATCTAGCAGACGCAGAGCGCTCGCGTCGTGCACTACGAGCATCAGCGGAAAGTAGAAAACTGCAGCCATCGCCGTCAGCTTCGAGTGCGCGAAGACTTCCACCAACGAAGACACCGTGAACTTGTGCGTCGCGATAGCTACCGCGCTGCCCGCCGAGGCCGTGACCGAGTTCATCGCCAAGTCGTTCGGCGTTTCCACCTCCAGCTTCGAGTGCCCGTTGACCAGGACGTTGCTGTACGTGACGTTCTCGCGGTGAGAGAGCTTAATCTTGCTGCGCTCTTGCGCCTCGACGAAATCAAACGACACAACTGTGAGCATAGAGGCGAGTTCGACTGCGCTGTCGTGTTTGACGAACAGCGAAATTTTTCCGCTTTCGAGGACAATGTTCGCGTGGCTGAAATGTTCCACGGCTACGTAAACGTCTATTGAGCTTTTGTTCTTCGTATCTATTTTTTCGGAATCCAATGAGATATACAAACTTTTCACGTCCGCGTACGACTCGCGCGTCACCAGCAGCGTGAACTGCGCGCACATGCCGTTCACCGCCAGCGTGAGTTCCTCCGCAATCAAGCTCGACCGCTCACCTAGCAGCAGCAAGCACGCGTCCACCCGCAGTCGCGACGTGAGCAGGTGCGTGTTGGTCTTGAGCAACAAAGAGCCCTTCGCGACAGCACTGTCGAGTTGAATGAAAGACTCGCCGAGAAACCGGCAGTCGTTCTCCGTGTCGAGGTGCTTCGCCACGAAGGAGCTGAACTGTTCGACGAGCAGCGCGTCAGACGTGCTGACGTTCCCGGAAACATTGATGTAGCAGTGGTTCGAGCACGCGACCGCGGCAGCTTCCACCTTTCCATGCACGCGCAGCTTGACGCCGTCGTCCAACAGCGCGCTGTGGTGCACGAGCAACGCACTGTTCAGCAGCGAGAGTCCGTCAATATTCCCGCGCGAGTCCACCACGAGCTGCGACCCGGTGCGCGCTATCAGCGTGTCGACTTCCGCGGTACCCAGCACGAATAGCTGCGCGTGCGAGGACAGGTTCGCCACGCTGCGCACTGTGACGGCGCCGAGCAACACGAAGCACGCGTTCCGCTCTATCGTCAACGTCTGCAGCAGCGCACCAGCGGAAAGCGAGTGCAAGCGCGCGGAGTCGAACAGCATGATGCTTGCGTTGTCGAACGCATTCTCAACGCCGTTGTTGATGTTGCCGCAGTAGTGCCCGAACTCCGCGCTATGTTCCAGCAAAATCAGGTCGGTGACCACGTCGCCATAGACGGTTAGCGCGCTCGCGCTCGTCAAATGCACCACGCCGCGACGTGTCTCGAGTAGCTGCAGCGCGCGGTGTGGGCACTTCAGCGCGAAGGGCGACGCGTCGCTGTCCAAGTCGAGCAGCCAGTCGTCGTTGCTCGCGTGCTGCTTGTAGAACTGCAGCGCCGCGGCCGTAGAGCGTAGCCCGACTTCCACACGCGCGTTCCCGATTATCTCTAGCCCGTCTAGCACCTTCAAACTACCGTGCACTACCAACTCCCCATCGCTCACAAACAAGTTAGCCGCGCGCACCAGCAGATTGCCTCCAACCATCGCGCTTTCGCGCGTGCAGTTTTCGACTGTGAATCGGTCTAGGTGCAAAGCGGATATCTGCAACTCCGGTTCGCCCGCTTCGTTTTTGCTGAGCTCTACCTTCTCGTACTCGGGAGAGGTTGAGCCTGTCACGACGTACACCGAACCTTCCACAACCAAGTTGCCTTGCACCGCAAGCTTTCCGAGCACAACGATCGAACTGCACTTTGGGTTGGCCCACGTTTCGTCACTCGTCGAGCTGAACGCCTCGAGCGGCGCTTCCTCGAGTTCCACGCGCCTGAGCATGCAGTGCTCTGCGCCGATCGCCGAAGGCGCGAACACGCCCGCTTTTCGCACGACCTCATTGCCAAAGTGCGCACCCCAGTTGCGCGCAACGCGCGGTTTGTGCTCAGTCGCAGTGAGGTTAAGAAAATCGTCGATCAACGCTTCGTCGTCGTTGAAGACGCTGCCCGTGCTTTTCGCAGCCGCTTGCGACCGCGCGCTAGGCACGGACTGTTTCTTCGCGCCGCCGTCGCCCGCAGCGCGCACGGTGTCTGCTTTCGAGTGCGCGGCTTCCGCGACCAGCAGCAACGCGACGCATGCGCGGCACAAGCCTGTGAACATTTACGCACCGCACTACGCAGAAAAGGAAATTGGAAAACCAATCAAATCGACAGAGGAAATAGCTTGATGCGCGAAGTCAGCAACGCGTACTGCCCGTCGCTTTTGCCGCGCAGCATTCGACTGGCGCTGCAGAACAGCAGCTTCAGCTCGTGCGAACGGACGTACATATAGCGCGGAAAGTGGCACCACCAGAAATGCAACAGCGAGAGCAATAAGTGAGTCGGCGCGATTACTGCGAGGTAAACGCTTCCCGAGTAGTAGAAGAGGAAGTACGTGCGGACCACGGCCGGGAACAGCAGGTGGAAGCCAAGGACGTACATGCGGTCGAAGCGCACGACCGCGAGCAGCACGTTCTTCCGCGTCGCGAGCTTGTTGTACTGAAACAGCAAACAGCCGAACTGCATCACCGTCTGCGACGGCGCGAAGACCAAGTAATGCATGATCTCAAGCAGATCTAGCGCGGCGGCTTTGGACTTGGGCTTCGAGCGCGCATAGCGCACGACGAACGCGACGAAGAACGCGCTCACGACCTGCAGCAGCGTGAGCTGCGCGAAGAGCGCGCCGCGCCGCTGGAACTTGGGCAGGTAAAGCGCGCACGCGAAGGCCGAGACGTCCAGCGCCAACGACACCGCGTTCATGATGGTACTGAAAAGCGCGTCGCCCAGCGGCACGACAGTCTTCATGAGCACACAGAGGGCCAGCAGAAAGTACGTTACGCCGACGGCGGAGGCCACGTAGGTCAAACAGTGCGCGTTGTACAGCAGCAGCATCTGGTTCATGCCGTCGAGTGCGACGAAGAGGCACAGCGCGGAGCGCGCGAAGAGCGTGAGCGCGACGTAACAGCAGAGCCACAAAATGTTCTTCCCAGCACTTCGCGGAAAGGTCAGCCGCGTGCGACGCGACGCGCCAGCAGTCATCCCGCAGAGCGCATGAAAGCCACTGAGGAAGGTCGCAAGCCTGAGCCGCAGCAGCTCGAATTCGCGAGGCAGTAGCACCGCCTTCGGCGCGGGCGTGACTAGCCGTTTGATCAGATTGTACACGAGCCAATGGTGCGGAATGCAGCACAGGTTCTTGATGATCATCAAGTCCGCGCGCGAGCTGCCGGGCGTCAGCGCCAGCCGGAATGTGCGCAACGCCAGCTGCGGCGTGTCGATGAAAAACAGACTGATCAGTGCGAGGCTCTTGCGCGTAAAGCGGATGTCCGTCTCGGACGGAAAGATCGAGATCAGCAAGAACAGCGCAAAGACGAAAAAAATCCCGTTTATCATGTAGAGCCCTTTGCTGAACGACGCGTTCAATCCGTTGTTCAATTCGGGCGTCAAGAACGCGGTGCTGATGTCGAGCAGGTTCAGAATCATCATCGCGAGCAAATCGATGTAGAAGTAGACCGAGCTGAGCAAATTGGTCTTGAAGTCTTCAGGATCCGCGGAGTTGCGCAGAATGATATCGTACAGGTGCCGCGAGGCCGCGTACGAGATGTTGACCATGTGCTCGTTCAGCGAGTTGCGCGAGGCCGCGTTGACGAGCGTCTGAAACACGGAAGGCCAGACGAGCAGCACGTAGGGCAGTGGCAGCAGGTACGCCGCGAGCGATCTATTTACCGGAAACCAGTCTGCCAACACGAAGCTGTCGTAGCCCTCCGCGCAATAGGGCTTTATGAAGAAGTAGATGACCAAGTACTTGAACAGCGTGAACCAACCGAACCAGCTCCACTTCAGCGAGGCGCGGACGAGCGCGCCGCCCGGCGAGTAGCCCAGCCACATCGCCAGCGCCGTCACGCCTTCGCAAATGAGCACAGCGATGCGTACGTTGTCGAACTTCTGCACAATCTGCATGTCGGTGATCAAGCCGAGCAGCAGCACGGAAGCCGTGAGCGCCACGTGATGCAGGACGTTGTACATCGCGCTGAAGGGGCGTTGCGCAAACTGCCACGAGCGCGCAGCGGCGAGAAGCGGGCGAAGCTCCGCGCAGAAAAAGGCTGGCCGCGATCAGCGCTCAGCAGGCAGCAATTTAATTTTTAAACTGCGGCGGTAATTTTGCAAAAAACAGCGCTCACGGCGCGTCCGCGCCCGCGAAAGGCACGACGACGTTCTCCATGCACCTGTCTTTCTCGCGCAGCAGAATCTGCGTTGTCGCGCAGCGCACTTACCATTTCTGCGATCCACAGCACGTTCCGCACCTCCAGGTCGCGCAGCCGGAAATACGCGTGGTAAATTGCGTAGTTCGCAGCCTCACCGAACACGGCCTCATAGTGGTGCGCCATCTGCCGGAAAAACAGCGCCTCGAAAGGCGCTGCCGTCGCGTCCGCTGCGCCGCCGCCCGTGGCGGGACGCGCCGCGCGCACCGCCTCGCGGTACGCCGGGAAGCCGGCGAGCTGCGCCTCCAGCACGTCGAAGCTCGTGGCCTCATGCAACTGCCGCGCGGGCAGCGCGTACAGGTAGCCGTGCGGAACGAGCAGCTCTGCGAAGTCCAGCTCCTGCGCCTCGGCGCCCTCGATGAGCCGGTTGACTTCGAGCCCGAGCTGCAAGTAGTCGGCCTCCAGAAACAGCAGGCGCAGTAGCGGTCCGCGCGTCGCGTCCTCTTGCGAGCCGCTCGCGAGCACAGCCTCGATGTAGCGCTGCAGCCAAATCTTCTTGAGATGCGAGCGCATCAGGTCGAAGTCCACGCTTTTCAGCGTTTCTTCGAAGGACTTTCCGCGC
>NW_020873302.1:143790-156071 GCF_001901225.1 Dermatophagoides pteronyssinus | reverse complement strand
GCATCAGGTCGAAGTCCACGCTTTTCAGCGTTTCTTCGAAGGACTTTCCGCGCTGCGCGAGCGTCGCGAGGAACGCGTCGAAGTACGCGCCCACTTCGGTTTCCGTGAGCAGCGCGACGCAGGTGTCGAACAACTCGCCGTTGAAGCGCGCGAGTACTGCGAAATCCGCGCTCCAGCCCAGCGGGTGCAGCAGCTGCCGCAGCGCGCCTTCGTCGTACTGCGGCAACGCCACCGTCAGCAGCAGCAGAATGTTGTCGATGGTGGCTTCGTTCTTCACAAAGTCGAGCACTTCGCGAGCTGCTGTCGCGCTGTTCGCGTACACGTACTCGAAAGTCGCGGCGGTCGCGCTGTGCAGCGCGTGGCCGAGCTCCTTCACGCTTCGAATTTCCGCGGCTTCCAGCGCTTCGCCGTACGGCGTCTCAAGCAGCGTGAGCTTTACGTCGTTCAGCGACTCGCAGGCGCAAAGCCGCTTGTAGAACTCGGCACCAAGCAGCTCGTTGGCATACCCGCGAAGCAGCCCGTCAGCGAAGCTGTTTTGCCACGCGTACTGCAGCAGTCCCATGGTGGTGTCGGTTTGTAGTCTGCTTGCGCGCGGTGATCAGATGCGTTCTTGAAACGCGCTAAATTCGCTGAATAATTGGGGTGAAATATTATTTAGAGCTTTTCAACCTCGAATGCTCCTGAAATCTTTTTCGTCCGCATGAGCGCATCGCAGGGACGCGATATTGTGCGAGTGTCCGCGGCAAACGGGGGCGACTCGGATCGTAGCGACCTCGAGGACGAGTCCGAAGGCGGCTTTGCGCAGAAATTCGAACTGACCAGTTTTTACGACACGAAAAACCCATCGCACGTTGGCACCGGGTTGCTCAGCGGCGTGAAGAACGTCGTGAAGGGCGTCGCGCTTGGCGCTGCCTCGCTGGTCGCGTGTCCGGTGACTGGAGCGAAGCGCAAGGGCTTCAAAGGGTTTCTGAAAGGCACTGGGCACGGCGTCGCCGCAGCAGTGCTGCTCTCCGTCGGCGGCGCAGTGATCGGACTGAGCCAGGTCGGCGTCGGGCTCTACAACACCGGCGAAGCGATTCGCGAGAGCGGCAACGGAAAAGTGTACGACTCAGAGCAGGAGAAGTGGATCGACAAGTACCACGAGTTGGACGCGTTCTATGCGCAGGCGAGCGCGGAGTTCGAAAGCGCGAAAAAAGCGTGCGAGCGTCGCAACGCACGCACCGAGCTTAAGAAAGCTGTCGACCTCGTCTACTACAACGTGCTCGAAGTGCCCGAGACGGCTTCGCAGGCGGAGATCAAGAAAGCATATAAAACGCTCGCGCTGAAGTTCCACCCAGACCGCGCAAAGACCGAAGCGGAGCGCGAGTTCGCAAAGGTTCGCTTTCAGGAGATTGGCGAGGCTTACCAGGTGCTCGGAGACGAAAAGAACCGCGCCAACTACCACGCGATGGGCAAAGAGTGCTGCAATGACGTAAACTTCGTCGACTGCGGCTTGTTCTTCACACTGCTGTTCGGGTCGACCGAAATGCAGGAATTCGTCGGGGACCTGTCGCTGAACCGCACGCTGCTCGGCGAACTCGAAAACAGCACCTCGCCGCAGCTAGAGCAGGCGAACGCGCGCTTCCGACAAGCGATGCTCGCAGTGAAGCTGCGAGAGCGGCTCGCGCCGCTCGTGCCGGAAAGCGGAGAATGTTCCGCCGCGGTGCGCAGCGAATGGCTGGCGCGCATGCGCGAAAAAGCTACTGAGCTGTGCGACAAGTCGTTCGGTGCGCCGCTCCTGCAGGCGGTAGCAGTCGCGTACCTGAACTACAGCGCGCACTTCATCAGCTCACGCACTTCCTTCCTGCGGCTCGGCGCGCACTACGAAAACCTGAAGTTCAAGTGCAACGTGCTCTCCGCGACTTGGCAAGGGCTCAAAATCGCGCACAGCACTTACGAGATCCGCAAAAAAATGAACAAGCTCGGCGACTCGCCAGTGCCCGAAGAAATCAACGACGCGAACGAATGCAAGAAAGAGTTTGTCAAAAACATCACGAAGCTCTGTCTTCAGTTCCACATCATGGACATTTACGAGACGGTCCGCATGGCGTGCAAGCTCTACTTGAACGACACACAGGTGTCGCCTGCGGTGCAATTCGCGCGCGCGCGCGCGCTGCAAGATCTCGGGCTGATCTTCGCGAAGATCTCCTGCACTTGGCTGGAGGAGAACGCGAACTACAACGTCGACAGCAACATTTTGAAGGCCGTGAACGAGTAAGTTAAACTGCGCCGTACGCAGAATGATCAAAAAGACGCAACAAGCCGACGAAGAGGCGGGCTCCGCAGAGGCGGCCGGCGCCGCGCCGGCGTCTACCGCTCACTGAACTCGCCCTTCTTCAATTTTTTTTCAATAATGCTAGCGTGGTTGCGGATGCGGTAGCCGTAGAGCTTTGGCACATGCGGGACGGGCAACTGCTTCGGCGCGTATTGCGGGTCCAGCGCCAGCAGCAGCCGCGGCACTTCAGGGCCGAAAAACGCGCCGTCGATTTGAGGGTTGAACACGACGTAGCCCTCGTCCTTCTCGCTGTACTTCTCGCTGCGCGTGTAAGTCTCTTTGCAGAGCGGGCAATAGAAGCGGATGCGGCTCTGGCCCGGCTCCGTCGAGAAACCAACGGGCATCACGGGGTGTTTCTCGCAGAGCACGCGCGGGCAGCCGCCGTAGCAGCCCTTGCGGAACTTTTGCGCCAGCTTCTCGATGCCCTCGTCGTTGATGTATTTCTGGTGCACAATCATGAAGAAGTAGAGGCACGCTCGCAGCACATTTTTCACGCGCGGCAGCGGCGGCATGGTGATCGCCTTGATCAGGTTTTGGTAGTCGGGGAACCGCTGCGACTCGCCGCGCGCAACTTACTTTCTCGAGAGAGTACTTGGCGACGCAGGCGCTGAGCGTGTCCGCGTCTATCGGCACGATGGACGAGTACGATTTCGACATGTACGCGATGAAATTCATCTCGCTGCCCAGCCTCTCGCCGCTCTCTCCGCAATACGCTAAATAATATTTTCGTTAAAGCTATTATGCGAAAGTAACAGCATGGAGATCGAAGAGCCTGCTGCGCGCACAGCGCGCGAGACGTCCGCTCTGTAGAGCGGCGCGCTCGTCGCGACATGGTCGGCGCGGCTGCCGCGCCTCCGTTTGACTGCATCTACGATCCCGCGCTTGTCGCGCGCACCTACGAGTTCGCGTCGCCCGCCACCGCGCTGCTCAGCGCGTCGGACGCCGGGCTGCTAGTCAGGACGCGCGACGGCGCTGCGTACGTCTCGCCTGCGGGCGACGTGCAGCCGCTGGATGTGGACGTCGCGGACGCGCGCCACGTGCTCTGTCTGGTCCAGCACAACAAGCTGCACGTAATCGTCGTGCGCGCGCGCTGCTGCGCGCACTACGTACGCACTTCGTCCGAGGCGCCCGCTCGCGAACTGCTGCGCTTCTGCTTCCCGCAGGACGTGCTCGCAGTAGAGGCCGCGGGGAACTTTTTGGTTTGCGTGCTGCTGGCTAACGGCGCGTTCTTCCGTTATTTTGCCGGCGAGCTGCGCATGGAGGAGTCTGCGCCGCTGTTCGCTTCCGGCCTCGCGCTGCGCGTCGCCGCGCACTTCAACTTGCTGCCGCGACACTCCGTGGTGCTTTCTGGCAAGGCGGTGCAGCGCGTCGCGTTCTGTTTTCCGTGGGTCGCGGTGCTTCACAACGAGGCTTCGCTCTTGCTGCGGCACGCGTTGCGTGGCGAGTTCTTTCTGCTCCGTTTGCGTGAAGTGCTGCGCGATTGCGCAGCTGGGAAGAAGTTGCTGGCGCACTTGCAGCTCCTCGTCGACGGAGCTCCTACCTTCGAACTGCTGCACTTGTGGTTCGCGCAGCACCAGCAGGAGCTGTGGAGCTTCTTTTTGGTTTCTGCGCGCGCGTACGCGCTGCTGAAGCTCAGTGTCGCGAGCGCGCAAACCGCGTTCAGCTGGGTGGCCGCGGATGGCGTGCACACATTGCTCCGCAGCTTCGGCGCGCACGCACTCGCTGGCGCGCTGGTTCGCTGCGAGGCCGAACAGCTGCTCGTGCTCTTTGCGGACGTTTTTTTGAAACGTCTTGTCGTGCGCGCAGAACTCGTCGACGTGTTCCCGCAGCACAGCTACAAGCTGGCGCTACGCCAGTTTGGCGACCCGGCGCTGCTGGTCGAGGAATACTTTTTCACGCCGCAGTTCTGCCCCAAGACGCCGACACTGCAGCTCCAGGCACTCGCGTTCGCACAGACGTGCTATCTGATGCCTACGGAGCGACAGAACATTGACGAGACTGAAACACTCCTCAAAGAATTTTTGCTACAGCTCGCGCAGACTCTCGCCGCGGCGCACGCAGACAGCTGTCTCGAAGCACCGGACACAACTTTCACTTTTTCTCCACAGTTACTGGCGCAAACTCCCGCAATCGCCGGCGAGTCCGTGCTCGCGAACGCCCTCGAAGGTTTTCTCGGCTACTGCTTCGTCTACTTCGACGTCGACTTGCTGGTGGCGACGCTCGACGGACGCTTGGAGCTAAACCCGGACACGCTCGCGACACTGGCTGAACTCTACCGCGGCGTGCGCGCCGTTTGCGCGACCGCCGCCGCGCACGCGCCAGCATTGCTCGCAGCGTCCACGTTCCAGCGTCTGCACCGCGTGTACGAAGCCGTGAACGCGATCTTGCTGCTCCGCCGCTCCAAGTCGCTCCACATCCTTGCGAACGCTGCTGAGGTGCACGAACTGACGCTCAGCTGCATGACGAGAGAAAAGCCGCGCTGCGTGGCAGAGCTTTCGCTCACAGGGCCGCAAGGCATCGAGTTGCTGCTGAAGTTGAGTGCCCGTTCTTCTACGCTTGTCGCGTTTCCAGATGTTCTGCGCTTCGCACTCAGTGCGTTGCGCTCCGCGCTGGCGCCGAACTACGGCTTTCTGAAAGACTTCGCGGCGCACTTGCTAAAACTGGCGGGATCGCTGAGTAGCGCGCACGCAGCGTACAGCAACTTCGTCTTCGCTCAGCTCACGGTCGTCGTACAGCAGCTCTGCGAGCAGTTCGCGCACTTCGACGACCGTGAAACCTCTTTCCGCGTCAGCTTTGAGGCACTCGCTCTGTTTTATCAAACCGATCTTGCTGCGCTCGAAAACGACTACGCTCGCGAGCTTGCTGCGCTGCTGTTTATGCGCCTCGGGCGCTTTTGCTTCGACACATTGCTGCAGCTCGCGCAGTCGGAGCAGACCGCCTTGCAACGCACACTAGCTCTTATTTGCTCGACGAATGACTGCAACTGTTTCCTGCTTTGCGTTCTGTTCGGACAGATGCGCGAGTGTCCCGCGTTGTTGCAGACCTTCGGCGTGCAGTCGCAAAGCGTCTCGAACACTGCCGTTGAGTCGAACTGCGAGCAGCTGGACAGCGCAAAGACGGATTGCAGCGCTCTATTGTCCGCGCTTACGCGAGCCGCTGCGCCGGTCACGCCGACAGCCTCGGCCGCGGCGCAGCTTGAGGAAGCGCGTACGCCGAACCTCGCACAACGTCTGTGGCAACTAGTCGCCGAACTTCCCGGTGTGGCACCGCACCTGAACTGTCTAGTGCTGGAAGGTAGTACGCTGATCGTTCGCAGCTGCGGCGCGTCCGCGTGGAGCGCTCTGCCGCTGCGCGTGCAGGTAGGCCTGCTTGCGACGTTCGCGTTGTCAAACGCCGCGCAAGACGCGACCGAGCTCGACAACACTGACGTCGTTCTCAGCATGGTGCTGTTGCCGCTGATTACTCAGTCGCAAGAGATGAACTTCTCAAATGAGATTTTACACAACTGGTTCGCAAGCCTCGACGCAAAGCTGAGCGCGGCGAGCAACTTTAGCCTGGCGTACAACGCTCTCCTAGCGCTGCTGCCCGCGGAGTTCAAGGAGGGCGAATTCACATTCAACAAGCACTACGCCGCGCTGTTTGTGCAACGGCATTTGGCGAAGTACCGCGACATTGTGCGGCCTTTTTCGGACATCCAACTTGCGCGCTTCTTCGACGCGGAGGCGAAAGCCGGCGTGCGACGCGACGTCGAGCGCGTGCTGCAGTGCGGGATGCGTCTTCCGTACGCAGAACTCGAGCGCATTTCGCGCGCGCTGGACCTGCGTCGCTGCGAGGGCTTCTGCATCCTGTACGACTACGACTATAACGCATACTCGCCGCTGCCACTTGAGCTCGCGTCGCGTTTCTGCAGGTACATCGTGCGGCACGGCGCCCGCTGCAAACCGATCGCGGCTGTGCTCGACATTGTGTCTGAGATGCTCGCGGTGCTGCCCGACTTTTTCTTGCAGCAGTTGCGCGACTCTGGCGCGCTGTTCGTGCCCTACAGCCTGATTGCCAGCCTTGCGGACCGCGACGCCAGCGCGAGCACTCGCTTTACGGCGGAACTTCGTCGCGTGTTTCTCCACGTCGAACAGCCGCAGCTGACAGAGCCGGAGGAGCGCGAAAAATACGAACAATTGAGAGATCACTGCATAAACGAGCTGAACACCAACATCGGGTTTTCGCAAAATAATTAGTTTTTCGCTCCGCGCATTCGGCGCGGTGCGCTGTGAGGCATGCTCAGCACTCTAGCGGAGGAAGCGGCTACGCACTCCGAGTTCGCAAAGATCGAATTCGCGGCGGCAGCAACGCGCTTGCAGGCACTGGACACTGCCGTCGACTTGCTCGCGGTGATCGCCGAGCGGCGCTCCATCGCCTTCTGCATCTTGCACCGCAGCGTCGAAGCCGAGGCACTCGAACCGCTGAAACTGTACTTTCAGAAGGTCGACGTAGCGCAGGCGCGCGAAGCTGTTGACAAGTTCCAGCAAACTGCGATCTTCCGTGCGGTTCGTCAAGGCTGTGCCGAAGCGTACGCATACCTGAAGGACTGCGGCTTCGACGTGTTTCACGCGGACATGTACCAACAGACACTCGTGTTCTAAGCTGCAGGTTTCGGGCACGATGCGCTGTTTCGCACGCTGTTGGCCGACGGACTCTCTGCACGACAGCTCGACTTCAACGGTAACGACGCGCTGGTCTTCGCGGCTTCCGCAGAACACTTCGGATGCTGCCGAGTGCTCGTCGAGCATCAAGCAGACGTTTGTAACCAAAACCTTTCGAAGAAGCAAGCGCGCTCCTTCGCCAAAGAAGCCGGCTTCTTAGAGATAGCCGAGTTTCTGGAGCGCGAGCGCAGCGAAGCCGCAGCTACCGCCGACTGCGCGCTATGCTTGGTCGACGCGCAGCTTTACGGAGAAGCGGCGCAGGCGGAGACGGTGCGCACCCGGCTGCTGCAGACGCTCGCAAAGAAATGGCGCGCGCTCGCTCAGCACGCCGTGCGAGAGCTGCAGGCGCTCGCAACCGCGATCGGCCATGTGCAGCCCAGCGAGCAGCTGGCAAGCCTGGCGCGGCAGCTCGAAGCCGGGGACTTTGCGCGGTTCACAGACTTTCACGCGGCGCTAGAGGCGCTAAAAAAACAAAAAGCTTTCAAAAAACGCATTTGGAACCGTTCGGGATCGCAGTGGACTCGCTGTTTAGCGGCAAGCATCTGGAACAGTGTTTCTGCATATTCAAATTATTGCTCTCTGCAAAATTTTGACGCGCGTTCTAATTGCGAAAAAAACCTATTATCAGCAATAAAAGTACAGCCAATTTTTAACAGCAGTTATAATTTTCGAAAAACCCGTTCGCCGCGGATGGTAAAGTGATCGCGAACGGATTAAAATTAATTTCATGGACTGCACGGAAGGCTTTTTGAAGTTGCTGTGCGCGCCCGCGGTCAGCCTGTCAGTCAGTTCGCTCGCTCAAGTGTACAACAACATCGTAAGTTCGGTGCACCGCACAAAGTTCCCCGTTAGCTAGTACAGATCGCATCGCTGTTTGAGTGCATTGCGCTTACGGCGCCGTGCGTGCTGGACCGCGAACGGCTCGCTGACTGGTACGCGGGTGTCTTGGCGGACGCGGGCGTCACGCCGCCCGCGCGAGCCGCGGCAAAAAACGCGAGTGGCATCGCGGACTCGCTGCAGCTGTACGTGGCACAGCTGCAGGCAGTGACAGAGGCGATTTCTGCGCTCGATCGCGCGCAGTCGGCAGAGTCGGAGGACGAAAGGCTGCACCTGGAGGGCGTCCGCGCGATCTTAGAGAAACTGCTGAGCGACGTGAACACGTACTACTACGAGGTAAAAACCTTGCAACTGGTTGCGAGCCAGCTTCCGAAGCTGTTCGAGCGCTCGACCGACGGGTGGAAGCGCGCGGCGCTATCGAGCGCGTCTTTTAGCGCAGCGCTCAGCTGCGCCGAACCCGCGATGCTGGACGTCTCCGCCGAGCTCGAAACTCTTCGCTGCGCCGCGCCCGCGCAGCGCGACGCGTGCGCCTCCCGGCCTTCTGGCTCCGCGGCGCAGCTAAGCGCGTCGCGCAACGGAGTCAGTGCGACTCCGCGCGGCGCTGCGCAGCCTGGCGCGAAAGCGCGGAAAGACGGCGGCAGCTACCTAGATTCGGTGCTGCAGGAACACGACTCTGCGGCGACAATTGCCGCGCCGCGCGCGCGACTGCAGAAGCTAATCGCGAAGCCTTCTGAGACGCGCAGCCAAATCGAAACGGTCAAGTAAGTGCGCGGGTGCGCGAGGCAGGTCGATTGAACAAGCGGTTGACGCGGTGTCGGTGGTTACGAGCAGGTTGTTTGCTGAGATCGAGAAGCAGGACGAAAAGGTCATGAACAGTAGGTAGGCGGCGCGCGGACGCAGTTGCGAACATCAGCGAAAACGCGCTAGGGTTTATCGCGAAAAGCAAAGGCCAGCTGGACGAATCGCTGCGGCGCAAGCGCGTGCCAGCGCGAAGGTTGCTTGGGTATTTTTACATTGCGCTCGCGGTCGGTCTGCTGTTGGCGGACTACTTCCGGTAAGGCTCAACTCGAGGACGCAATTTCACGTGGGATAATATTTAATATTTTAAGTCATGCTTCTGCGCTAGAGCATGATCAGCGCGCAGTGAGCAAGTTGGCGGGCTTTGCGAGCTTTCAAGCATAGGTGAATCCAGCTGCCGACGCTTCACCGCTCGATGTACCAAAAATTCAACAGCGGTTCCAAGCTGAACGCGTCTAACCGGCAGGACGAGGCGTACACGGAGAGCACTGACTACTTGAACTCTGCCAACGGAGCGGGTCGACGACCCGCGCCGCAGTTCGGCGGCAGCTGGGCCGCGGCGCCGAGCGGCTACCCGCTCTACGGCGCACCGGAGACGGCCGCTGCGCCGCCAAAGCCAGGCGCGCCGCAGTGCTATCCTAGCAAGGACTACTACGACCATGCGGGCGCGCGCGGCTTCGCGGCCGCGGAAGGCAGCTATCCGAGTGGCAGCGCGGTGTCCGACGGCGCGAAGCGCTACGGCGCCGCCGCGCCGCCGGAGCGCAACTACTTTGCGGCGTGCGCGCCGGAGGAGTACCTGCGCTACGCGCCAGAAGCGCCGATGCCGCCCGGCGCGCTGAAGAATGCGCCCGCGCCGGGCAACTACGCCGCCGCGGCGCCGTACTTGCCCGAGCGCTTCAAGCGGCCCGCATACCCGCCGCCGGGCGTGCGCTTCGCGGGCCGGCCGCCTAGCGAGCACCTCGGATTCTCGGCGCACGCAGGCGCGGATCCTGCGCGCTACGCAGAGTTTGAGCGCCGCGAGCCGGCGGACGCGGGCGCTGCTCCGCCACCGCCGCACTTCGCGCCCTACTACGGCCGCGGGTTCGGAGGGCCCAAGCACGGCGCGCCGTTCGGCGCCGCGCGCGCACCGACTGTGCCACAGCACTACGCGCCGCTCAAATCTCTGCCGGGCAGCTTCGACCCCGCGTGCGAGCCACCCGGCGCGCAGTTCGGCTACGCGCGCCCGCGCGAGCCGTTTGCGCCGGGCTTCGCGCCGCGTGGCGCCGCGCCGGCGCTGGAGGCCAAGCAGCCGCGGCTCGTGCGCGTCACGTCCGCAAAATCCTTCTACGACATGGTGCTGAGCCGCGAAGAGTAGCGACCGCCGCGCGCGCGACAGCGCTCGACCGCGCCTTTGGCTGGCGCGTCAGCGCGTGCCAGCCGTACAGAAAACCATTTTTTCGTAAACTTAATACCGCCACGGCGAGATTTTGCGCTGTTCGAATTTCTAATATGACAAATAGTGCGAAGCGAGACGACAGCGCGTACGAGCCGAAGCAGATAGAGCGTAAGTTCCGGCGCACGGCACGCAGCGAAATGGGTCGAGCGCTGGGCCGCGAACGCGGCGCTGGAGGCGCGTGAGGACGACCCGCGGCCGCGCTTTACGATGATCATGCCGCCGCCGAACGTGACCGGATATTTGCATCTGGGCCACACGATGATGGTCGCGGTGGAGGACACGCTTGTGCGCTTCGAGCGCATGCGCGGGCGCAACGTTTGCTGGGTGCCGGGCACGGACCACGCGGGCATCGCGACGCAGTCGGTGGTCGAGCGGCAGCTGCTGAAGCAGGGCGTCTCGCGCCACGATCTCGGGCGCGAGGAGTTTTTGCGCCGCGTCTGGCAGTGGAAAGAGGAGAAGGGCGACCGCATCTTGTTTCAGCTGAAGCGGCTGGGCGCGAGCTGCGACTGGAGCCGCGAGGCGTTCACGATGTCGCCGCAGCTCAGCGCGGCGGTGCAGGCGGCGTTCATCACGCTGTTCGAGCGGCGGCTAATCTACCGCGCGGAGCGGCTGGTGTCGTGGAGTCCGCACTTGAACACGGCGCTGAGCGACATCGAGGTCGACGTGTTCGAGGTCGAGAAGCCGGGCACGATGCGCGTGCCGGGCTTCGACAAGCCCGTCGAGGTCGGCTGGCTGTGGGTGTTTAAGTACCAGGTGTGCGACAGCGAGGAGGCGATCGAGGTCGCGACTTCGCGGCCGGAGACGATGTTTGGCGACACGGCGGTGGCCGTGAATCCGCGCGACGCGCGCTTCCAGCACTTGATCGGCAAGCGGCTCGTGCACCCGTTCGTGCCGGCGCGCGAAGTCCGCGTGATCGCGGACGAGCACTGCGACCCGGAGTACGGGACCGGCGCTGTGAAGATCACGCCCGCGCACGACAAGAACGACTTCGCGCTCGGGCAGCGGCACGGTTTGCCGCTGGTGAACGTGTTTACGGACGACGGCTACATGAACGAGGAGGCCGGCGCGTTCGCGGGACTGCACCGCTTCGTCGCGCGCGTAGAAGTGCTCAAGCAGCTCGAGCAGCGCGGCCTGTTCGTCGGAAAAGTCAAAAACCCGCGCAAGATGGCGATCCCGATCTGCAGTCGCAGCGGCGACGTCGTCGAGTACATGATGAAGCCGCAGTGGTACGTCGACTGCCAGCGCATGGCCGCGCGCGCGGTGGACGCCGTGCGCAGCGGCGCGCTGCAGCTCTTCCCCGAGAATTACACGAAGCAATGGGACTACTGGCTCGGCAACATCCAGGACTGGTGCATCTCGCGGCAGCTCTGGTGGGGGCACCGCATCCCGGCGTACCGCGTGCTGAGTGCGGACGTCGCGCGCGCGCCGACCGCGGCGGACGAACGCTGGGTGGTCGCCGCGAGCGCGGAGGAGGCGCTCGCACGCGCGCAGCGCGAGTTCGGCGCGGACGTGCGCGTCGAGCAGGACGAGGACGTGCTGGACACGTGGTTCAGCAGCGGGCTGTTCCCGTTTTCGGTCTTCGGCTGGCCCGCGCAGACGCCCGCGCTCGCGAAGTTCTTTCCGACGGACGTGCTCGAGACCGGCGTGGACATTCTGTTCTTCTGGGTTGCGCGCATGGTGATGCTGAGCCTCGAGCTCACCGACGCGCTGCCCTTCACGCGCGTTGTGCTGCACCCGCTCGTGCGCGACTCGCACGGCCGCAAGATGTCCAAGTCGCTCGGGAACATCATCGACCCGCTCGACGTGATCGAGGGCGTCTCGCTCGAGACGCTGCAGGCCGGCCTGCGCAGCGGCAACTTGAAGGAGAGCGAGCTGAAGCGCGCGCTCGACGCGCAGCAGAAGGAGTTCCCCACGGGCATCTCAGAGTGCGGCGCCGACGCGCTGCGCTTTGCGCTGCTCAGCTACCTGCGCGCTGGCAAGGACATCAACCTCGACGTGAACCGCGTCGTCGCGTACCGCCACTTCTGCAACAAGCTCTGGAACGCAGCGAAGTTCGCGGTCGGCGCGGTGCGCGCGGCCGGCGGCTGCGCCGCGATGCCGCGCGCGGCTGACCTCGCGCGCGGCGACGCGCTCGACCGCTGGGCGCTCGCGGAGCTCGCGCAGACCGCCGCGCGCGAGGCCGCCGGCCTCGAAAGCT
>NW_020873302.1:122229-142145 GCF_001901225.1 Dermatophagoides pteronyssinus | reverse complement strand
CAGCTGCGCCGCGGTCTGCTTCGCGTCCGCCGCGGCAGTCGGTGCGACCTGCCGCGACATGCGCTCGCTGATCTGCTGCGCGAAGTGCCCGATCGCGGAACGCAAAGTCGACTTGGAGCTCGGCGGCTCTGCGCCCGACTCGCGCGGCGCCGCGGTGTAGAGCGGCGCGCGCGCGACGTTCGCCGTCGGCGCGATTTCTTCCCCGCGGTACACGTGCACCACCGAGTTCAACTGCGAAGGCTCCAGCGACGCGCCCGCCTGACGCGCGACCGGCGTCGCGTCCGCACGCCGCGGCTGCGCATTCGTCTGTGCATTCGCCTGCACGCCCGCCTGCGCGCCCGCCTGCGGGTGCGCCTCCGGGATCGCCGACGGACTTGCCGAAAGGTTCGCCGACATGCCCGTCGACGCGCCTTCGCGACTCGTCTTGCGCTTCACTTTGATAATCTGCGAGCCGCGCCGCGAAAGTTTGCCCGCTAACTGCATTTCTGGCAACGCGTGGTGCTGCAGCACGCCGAACGGCGGCGCCGTGCCACCGCCGAGCCCGCCGATCACGTGCTGGCCTTTCTCAGTCACGTAGCTCTCGGCGAAGTCGTTCTCGGGCGCGCTGGAGACCACGTCGCTGTTGTCGGAACTGCTCATCCGAATGTCTCGCTCACTCATTGCATGTAAGGTGCAAAGCGGTGTTGAAATTCGTGGGGAGCGGCACGTGCGGCGCGTTGCCGCGGCGCGCGTGCGCGACGCGCCGGCGCTCCGCGGTTAGCAGCGCACCGCCAGCTCCGCGACCACACCCGCCGCCGTCGCCGCCGCCTGCAGCGCGAGCAGCTCCGCGACCAGCTGCCGCTCGTGCAGCGGGCCGCGCAGCCGCAGCCACAGGTTCAGCAGCGTGTAGTTTTCCGTCGGTTCCAGCAGCTGCGTCGCCGCGTTGAACGTCGGCGTGCGGTGCCGCGGGCACGGCTTCAGCTTCAGCAGCTGTGGCAAGCTGTAGGCGAAATTCGCGATCTGCGGCGCCGTGGCCACCAGGAAGAAGCAGAACATGTTCGCGCTGAAACTCATGCAGCTCAGCGCAATTCCCGCAAACATCGTGTAGCTGTCGCCGACGAACACGCGCGCCGGGTAGCAGTTGTGCACAAACAGCGCGTACGAGCAACTAGCGAACAGCAACGCCGCCGCGAACGTCAGCAAGCAGCGCTCGTCGCCCGCCACCAGGTAACTCCCAAACGCGGACGCCGCAAACCCCAGCGCGATCACCAAACTCTGGCCGACTTCCAAGCCGTTCACGCCCGCGTAAATGTTCACTGCATTCGGGTAAAAGATGCACATCAGAACGCGCGCCAGCCACGCCACGCGCGGGAACTGCGGCAGCGCGCACTGCCAGCTGCGCGCTGCCGCGCCGCTGCACGCGCGCGCGCTCGCCGCGAGCTCGAAGATGCTGAACGCCTTGCTAAAGGACAGCAGCGGGACCGTGCTGAGCACTGGCAGCATCACTTTGTAGCGCCAGCGGATGTCAAACATGTCGTCCAAAACGCCGACCAAGAAGATCAGCAACGTCGTAAACAGGCCGCCGAACTCGTTCGCGAGCTCCGACAGCTCCACGCGCGCGCGCATGTACGAGATTACTGGGCACAGCGCCAGCACGTAGCACACGCCGGCGTACACGCCCATCGCCTCCGGCACCGGCCGCGTCGCCTCGCGCGGCGCCTTGTTCAGGTCGTGCGAGCAGACGCCGTGCTGCAGAAACAGCGCGTAGCCGCGCGCCACTCCCGCGCTCACCGCCGCGAAGCACAGGACCATCTCCGCCGCGAGCAGCGCAGCGAACGCGCCGAGCCCGCGGTCGCTCAACTCCGCACTCGCGCGCCACGCGAGCAGCGCCGCGCCTGCGTCGCCCCACACTGCAGCCTTCGCGCAGCGTTCGCTCAACGCCGCTCCGAGCCGAAGAAAACCAAGCAGCGCCTAACCCAATTCGCGCCGCGAAGACAATTTTCGCAATTTCTAAGCAATTTCCAAGTGAACGTCCGCAATTTTGCGGGCGCGTTTTGCGCCGCAATTTGCGCCGCAATTTGCGCTGCTTTTTGTGCTGCAAATTGCGCCCGCAAATTGCGCCCGCAAAATTGCACTGCGCGACACACAGCCAATAATATCTGACTCCGCCACGCGACCTACCCAGCTGCCGCTCCAGTGCTCAGTGCGCGCGCCCGCACCGCCCGACCGTTCTGCGCTGTCCGCCGCCGCGGCCAGCCAGCACGCGCAGCTCGCGCAAGAGCTGGTGCTGCTCTGCTCGCACGCAGCAATCCCCGCCACACTGGCGGCGCATTGCCTCCATCTCACGGCGACGGTGCTTGCGCGCGCCGAGACTTTGCTCGGCGTGTACGACAGCACCTCCTTCAGCCTCACCGTCATCTGGTACGTCAGCGCCTACCGCTCCGCCGCGCCGTTCTCGCGCTTTATCCAAGAACTGCGCGAGCGCAAAGTGCTGCGCAGCTTCATGCCGCACGTCGCGCTGCAGCTGAGCCTCGCGCTGCTCAGCGAAAACGGCGCTAGCGACGCGAGCACCGAAGCGCTGCTGGCCGCCGCGCTGCGCGCGCTCGCACCGCGGGCTGCCGAGAGCGTTGCGCTGGCGGACTGCGTCCGTTTCTTCGCGCTCTGCACGGCTCACCTGCTCGTGGCGGCTGCACTGACGCAGCCGGCTGCGCTGCGCAACTACCGCGCGCTGAGCCACAATCTGAGTTACGCTGCCGCGCTGGCAATCGCCGAGCTGCTCGCCACGCAACCAAGCGCGTTCGACCTGTGGGGCGGACTGTTTCGCAACCCCGATGCGCCGCCCGCGACCTCCGAAGATTTGCAGCGCAGCGCCGCCGCTTCGTCGAAATGCGGGCGCGCAACAAGCGTTGGAGGAAAACCGGAAATATTCAGCGCACCGCTCGCGCTTCAGTTCGTGCGCGCCGTACAGCTCCAACTCGCCAGGCGCAACTACCGACGCCTCTGGCACGCGGCCGCCACGCAACTGCTTCACAAGTGCGGCGCGGACGCCGCCTCGCTGTGCGCTTCGCCGGGCGGCTCGCCGTGCGACGAACTCCGAGCCGCGCTGTACAACGGCTACGTGTTTGAAACCAAAACGCGCGAGAGTATGCTCTGCTGTAGCTTCGACAAGCTGATGAGCTACCGAAACGCAGTGCTCCACGTGGCCGACAACCTGCTGCAAACTGCGTTTTCCGAGAACGGACTTTCGGACGAGAGCGAATCGACGCTCACTGCACTGAACTTCGTCTCCTGCGGCGCGCAGCTGTAGGCTGAACCGCCGAAAACCCCAGCAGCTTAGCTCATTGCGGCTTTCCAAACAGCAGTCCGGAGCAGACATCTTTATTTGACATGTAGATCGGTGTATACGCAAAAAAAATTAAATCTGGATTTTGCTGCGCGCATTCCCGACGAGCGTGCGACGTACAAACCAGAGGTTGCGCAAGTTGCGCTCGTAGTACTTGATCGCCTCGTCGAGCAGCACGATTGGCAGCGAGAACGCTGCAACCACCACCCACTCGTACAAGCTCAGCGGTTGGAGGTGGAAGATCGCGCGCAGCGGTGGCACGTAGAGCACCGCGAGGTGGATCAGCAGACTGCAGCTCAGCGCCCAAAGCAGCAGCTTGTTGGAAAACACTCCAATCGACAGCACGCTCAGCCGCTCGCTCAACGCGTTCAGCGCGTTCAGCAGTTCGAGCACGACGAGCGTCGTCAGCGAAAGGGTGGACGCTTTGATCGCGCCAAAGCTAAACACGTCGCAGAGGTCGTAGCCAGGCGCGTCGCTGCGGCGCAGGTACGGACTGGGGTTGAAGTCGGCCCACTTCGCGCAACTGCCGTAGTCGCGCAACATGCCGAGCGTGATGGGCGAGTAGCCCGACTGCGTGCGCTGCGTAAAGTGCCAGATAAACACGGCGACCGTCGCGAAGCCGACGTAGAAGCCGATTACGCAGTAGCGCGCCAGAGTCTTCGAAGAGATCAGTGGCTCAGTCGGCGGCCGCGGCGGCCGCTCCATGATGTTCGGCTCGACGCGGTTGAAGCTCAGCGCCGTCGCGGGCGGCCCATCCGTGACGAGGTTTACCCACAGCAGCTGGATCGACAGAAAGACGTCCGGAATGCCCAGCGCTGCGGCGAAGAAGATGCTGCAAATCTCGCCGATGTTCGAGCTGATCAAGTAGCGAATGAAGCACTTCATGTTGCTGTAAATCGCGCGACCCTCTTCGATTGCGGCCACGATTGTGGCGAAGTTGTCGTCTGCTAGCACAATGTCGGACGCTTCTTTGGCGACTTCCGTCCCGCTCAAGCCGAGCGAGATGCCAATGTCGCTGCGGCGCAGCGCTGGCGCGTCATTCACGCCGTCGCCCGTCATCGCGACGATCTCGTCGTTCTCCTGGAAAATCTGGATGATGTGCAGCTTGTCTTCCGGCTTCGCGCGCGAAATGATCGCGCCCTGCGGGTGCTTCAAGAAATTCACCTTTTCCGGGTAGCTCAGCTCGTTGAACTGCGCAGCGTTGAGCGAGGAGCGACAGTCCGCGCGGCCGGACAAACCAATTTTCCGTGCAACCGCTTCCGCCGTTAGCTGGTGGTCGCCGGTGATCATGATCACGCGAATCCCCGCTTTGTGGCAGCGTTCCAACGCCGGCTTGACGTCGGGCCGCGGCGGATCCTGCATCGAGCAGAAGCCGAGGAACGTCATGCCGCGCTCCACGCTGTCGGCGCTCAAGTCCAGTTCGCCGCTGTCTTCGAAGTGTTTCGCCGACATCGCCAGGTTGCGCAGCGCTGCCGCGCTGTGGAAGTGCACTCGCTCCAAGATTTTGCGTTTCATCGGCTCCGTTAGCGCGCAGAGCGCGCCTTTGCTGTCGATGTACTGCGTGCAGCGCGCGATAATCGGCTCGGGCGCGCCCTTTGTGTACACGCTGCATTTGTTCGCCTGGCTGCGAACCATCACACTCATCATCTTGCGCTCGCTAGTGAACTCAAACAAGTGCTGCAAACTGACGCCGGCGCGCCAGATCGCAAAATACGCGTTCTTCTCCGCCGCCGCTTCCTCGGACGCAGGGAGCAGCTGATCAGCGGTCGAAAACTGCAGCTCTTCAAGGAACGCGCTCAGCGCAATCTCCGTCGGGTCGCCACTGTACTTCAGCTGCTCGCTGTCGTCGTACACGATGCGGCTTTCCGTGCAGAGCGCAAGCACGCGGCAAATGTTTTTCAAGTGGGTCGGGTGACTGTTCTTGAAGTACGTCGCAGAGTGCGCCGCATTGACAGCGTCGGACGCTGCGCTCTGCGGGTTCCGCGTCTCACCCATGCTCACGATATGCTCCAGCAACGTGCCGTCGAAGAGCGCGAACGCGCAAACCTGCATTTGGTTCGATGTGAGCGTGCCGGTCTTGTCTGCGCAAATCACCGTGGTGCAACCCAGCGTCTCTACGCTGGCGAGTCGGCGCACTATCGCGTTGCGGCGGCTCATCCTGCGCGTGCCGAGCGCCAAACACGTCGTAATCACCGCGGGCAAACCCTCCGGAATCGCGGCGACTGCGAGCGCCACCGCGATCTTGAAGTAGTAGAGACAGCCGCGCACGAAGCTGCCGTGGTTGTAGAACTTGCGCACGTTGAACAGCCAGGCGATTACGCAGATCACCGCGATGAGCTTGCTCAGAAAGTCGCTGAACTCCGCCAGCTTCTTTTTCAGCGGCGTCTGCACCTCGCCGTTCTGCGAAGCAAGCGAAAAGTGGATGCGGCCCATTTCGGTCTGCTGACCGGTAGTGATCACGACGCACTGACAGTTGCCGGCGACGACAACGGTGGAGCTGAACAAGATGTTGCTCAGCGACAGTAAGTCGTTGGCTGCCGACTTGTCGATCGGCTCCGCGTTCTTGTAGACCACGCAGCTTTCGCCGGTCAGCTCGCTCTGCTTGACTTTGATGGCGGAAGAAGTCATTTTGACAACTCTGCAGTCTGCCGGCACGCGCTGGCCGGACTTCAACTCCACGACGTCGCCGGGAACCAGCACGTCGGCCGGAACTTTGTTCCAACGGCCATTACGCAGCACGAAGCAAAAGGAAGACTGCAGCTTCTTCAGCGCAGCCAGACTGTTCTCAGCCTTCGTCTCCTGCGTAATGCTCACGACTGCGTTCGCAATCAGAATCAGAAAAATAACGCAGGGCTCGACGAAGGCTTCAAAGGTGAGTTGCGAGTCGACCACACTCAGCGCGAACGAGACGCAGGCCGAGACAAGCAGAATCTGCACAAGACGATCTTCGAATTGCGCCGCAATCAGCGACAGCCAATGCGTCTTAGGCAGCTCTGGCAGTTTGTTGTGCTTGAATCGCGCAAGCCTTTTTCGCACCTCGCCGTCGCTCAGTCCGCTGCCCAGATCTGTCCCAGTGACTCGCAGCACGTCGTCGATCGAGTGCACCGCGGCATCTCGCGTCGTCAACATGTGATTCACCGATTTAACAAATAACAATAAATTTGTTCGCTATATTTGCAGTGATCAATTTCTTGCCGTGCTTGAGCAGTCGGGATTCGTCTATCCGCGACTCAGCCAGTCGCGCGAGGCAGAGGCGCTAGAGCTGGTTCATTTGGCGAAGCTGCGAGGCGGCATCGTGACGGGGCTGTCAGCGTGTAAGTAGCTCAGAGGCGCAGCAGGCACCCGCACCGTAAAGAAACAAGAAGCGCTCGTAGTGTTGCTCGCGGCAGACACTGATCCGCTAACCATGTTTAGCGTCATTTTGGAAGCGTGCGAGCTGCAGCGCACGCCAGTAGCCTTCGTGTCGTCCAAGGCTACCCTCGCGCGCGCGGCGGGCCTGGGCGTTGCGTGCGCGATTTGCGCAGTGCACAAAAAGTGCGAGAGCGAACTCAGCGGCCAGCTGCAGGCTTTTCGGCTCGCCTTGCAAGAGGCGCTGATCTAGTCGCTGTCAACGTTCACGGGCACATAAGCTTCGCGCACGGCGCCTACCAGCGCCGCGTTGACGGGGAAGACGCAGTAGCCGTCTGCGACAACGCCGTTGCATGAGTGGACCTGCGTGGAACTGCTGCAGAACTTACGTGTTTTTGCTTGAGCTTCCAGTAAGCTGTCTGCAAATTCAGACAGTCTGGGAAGTTGGTAAAGTCGGTCTTGCAGACTTGATCGGTGCGGCTCTTCATGCCGGTTTCGAACTCCGCGGTAGGCAGCGCCATCTGCGAGCGCACATTGTTGAGGCACTCCGGCGCGATGGTTACGCGGCCGTCTTGAAACGTCAGAAACAGGCCGTAGTCGCAGTCAACGCCGTGCAGTTGTTTGTAGTTTTGGTACACCAGCCGGTCGTACGAGGACGAGAAACTTTTCTGGAAGCGAATACTTTGTCCTAGACGCACCTCGTGCAGCTCGTAGCTGCCGTCGAACAGCTCAGGAACCAGGTTCTTGCTGTTCGTTTCGCAGCTGCCGTTGAATGCGCAAGAGTCTGCGAAGCCTTCTACGTACACGTTAGGGAAAACGCGGTAAGCGGCGCGGTCCAGCACGCGAACGAACTCTTGCATGGTCTGTTCCTGCGGCGCCTCTCCTCGCAAATTCCCGATTTTTTTACTACTCAGCAGGTTGTGCACGGTCTCTTTACCCAGCGTGTAGTAGTCGTCGAGCTTTTCGCTGCCTACCGCCAGCTTGTCAGCGCTGTTGAAAATGACTTGGTTTAGAGCGTTTTCCACAGTTTGCGTGTACACATTCGACTCTTTCGGGCTCAGCACAGAGAACGGCTTCAGCAGTTGCCGCGCAACTTCTTCCGCCGTCCGTACGTACGGCTCGAACTGCAACGTCTCAATGAATGAGTCGGTGATGGGACTTTTCGCGACATTGTAAACGTTTTCCGCTGCACTGTACAGCTTGTCGCCGATCAGGTAAAGGTTGTTTTTCGTGATCAAGTCGTAGAGCGGCATGCCGATACTCTGGCCGAGTTGCGCGGCCGTGAGACAGTCGGAGTATTTCGGGTTGCACAAGAAGTTGCTAAACAAAGAGGGCGCTGTGCTGGACTCGTCTGCGGTGAAGAGACGGTCGTATATCGTCAGCTGAGTGTTCGGATCCGCCAGTCGGCCGAGCCGGTCTTTGAAGAAGTGCGCATAGTCGCTAAAACTCTTTCGCGAGCTCGCAGACTGCGCGCTCAGCGCATGCGCAAAATCGCTAATGTTGAACAAACGCAGCAGCGACTTGTCCGCGCTGGTCGCCTTGTCGCCCTGGAACAGCCCTTCGAGTGACACGGCGTCTCGGTCATACCCGCCGAGTGGTGCCTCTGGCTTCGATTTGCCGTTTTCGTGCATCGGCGGCAGCGGAACAACGCCGTGCGGCTTTGCAAATAGGGCTCCGAGCAGCGCGGACGCCGGGCAGGCTGCGAAGAATAGTGCCGCGTAAAGCATTTTATCGATCAGTTTTCCGCGCTACAAACTCGAGGAAAAACTGGAGTCGTCGGTCAATTCGGTTGACCTGCTCGAGCTCTCTCGGTTCAGCAGCTCGAGCTCTGCCTGCTTGAGAGCCGCACTCGCCTTTTCTTCCTGTTCGCGGCGCGCTTCTTCGATCTGCTGCTTGAACGCGTTGAGCGAGGAGTTATCCATTGTGTTTTTAGGCTCTACCAGCTTCTTATCGGTGCGCGCAGTTCGAACCACGGGAGCGCTGTTGTGCAGCAGCTTGTTCGCTTTTTCGTTGAAGAGCTCAGAAACCTGAGTTGCGGCCATGTATTCTTCTTTCTGAAAGTTCGCGAGGCATTCCTGCAGCCTACTGCGGATCAGCGAGTTGTCGTTCGCAAGCATGCGTTGCTCCAACTCGTTGAACTGCGAGCTGATCGTGGAAGTCGTTTGCAGCAGCAGCACATGACAGTAGAACGGAAGCGCTTTGTCGCCGTTTGGGCACATGATAACTAGTTTCAAAAACTCGTTTTCGTTCCGCTCCGTGCGGAAGAAGAGCACGAAACTCAGCGCAGCGCGCACGTTGCTGTCCCCTTCGCGATTCGCCTGCGCAATCGGCATAATGCGGAAGCTCTCCAAACCGAAGCGGAGCTCGCTGAGTTTCGGAGTTGCGAGCGGCAGTCGAATGCCCTCGTTGCTAATCCCTAAAGAGGTGGAAATTAGCTGCGTGCTTTGGCGCTGCAAGTCCTTGATTGCGGCGGGAGCGGCGCTCAGCTTGACCGCGCGCAGCAGGTGAACGATGGAGCTGACGGAAAAGTGCACGGGCACGGCGTAGTTGTTCTGAACGATGTTCTTGACCAACTCCGTCAGCGCGCGCTCCGAGAGCGACACAGGCCCGAGTACCTCGACGGCGCGAGAAGCCTCCGCTGCTTCCTCGATCTGCACAAAGCGGCCGATGAACTCCGGCTTCACGCGGAAAGAAGGCCCGCTGAATACGAAAGGCGAGTCGACGAACGCGTTCTCGGAACTCGAGCCAAGCTCCCTCGCGACCGTCCAGTTCGCCGAGCTTTGCGGCGAGCGCGCATACAGCGTGGCACCGCAGAACAGATTGTCTTTCAGCGAGCTTTGCGCCGGCTGCGAACACTCGGAAGTGCGCGCGCCGTCGTTCGAGCACAGACCCGGCGCCGCGTTGTTCTCGAAGGTTACGTGCTTCAGCAAATGCAACCGGCTCGAGACTAGGCAGAGCAATTTCCGGCTGCTGAAACTCAGGTTGAGTTGCACGTTCTTCCGCACGCCGCTGGAGCTGAATTTCAGCGCCAGAGAGTTTGCGTTCAGCACCATCACAGTGTCCAGCAGGTCTAGCGAGAGTTTTTTGCTGAGCTCCTGCCGCACGCACAGCAATTCGGCTGTGCGCGCTGCCA
The DNA here is from genome assembly GCF_001901225.1 of Dermatophagoides pteronyssinus. NCBI lineage: Eukaryota > Metazoa > Arthropoda > Arachnida > Sarcoptiformes > Pyroglyphidae > Dermatophagoides > Dermatophagoides pteronyssinus. The sequence continues at coordinate 132,342 of NW_020873302.1, read as the reverse complement.
TATCGAGACGCAATTTCATGCGCGTCGAGACGCCATTCGCACTAACAATGCAGTCGACCTGAATCGTTTCACACTTTGCGGTTTTGTCCGCGTCCGCGGGGGCACTGTCCGGCATCGCTGCCGCGCCGCGCCGCAGCCCGCCGAATTCGGAGAGGCGCAAATGACTCGTGACCTGATCCCAGAAGCGTCCCGGGTCGAGATCGTGCAGTGACGACGGATCAATGAACAGCACGTTTCGCAGTGCCCAGTCCATCTCAAAGAGCGATGTACTTGCGGCACGCAAACATGAAATTAAAAACTGAGGGGCAACCAAAATATACGTGCTCACGTGAGCGAGAATTTGGCAGAAAGCGCACGCCCGCGAGAGTCGGGGTAGACCTCGAGTAGCATAAAGCCGGCGGGCACTTGGCAGAAAGAGCATCGCGCACATCGGCACGCTTTCTTTCCGAGCCGCAGCACGCAGCAATCCAACGGCAGTCGCGACGCACACCCTTTCTGGTTGACCGCTTGCGAGGGCAGCAACAGCTGAAAGCCCAACACACTGAGTAGCGCCGCGTGTGGAAGCTGCCGCGGCGAGTAGAGCGCGTCGCGCTCGCGTTCGCTGCGCTCTACGTACCCCCCTTGCAGAAACGCCTTCGGCAGCAGCCCGGCGCGCACGGTGTACTCCACGTTGGAGACTGCGCTGAGCGCGGCGAAGCGCGAAGGCTCGACTCCGGTGCCTGCGGCCTGCAGCGCCGCGGAAAGCGCGGCGGCCAGCGCGCTGCAGTACTGCGGAAATTGCTTCCGCAGCGCAGCGAAAAATTGCGCGGCCTCGCGCGCGTCGCTTTCTGCTGTGGCGAGTGTCTGCTGCAGCCGGCGCGCAAGGCCCGATTGCGCGGGTGGCGTTGCCAGCAGCGCGGCGCTGGGCGCGCAAGCAGCACAGCGCTCAAAAGCGGCAAAGCGCTGCGCCGCGCTTGAGTGCAGCGCCGCAAGGCAGTACGGGGCGTCCAGCGCGCGCATCAGCGCGCGAAAGAAGTTAACGTTCGCGTGCGAAAGCTCCGCGTGGGTGGGCGCGTGCTTGCCGCAGAGCGCCGCTGCGCGGCGCAACTGCGCAGGGTCTAGCAGCCGCGACACGACGCCCGCCAAACTGCGAAGCAGGAAAAGCGCCTCGTTGCGCTCGACGATGTCGAGCTCCTGCAGCGACTCGTCCACGTACGCGTCGCGCAGTTCGCAGTTGCGGACGCAGAGCGATTGCGCGTCGTCAAGCGCCTCAGCGAGCCAAGCGTGGATCAACAGGAGCAGCAGCGCGGACAAGTCGCCGCGCTTGTGCGCCAGACTCGAGTCGCCGAAGCCGAAGCCCACGACGCGCGTGAACACCGGGTCGAGCAGCTCCAAGTGCTGGCGCGCGGCGCTTTGCGCGGCGAAAGCGCTCAGAAACTGCAGTAACTCTGTGCGCGCGGCGCACTCGCGCGGCGGCGTGCGCTGCGCCGGTGCGCGTGACGCGCACTGCAGCGGATTGTAGAACTGCGAAAAAGAGAGTTCTTCGGTCTCGAGCTGCTCAAAATCGTCCAAACTGTGTGCTACGTACTCAAAGCAAAACTGCTTCTCAGCTGCATTGAGCTGGTCAGTGCTCAGCGGCACCAAGTTTGAGTTGCGTACCGATTTCAGATACTCGTTAAAAATAGATTCTTTGATAGAGCCGCAATCAGGCGCGGCCCCGCTGTCGGGCGCGGCGCAAGCTGAGGCCGCAGACCCGCCCGCAGCGTTGCGTATGCTCTGTGATGCTGGTGCGTGCGGGGGATCGCAGGCGCGCTGATTTCCGCGAGTTCGATCGCGAGCAAGTCGCTGCTCGAACGGCTTCCGCAGCGCGCTGACGGAGCCGCTGACGGAGCCGCTGACGGAGCGGCTGACGGAGCCGCTGACGGAGCCGCTGGGGGCCGCGCTGCGGCTGGCTACGACGCTTCCAGTGCTGTTGCTAGCAGCTGCGGTCGGCGCCTGCGCGGCAGACTGCGTCTTGAAGCGCGTCAGCTTTTGCAAGTCAATCAGATGTGTGGAAAAAGCGGTTTTCTGCGCGTCTGCGCGCCGCGCTGTGGCCGCCGCGCGGCTGCCGGAGGAGCGTAGCGAGGCATAACTGCAGCACGACTCGCGACTCACGCAAGCGGCTCTCTGCGCCACCGCGTCGGTTGGTGCGCCGCCTACGCGGGTCTTCGTTTCGGCTGGGAGGCGCGCCTGGTAGTACTGACGCAAACTGTCGCTAAGCCAGCCGCTCTTCGGCAGCTCTGAGGCGGCGTGAGCGTCTGGCATTCTTGACTCGGCTCTGCTAAATTATCTTGCACCTTTCGGCGAAACGCAACTACACGACTTTCTCTGCGGGGCGCTTCGGCTTAAACGAAAATAAGTACACGTAGAGCGTGCGCAGGATACAGAAACCCCAGTAATAGTTCAGCACTATCCAGCCGAGCCAAGCAATGAGCAAGTACGTGAACAACACGACCTGTGAGGTCTCGCCGTTTAAGCTATGGAGTGCTTCCGGAACTAAGTTTACGAAGTAAGGCGTCACGATGAACACCATGAATATGCATCGAAATCCCAGGAAGACAATCGCGAAAAGCAGCGACCAGAAGAGGAGCCAACCTCTTCTGAAGTTGAAAAGTATCCCGAAGTGGCGCAAGTGCAAGAAGATCGTCGAAATTTCCGAAGCGAGCGACGTGGCACAGATCGTGTTTAGAATCGGCGAATTGATCAAGTAAATCACTAAGACACCAATTGAGCCGAAGATGCCATGAAAGAGGAAGTCTATTCCGATTTCCCGTACGTTTGAGAGAGTGTAAATGAAATCGAAGCCGAAGTAGCCAAGGGAAATCTGCAGCAGCGTCTCAACCAGGGTGATGTGCCAGCCCACTATTTCCCAATTGTGCCACCAAGAGTGAAGCATAATGTACAGTGCCAACGGCCCAACGAGCAGTGCATGCGCGATCGCAACAGTGTTGACGTAGAAGTTGCGCTTGTATTGCTCCGTATAGTAGCGATGCTGCATGCAGCGCGCTTCCGAAAGCTGCGTTGCGCAGTTATGAACTTACCGGCAGAGCAAAGCCGTGGAAGAACAACATCCACGCCATAAAGCTGATCAGAGGGTTTAGCAACATCGGTTCCATGTGGCTGGGTTTGCGCTCGCAATAAATAAATGCGGTTTTCGGAAAATTGTTCCAGCGGCTTGCAGGTCTGCGCTGAATAGCCCGCGACGCGAAGCCGGCTAAAATGGAATTGGAGCAGAAGCACAGCGGCGATGTGCCTGCGTCGCGCTTCGGACACAGCGTGACGCCCGTCTCGAACAAGATGGCGCTGCTCTACGGTGGTGCCGTGGGCGACTCGGGCAAGTACGAAATCACCGCGGACCTCTACCTGCTCTACACAAACAACTTCGTGTGGCAGAAACTGAAACCGCAGAACTCTGCGGGCGCGCGAGCCGCGCACGCGGCGACGTGCATCGAAAACGGACAATACCTGATCTACGGCGGCGCGACCGGCGGAGGCTCGCTCGCGACCGAGGAGCTGTACACCGTGAACATCACCAACGGCTCCGAGAACCTCAAGTGGAACGTGGTGCCGCTCTCAGGTCCGACGCCAGGTCGTCGCTACGGGCACTCGCTCACGTACGTGCGCCCGTACCTCGTGCTGTTTGGCGGGAACGACGGGATCAATTCGCTCAACGACCTTTGGGTGCTGAACATCCACGAAACGCCTTTCTCCTGGAAGCGCGTGGAGTTCGTCTCGAACCAGGCGCCTTGCCCGCGCGTGTACCACTCAGCAGTAGTTTGCCACACGGGCACTGCGCAGGGCATGATGGTCGTCTTTGGCGGGCGCGCGCAAAGCGGCGTCTCGCTGAACGACATCTGGGGGCTGCGTCGGCACCGGTCCGGGTTGTGGGACTGGCTGCCCGCGCCGCTGAAGGTCGGCTCGCTGCCCGCCGCGCGCTACCAGCACTGCGCGGTGTTTTTCGGGCGCAAGCTAGTCCTAGTCGGCGGCCGCGACTGCGAGGTCGGCAAGCCGCTGAACTCCGCGGTCTACGACACTGAGAGCTGCGAGTGGACCGCGCTGCCCGCCGTCTCGCGGTTCCGGCACTCGAGCTGGCTGCTCGACAACCGCGTGTTCACTTTCGGTGGCTTCGACCACTTCGCGCAAAACACGCCCGCCAGCGACTTGCGCTACCTCGACGTCGCAGTGCTCAACGAAGCGCTGCCGCGTCCGCCGAGCGGCGCCGCGCCCCCCGCCGAATTCTTGCAGATGGGAGAGCAGCTCGGCGCGCGAGCCGTCGCGCGTGCGTCTGTCTCGCTCGCGCGGCACGTCATCACTGGCGTCGACGTGCCAAGTGACGCTGGCCCCGCGATGCTGCGCGTTATGCTCAACGACCTCGACCAAGAGTCCAAAAAAATCCGCGGCTTCGGCACGCCGGCTAGCGCGAAGCATGCGCTGGTTTGCCCGCCCGAGTCGCACGAGCTCGCGAGCGAGGTGATCGCCGCGCTGCTGCACCCGGGCCTCTCGCTCGACTCTGTCGAGCGGCGCTTCAACACGAACGACCGGTTCTGTCTGCCGCCCGAAAAGATCGCCGCGCTCATCAAACTTTGCGTGGACATCATCAGCAAAGAGCCCAGCGTGTTGCGTCTCCGAGCGCCGATCAAAGGTAAGTGCTGCACGCCGGCACGCAGTCTTCGGCGACATCCACGGCCAGTACTACGACCTCATGCGGCTCTTCGGCTTCTACAAGTCGCCCGTCGACGAAGAGTACTTCGGGGTTGACAAGCACGCCGGCGACATCGGCAGCATCGACTACCTGTTCCTCGGTGACTTCGTCGACCGCGGGACTAACTCACTCGAGGTGATCTGTCTGTTGCTAGCGCTGAAGGTGCAGTACCCGGCGCAGATTTCGTTGATCCGCGGCAACCACGAAGATGCGAAGATCAACTGCCTCTACGGCTTTCGAGACGAGTGTCGCCGGCGCCTGCTCGAAAACCCGAGCAGCCCAACTTCTTGCTACAACTACTTTAATTTCGTAAGTCCGCGCCGCGCGCAAGCAGTTGTTTGAGCAGTTGCCGCTTGCCGCGCTCATCGAGGACCGCATCATGTGTCTACACGGAGGCATCGGCAGCACGGTCAATGCCGTCGCCGACATAGAGCAGATTCCGCGCCCCGCGGTCGTTTCGCTGAACCCCGACTCGCTGATCGCGCAGCGGCTCACCGATATTCTCTGGTCAGACCCAACCGAGAACGACAGCTGCACGGGCATCGAGCCCAACGAGATCCGCGACCCCGAGCTCAACGGAAAGATCGTGCGCTTTGGGCCCGACCGCGTTATCGAGTTCCTGCGCGCCAACAACCTGGATCTCATCATCCGCGCGCACGAGTGCGTCATGGACGGCTTCGAGCGCTTCGCGGGCGGCCGCTTGATTACCGTCTTCAGCGCCACCGACTACTGCAACGTGCACAAGAACGCTGGCGCGCTGCTCTATATTCGCCGCGACTTGATGATCGTTCCTAAGATTATCTACCCCGGCCAGCGCAGCGTCGGTCGCGTTGAGAAACCTACTTGGCTCGAAATCGACAACGGTCGGCCACCCACGCCGCCGCGGCTCGGCCGCAGCGTTCGCGACTGGAAGAGTTGAGATGCGCGCTCGTCGCTCAGTCGGCGCCCACGCTCATTAAACATCCGAGATAGTATAGTGGTTAGTATTTCTGCCTGTCACGCGGAAGACCGGGGTTCGATTCCCCGTCTCGGAGTTTTTAATTTTACGTCTTCAGCTTTTTGTGATCGACAGAAGTTAGCCGCGTTGCAACCTCAGATTCTGCACAGATGCCCGAGTGGTCTAAGGGGGATGACTCAAGATCTTCTAGGCCTATGCCTGCGGGGGTTCGAATCCCCCTCTGTGTATTTTTTCAATCTTGAACTTTTTGTAGCAGTCATCGCTCTCCGGCGAGGAGTATGCAATGAGGTCAAAGAACTCGCCAAGCGCGCTCGTCAAGTAGCCGCCTTTCTCGATGTAGCACTCCAATGCGACGGCAAGCGGGCCCGCTTCGTGCAAGCCAGTCAAGTCGGCGCAGCGCAAATCCTCTGCGAGCACCTCAGCGTCTGCGCGGAACACCGCCTGGAACTGTCCCACGTGTTTCGCTGTCTTGAACTCATCGTCAATTTCCGTCACGATCAGCGGTCGGCCGGAATCTTTGAACAACGCTGCGTTCAGCTGCCGGATAGGCATGAACAGCCGTCGGAATCCGCCTGGGAGTTCCACGAGTTTCGAGCCGTTGACGAGCTCAGCGCAGTTAAGCCCTGTTAAGCGCTGCAACGCAGCTTCCGCGAACTCCGCGTACTTAGGCTCGAGCGAGATACGCGATCCGAGCAGAGGCACAACAATGTGCTCCGTCTCCGTCTCGCGCAGCTCGCAAAAGGAGACTGCGTCCGCTTTGACGTTACATGAGTCCGCGAGTGCGACTTCAGCGTTCAGCGCATAGCAGTGCTGCAGCGAGCCTGCGCTTAACTGCTTCTCCGTTTGCGCAGCCATGTAGTTCCAAACCTCACTCTGTACCGCGTGATAGTACATTGTCAGAAGTTTGTGCGGAAGCAGCTTTAGCGCACCTTCGAAGTTGTTTGGCGCAGCAATCAAGCTGTGAAACATCTGCGCATATTCGTCTCTGCGTTCCTCGAGGTTGCTGAATAAGTCTTGCGCTTCGAGGAACTGCTCAAGCTTTGCAAAGCGATCTTCCGCGCTAGCGCTCGCGAACTCAGCTTCGCTACTCAGAATGCTCGCTAGCTCAGCGTCGACTGTTTTGGCGCGCAGCAAGTTGAACAGGATCGCCAGCACCGCGGCGCGATAGCGGCAGCGCAGCAGCAAAATACCCACGTGTTGGGACTTGATTTGGAATACTCCAAAGCGTTGCACGCCGAACAAATTTAGGTAGCCGCCGCGCGCACTCACAGCCGCAAACGTTTTCTGAAACTTTGAGATGTCATCTACGCGGCGCACCACTACGCTGAACAGATTTCCTGAGTGAGCGCCTAGCGTCAGCGGTGTTTTACTCGGTTCGGGACTTGAGAGCCGCACGCCGTTGATCGGCCGCGTCTTGCTCAGCAGCAGCAGTTTGTCGCGACTTACGTGTTCCACCGCGATGCGCTGGAATGTTACTGCGCGCTTATCTTTGGTGCCACAGAAGAAGATTTGCTTGAGCTTCACGCCGAGTTCGCGCGCCAGCAGCGATAGAGCGGTGTTGTGCTGCATGTTGATTTTGCACAACGTGGCAATGCAAAAGTTCGGCGTTTTCTCACTCACGCGCAGCGCACCGCTCGAATTGCAGCTTACGAGCATTTCCAGCTGGAAACCGAGCACGTAGTACAAGCACTCGGGCAGCACGCGGCACTCGATCACGGTGCAGCCCGCCGCGACAGGCAGCTCAGCGCCCCGCTGTTCCGGTAGTGTCTTGTACGCAGGAAGGAAGAAGCTTTGTACAATCTCGGAGGGCTCGAGCACCGTGCGGGACTGCAGGAACTTGAAGTTCTTGCGGATGAATTTGTGTAGCTCGCCGCGCTGCTCCTTGTTTAGCGGCGCGTGGCAAACGACCGTGAACTTTACTTGTGCGAGCTGCGCATACTCGCTTTGGACGCTCTTTTTTTGCTGGAAAAAGCGCGCTCGGGAAAACGCTTTGCATGGAAAGCGCTCAGTGTTTAGCTTCGCGACGGACTGCAGGTACGCCGTGAGTGCGCGAAGCGCATCAGACGCGTCGTTTGGTAGCTGCGCACTGGCGGTTTGCAACGTAGACTCCGAAATTTCTGGCAAACAGTAGCCGACGAGTTCGTCGAGCACACCTTTGAGCTGCGCATCAATGATGGCGTCTGCGTCAATCGCACTGACGGTGCCCGTGAGAGAAATCTCGCGGACAACGAAGTCCTCGTAAAAGCACCGAATTTCGCCGCTGCACTTCGCATCACCAGAGGTACCCATAGGTTCCATCAGATTCTATGTTGCTGGGCAAAAGACCAAATTGAATTAAGTAAAAATGAAACAATGAGCGACGGTAGCAATGGCAACCCGTATCTACGCTTCCTCGGTTTCGCGCGCGGAGTACCGACGAGCGTTCTTGCTGCGCAGTTTGTCCTTCACGAAGTCCTCTTCTTGCGGTACCCAGTCTTTGTTGCGGTGCAGAACAAGAGTGATGCGGGTGATCTTGCGCGGCTTGCCGTCCCCGTATGTCATGTTGTTCGCGTTGTACGAAGTGCTGATCTTGCCGATGGAGGCCACGCCGGCCTCCTCGACCAGGTGCGCAACAAGCACGGCGCTGCTGATCGCGTTACCGAGCGCGGTTACCGTGATTTCCTCAGTCTCTTTCTGGTCCGCAAAAAGATAGCGGATCAGGTTGACGTAGCCGCGGCAGAATTTGGCGCCCGAAACCTGAATTTTACCGTGTTCGCGATTGAATTATGAAGCACTTACCATTACGGGCTTGCCAGTCCTGTCTTCGCCCTCCATGTTTGCTGCTGGGTTTTTAATCAAAAAATTGATACAAAATAAGAATGCGTTTTGTCTCCCGCAGCGAATCAGTAACGGGTAGATGTTCGCGATCATCGCGGCACTCTTGGCCGCAGCCGCGCGTCGCGTCGCACCGCAGCGCGATCACTCCGCGCTCGCACTCCTGCCGCGATGCGCGTGGGACGTCTCGAGTCTCGAGAAGGCCGCGCTCGTAGAAAGTAAGTTCGACCGCTCACGCAGCAGCGCTCGCGCAGCGGCTTGCGGATCGAGTCGCGCGTAAACTCGTGCAAAGCGACGCACTAATGGACCAGCGTAAGTTTCTAGAAAGTTGTCGCAGTCGTCGCCTGTTGGGGACCGTTCCTCTGCAATGCCTACGCGCCGAAGCGCTTCTTCAACGCGACGACTGGCCGTTGCGAGGCGCGCAGTTTCTTCGACTTGTCGTTTCTCGCGCAGTCGATACGCGGAAGCAAAGGTAAGTGCGTGCGCTGCCGACGCAGTCCTGAAGCCGAACGCTTACAAGTTGTTCGCTACCTGTGGGCTGCCGAACATTTTAAGCAATTATTCGCACTATATTGATTCTTTGGAATAATCCGAGCAAACTGCATGGCTGGTGGCAAGAAGGAAGGTAAGTCGTGTGACGCAGAAACTTCTGCCGTTGCGAAACCGGCGCTGATTGGCATCACGTGTTCGCGCTCGGATGACCTCGCAAAATGGTACCACGAGGTGCTGACGAAGGCGGAGCTCATCGAGTATTATGACGTTGCGGGCTGCTACATTCTGCGGCCCAACATCTTCGCGGTGTGGGAATTCATACAGCAGTTCATAGACGCAAAGTTCAAAGAGCACGGCATCAAGAACTGCTACTTTCCGATGTTCGTTACCAAAGGCAAACTCACGGCAGAAGAGGACCACCTCGAAGGGTTCTCGGCGGAGGTTGCTTGGGTCACAAAGAGCGGCTCGTCCGACCTTGCGGAGCCGATTGCGATCCGTCCAACCAGTGAGACCATTATGTACCCAGCGTTCTCGAAGTGGATCCGCTCGCACCGCGACTTGCCTCTGAAGCTAAACCAGTGGTGCCCAGTCGTGCGTTGGGAATTCAGCCACCCGACGCCGTTCATTCGCACGCGGGAGTTTTTGTGGCAGGAGGGCCACACAGCTCACTCAACCGCAGAGGAGGCCGACTCGTTCGCATTGAAAATGCTCGAAGTGTACCGCGCGGTCTACGAGGAACTGCTCGCCATCCCAGTCGCGAAGGGCCGCAAGAGTGAGCTCGAGAAGTTCGCGGGCGGCGAAGTAACCTACACGGTTGAGGGATTCGTGAACGTGAATGGCCGCAGCATTCAGGCCGCGACTTCGCACTACCTCGGAGCGAACTTCGCGAAGATCTTCGACGTGAAGTACGAGCGAGTAAGCGGGGAGTTCTCGCACGTGCACCAGACGAGTTTCGGGCTGTCGACGCGTTCAATCGGCGCGCTAATCTTGATCCACGGTGACGACAAAGGGCTGCGGCTGCCGTCGCGCGTCGCACCGACCCAGGTAGTCATCGTGCCGATCGAGAAAAAGAACGTTGATTCGCTGCCGATCCTCGAGCGCTGCCGCAGCGCGGAGGCACGGCTGCGCG